>WBNO01006811.1:1317230-1520016 GCA_013400575.1 Peucedramus taeniatus
GCCTTCCTTCCTCCCCTGCTGCCCTCCTTCCTCCCCTGATGCCTTCCTTCCTCCCCTGCTGCCCTCCTTCCTCCCCTGATGCCTTCCTTCCTCCTCCTCTGCTGCCCTCCTTCCTCCTCTGCTGCCCTCCTTCCTCCTCTGCTTCCCCCTCACTTCTGCCCTCTTTCCTCCTCCTCTCCTGCCCTTCGTCCTCCCTTCTGCCTTCCTTCCTCCTTCTCTCCTGCCCTTCCTCCTCCTCGGCTGCCCTCCATCCTCCCCTGCTGCCTTCCTTCCTCCTCCTCTCCAGCTCTCCTTCCTCTCCTGTGCTGTTCTCCTTCCTCCTCCTCTCTCCTGCCCTTCCTCCTCCTCCTCTGCCCGTCAGCCTTCGCTGTGTCGCAGCCGTCTCCAGCTCTGATGTCAGAGCCCCGCTGCTCCTCACGCCGTCCCTTCGAAAGCAGAAGACGCACAAAAAGAGGAAGGAAAGCAGACGGAGGACAAGAAATGCAGACTCGAGTGGTACAAGTCTGACGGCTCGTTTGATTTCCAGGGGCTTCTTCGCAAGAAACAGTCAGTTCTGGGGAAAAATTTCAGAAAGAATCAGCTGCTGTTTTCAGAAGTGATCTGGCACCGACTGCTTACTGCCGTGTGGGCACGTCCTGCTGCAGTCAGACCCACAGTGGGGCTCTCCTGCTGACACCTTGGGTGCCTGTGCTGAATGTTTTCATTCTTTGTGAGTCACTTCTGTCTCATTTCTGATCCCCTGCTACAGCACAGCCAGGAAAAGCTCCCTTGGTGCAACCCCAGCTTGACCAATGTGTTTGTCCCCACGGCTCAGGGTCATCTCCCTCTCACTATGTGGTCACACTGATATTTTCCCTGGCTTTCAGGAGCACCAGCCACACTGCTCCCCTTCCACAAAACCAGGATCTCACCCTCAAAATGTGTTAATCCCTTCATTCCCCCCTGTTCAGCCACACTCCCAGAAGTCCAGCCTTGTTCAGCAGGAGTGCAACTCTTCTGAAAGGATTCTTTGGGTCTGTCCAAAACTAATAACAGGCCTGGACAAAATAACTGAGGAAAGCTGCATTGATTTCCTGACTGCTGCACAATGTATTGTGTGTCTTGGTCAGCAGCTTTGAGATGTCCAGGTTTCTTCCAGCTCATGCCTTCTCCTCTGATTTATACAGTCTGTCTTATTCCTGCTGACATTTTGTTGTTCTTTGTCCAGACAGCTCAGTGAGGGACTGTCATCATCTCATTTGTCAACTATCTTCTTCCTCCAGTCTGTCCATCAGGCAACCATCATTATCAGGCAATCCCAACCTTCCACAAGTCACTTCCTAGCCCTTTTAACTCGTAAAATGGTTTTCCTGAACCATCTTTCTTTCTTTCTTTCTTTTTTTTTTTTTTCAGTGGTCCTCCATTTGAATAGATGAATAACAGAGTTTACCAGCCCTCCCTTCTAGTCCTGGATAGGATGGAAGAATTTATTCTGTCACCTGTTGTGGATTTTATCTCTGTGTAGGGACAGGGAAGCTGCTAACTCCCACACTCAAATCAAATTTTAAGTCTGACATGAATAAATGTGTAAAATGCAAGTCCCTAACACTGAATACACAAACTCTCTGTAGACTGTCTAAATTATTTCAGGCTAGTTTACTGAAATTAAATTACATAAAAGTCATACAAAGCAGCACATTGTTATGTAAAACTCTACAAAGCAAGTGCTGCGATTTTAACTGAGTTGAACAAATAAAAAATTAAGTGTAATTTTTGTTCAGGGCCATGTGTTAGCTTTTGAAAACAAAAAGGAAATAAATGAACCAAGTCACACAAAACATATGTCTGCAGAATAATGATAAAATATATACTGTAGCTGGACATCTTGGAAGTGTGGTTTTAATTCTTGCTGGTGTTGTGGCTGGAGGCTTTTGTTGTGCAAAAAGGCTACCCTGTGTTCGTTTTACAATACAGAATGTTTTTTATTCCTACTACATTGGGAATAATGGAATCCTTTTGGAATAGCATGGAGAGTTCTGGGTCCTTCAGCTGAGACACCTTCCTGGGAGGTGCTGAGAATGTGCACAAGTGCTGCTGACTGTGATCATCCCAGCCAGGCTGTGGAGAAGACTGACTTGAGCTACCAAACCATAAACTTTGAGGTCAAGAATTCCAAGGAAAGGTTTAGCTGTGACCAGCTTGATTTAAGCAGTTTCACACGGAAGTTCTGACGCTGTGCCCTCAGGGTCGCTTCGTCAAAAAAGCTGTGTGAGAAATTTCTGCTCTCCCTATTGTGTGCACACTGATTTTGGGAAGAGAGGAGGTGCTGGTGGCTCTGGCCATGGCAGGAAGACTCTTGCAATGTCTGGCTGGAAAGGCACTTGTCTCTCTTGGCACGTTCCCATGGCTGAGTCCCCAAGTGCTGTGTCATGTCCCTGTCCCTCCCAGGGCAGTGCAGTCGTGGGGCGTTGCTGGCAGCGTTCAGGGCATGGGCCAACACTGTAACAGCTTAATTAGCTCTTCCTTGTTAAGCAGGATTTCATAATGTAGGTACACGTGTTCAGCTGTCAGCTCCATTCTTGCAACAAAAGGAAAACCAAAGCAGTAATAAATAGAGGATTGCACAAGCCAATCTCCAAATAATGGCATTGGGTGGAACATGAGAATTAGGAGCTGTGGCTACAAAGCAGATTGGTGCTTCCTATTCCTCCTAAAAACACAGCTCCTCAGACTGATGCATCAGCCAAGGGGGGTATTGAAAGTTTGGAGATGCTTCCCTCCTGGTGCTCCTGATCCAGGTCTGTAGAAGTGAGGAACTGAGCCTCATGCCTTGTCCTTTCCCTCTGACAACTGGTTTAGTTCCAGAGTACTGAGCAAAACCCCTGCAAATTCACCTTCCTGCTCCCTGCTGTGAGAGCCCCTGACACTGCACAGGCCTTTGAGCTCCCAGGTCATGAAGAACTGAGTAACCAGGCACTGACCTTTCAGTATTATTTTGAATGGCTGTAGAAAGAAATTTCTAAATGCGTAGATAAACCAAGCATTAAAAATAGAGGCAAAATTCTTGCAAAAAGATGGAAAAGTTACTTTTAAAAATCACCCATATCAATTTTTAAAGGTCTTAGCTTAGATTTAGAAGGTAATGATTCATATTTGTAGCATTTCATTGTATCACATGTAATATTTTTTGGAGAAGGCAGGTTAACATGACCAGTAGATGTGTATTCATCTCTCACTACATTTGTATTGAAATCAGTGAGTAACTGAAATGATTAATACCATTCCAGATTTCTTTGGACAACATTAAGCTACAAATGTCTTATTTTTAAAACCCCAGAATTTTCTTCAGATGTTTATTTTTGAAACTGTGGTAGTATTGCATACCTAAAATATAAATGCATTTAGAGTGGTGGAATGTCCTCATAATAGAATATATTATACATTGGCTTCTAAAATATAAAGGCTTCCAAAAGCATATTGCAAAATTAAGATTTTGAAGTACCAAGTTCCTACAGTACTGTCCAGGTAAGATTAAAAGAAAAAACAAAGAAAAGAAAAGAAAAGAAAAGAAAAGAAAAGAAAAGAAAAGAAAAGAAAAGAAAAGAAAAGAAAAGAAAAGAAAAGAAAAGAAAAGAAAAGAAAAGAAAAGAAAAGAAAAGAAAAGAAAAGAAAAGAAAAGAAAAGAAAAGAAAAGAAAAGAAAAGAAAAGAAAAGAAAAGAAAAGAAAAGAAAAGAAAAGAAAAGAAAAGAAAAGAAAAGAAAAGAAAAGAAAAGAAAAGAAAAGAAAAGAAAAGAAAAGAAAAGAAAAGAAAAGAAAAGAAAAGAAAAGAAAAGAAAAGAAAAGAAAAGAAAAGAAAAGAAAAGAAAAGAAAAGAAAAGAAAAGAAAAGAAAAGAAAAGAAAAGAAAAGAAAAGAAAAGAAAAGAAAAGAAAAGAAAAGAAAAGAAAAGAAAAGAAAAGAAAAGAAAAGAAAAGAAAAGAAAAGAAAAGAAAAGAAAAGAAAAGAAAAGAAAAGAAAAGAAAAGAAAAGAAAAGAAAAGAAAAGAAAAGAAAAGAAAAGAAAAGAAAAGAAAAGAAAAGAAAAGAAAAGAAAAGAAAAGAAAAGAAAAGAAAAGAAAAGAAAAGAAAAGAAAAGAAAAGAAAAGAAAAGAAAAGAAAAGAAAAGAAAAGAAAAGAAAAGAAAAATTAAATTATACTGAATTTGAGTCTTTTTTACAGATGTCACTGAGACAACTTTTTCTGACTTCATTATTTACACACCAGCATCACAAAATTCTGGAAAAAAAAATGAGAAGGGGTTCTTCAGGACAGAGGTAAGAGATACCTGAAATACCAGTTCCAGAGTGATTCTCCTCACCCCCAGCTTTGCTGTGCTTTTTCCTGGGAAGATCTCTGGCTTGGGCAGGGAGTTGTCCTGATGGATCATTGTTGTGCCCCACAGCTGACCCCAAGCTCTCCCCTTCTCTGTCCTGAGTCACACACTGTGGATGGCAGCATGTTGGGACAGAGCAGAAAGGAACAAAGTCACCCAGCACTGTGGGGGTGTAAGACAAACCCAGTTACAAACCCTTGGTACCTCCATTTAAGGGTGTTTCAGATGAGAAGACCCATTTGAAACTCTTGGTGGATTTTTGCAGAAGTGCCTGACACTTAATGATGGCACAGCAGTAATCCCTAGGACTTTCTTCCTTCACAGACTGAAGTTATGACCCCATTTTGCTTGTAAATTAATTTGGATTATCACCTAGGGCAAATAATGCTCTTGATCAAAATATTCCTGACAAATTTGTTGTTTACTTGAATCTAGACATAAACATGACCTCTGAACACTGTGAGGAAGAAGCTCTTTTTTCACATGCATTTTTCACCAGAAAAACAAAAACTTGGAGATGATTTTATCCACAATTGTTTGCTTAATTATTAACATTTTTTTTTAATGCAATGGTGATGTTTTGTGGGAGAGGGAGGGATAATTTTCTGGGCAGTTCTATTCTGAACTGAACCCATCTGACATGGGTATAATCAGGATTTTACTTCAATGGATCAGTGCAGGAGGGAATCCTTTACACTCCCCTGGAAGTGGGAATGCTGCACAAACACCATCATCAGGGATACTCAACTGAAACTCAAAAAGAATGCTATTAAGCTTTTTGCATTAATTATACTTAAACCTATCTCTCTAGTGATACTGGGGCTAATTTTTAATTGATACCCTTAAATCAATTCCTTCATGGACAGGCAGTGGTTGATGAACTCTTGGGGAAGGGAAGCCAATATTGTCCTGTCAGCAGTCAGGTACATTATAGCCCTTGCTGTACATCTCCTCCTGATGTGTTTTGATGGTGCTCATTTCTCCTGGCATGCTTTTAGCTCCCAGGGATTCAGATGTGTCAGCTACTATAGCTGTAGGAAAACATTGATGATGGATTTATAACACCCAGACTTCAACTTAGTGACCTGAAAAATGGCTGTGGATTTGCTTTTGCAGCAAAATTGGTTTTGCCCATACAAACCCCTTGCTTGCTAAGTTCCCTTATCTGTATTTTAATGAAACATTTTATCCTGACTATAATTCATGACTCTTGTCAGAGTAAGTTTTCTCAATGAGGCATAGTTGGGGTAGCTACTGAATTTATGGGAAGGAATCAACTTAATCTCTTTAAAAGCAAAGTTGTCTTCTGGAGTGTCAATTGAACTCTACAGAATAATAGTTCTGAAATATCTCCCTGTCAGTGGGAAGGAGGGGTTTCTCTGGCAGAGAGATGCTGGAGCTCTGTCAGGGCAATGGTTGGCCTAAGTTGTACTCCTGAGCCAGCCATTCCAGCAAAAACCTTGATGGATTATTAAATAATGAATTAAATGTTTCTAATATTTATTTTCCATCTACATTCTCCTATTGGAGGGGAGCTCCTAGGGACAGTGTCAGCTCTGGGCTGTTCATGCTGGATTTGTTGGAAGCTTTGAGACAAAATTTCCTGAGACAAAAAAGGATCTGCCCAACAGCAATCCCATTGGATGAAGTTTAGGAGATGCTGGGTCACTTTTAGCCTGATTATGGATTTTCCTGTGTCCTTGGATTAGCTATTCAACCTGTTCTTTCTCAATTTCCCATCTGCAAAATGGGACTGACAGTATTTCCCTCACTGACAAGGAACAGGCCTCTGCTTAGGTACTGCCCCAAAATGTAGGATAGATCTGGGATGTGTTCTTGGACTTGTTGTTTTGTCTCAAGTAAAGAGGGTTTCCCACATGCAAGTGAAATGGGATCTCTCTCCTACAGCCATATTTTGAGGGCTAACTGGATTAGGGAGGACAAGTAAAAGGAGCAGCATTTTAAAATTATTTCTGTGCTGCAAATCAGTTTAAGTGTTTAAGTGTTTCAAGTTGCATAAGACCATCCCCTGTGGATGTCAGACAGAAGGAGACAGATTATTTGGCTTTGAAGTACATCAGAAAGTGGCTTCTTCCCCTCCCTTCTCCAGCAATTCCTCTAATATTTCTTCCATCCCACAGGGAGAATTTAGCTCCTAGAACAGACTTCCCCTGGAGCACCTCAGAGTGCATCCCTAACAGAGTCATGGGGATGTTGTAGCATGTAATTCATAACCAGAAACACTTCCCTTGTGGACAGGTCCTTGACACACCCTAGGCTGAGGGCAGACAGCTGTGGTTTTCCTTGGGTTTCGGGAAACTGGGATAACCTCCCTCCTGCAAGTCACTAATGGAGATGTTTGGCTCCTGGCACCCACTGCTGCAGTGGTGAGTGCAGGACAGGAGTTACTGAGCAGTGAACAGGCAGAAATCAGGCAGAAGAAGAGCAAGATGCCCCAATGTGCTGGTCTCCTTGAACTTTTAGCATTTAATCTGAAAATTCACTCTGTCCTTGGCCTCTGGATTGAAGCACCACTTACCAGAGTGGGTTTAGTGGGATCAACCTCTCTGGAAGCAGAGTGGGAGCAAAGGCCCTCTGGCCATGGTCAGTCAGTTGATGGGTTTGGTCAGTACCACTGGATGATCTGGATGTCCACTGGTGGCCAAGACAGTGAATAAAGGAGCTCTTCTCTCCTGGAGGAGACTGAAAGCATTTACATCCTCACAAAGGATCAATGGGCCAGGGAGAGCAGAGCTTCTTCAAGGTGCTCAGCTTTGTAAGTTGTACAGAGCCCTGTTCCTTGGCCTGAGGAGACACCAGAGCCCAGAAAAGGCTGCTGCTGTTTGTGGGGAGAAGGAAACTGAACCCAATTCCCTCCCCATCTCCACCCCATTGACTGAGCCCCTCCAGCCTCCTCGCAGGGGCCCCAGCCACTGCTCCACTCTGTGAAAGCTGTGCAGGGAGTTCCTACCTCTTGTTTACAGCTCCCTGCTCAGACCTGGTGTCTGCTCTCTCCTCTCAGCTAATTTGCAGACAGAGGCCTCGAGGGCTTTGGGTTGGTGCCACCAGACTCCTGCGAGCTCCAGCGGTCGTGTTCTTTCCCAGACAATGACTTCAGTAGCCTCCAGGCACCCCAAAACCTCCTAACAAACATCTCTCCTAACTGCCTTATTAACTGATTGCTCTAGTAAGATAATAATTAACACCCTTACTTGTGCCTTGGCTCAGCCAAAAATATTCTCGAGTGGACTTAGAAATGCATAAAATGAATAAATGATTTATGTTTACTATTTTTAATGGAGCTACTTATTAGCAACGCTCTCATACAGAGCACCATAAAAACACTCCTGGTTTCATTACAGATTTAGAAGGTGGTAATGAAAAGCTGTAGGGAATAAAATGGGGAAACACTCCCTGAGCCAAATTCTGCTCTCAGTTGTATTTAAAGGTCTTGCTGAGTTAAATTCTAGAGAGGATTTTGGCCAGAAAACCATCAAAATAGAGAGAAATCTCTGTCATCTACTCATCGCAGCTCAGCCATTCAGAACATGCCCCAGCCAGGAGAAGGGTGCCTGCCCTGTCAGTATAGACTCAAAAACCCAAGGATAGGATGTGTCTCTGTGGAGCAGATCAGCCAGGCTGTGTTTACACATGCACTCTGTGTTCCTGACCCTACCAGGCATGAGACAGTCAGAATTTCACCATGGCAGCCTGCAGGAGCTGTGTTGGCTTCAGGATGCCTCCAGCACCTCTGACCTTAGTGGGAAAGTGGGAAAGTTCATGCTGCAAATTGTCACTAATTTATGTTGTTTCTTACTAAAGGCACTAAATAGGATGGTGTGGTGGACTTCAGAGAGAGCCCTGACACTGTTTTTGGGACATGACTGCTGTGCCTTGTGCTATTGCTGGGTGACAAGAAGTGCCACCCTTCACCCATGTCCTCCATGTCCTCCACATGGAAGTGAAGGTGCTGCCCTTTGTGTTTAAGGTCCGGGTGCATTTAGGAGCCTTGACAGGTGGGAATGGAGCAGGTGAACTCTTCACAGTGGTGAGTTTACCCTGATTTGATTCTACACCCACAAACAGTGTTTGCTGTTCTGTTGCTGAAATGAAGCCATGGGTTCCATCCCAAGCCAGGACACACAACACACACAGTCCCTACATTTGTTTGACCAACTGCCTCAATCACATTGTTTTATTCCAGCTCAAAGAGGACTCCCAAGCCCTGCTTCCCACTTGCTTTCCAAGCTCTGTGGATTTCTCTTCAGTGAAGACAGTGATGCAGGCAGGGATCCAGCTGGTCTATACTGAGATCTATATTTAATATTTAGGATATTTCCTTTTGCATCCACTCTACCCTAAAAATGCTCATAGAACATTTTTGCAAATACATTAAAATACCTGCAAATATTTTCCTGCTCCCTTTGCTCATCTGCTGTGAGAATTAATAATGTTCACCAGCTGAAGTTCTCCAAAGAATTGGCAGTGCCTGATTCTTGTCTGGACAGGACAGGATTTCAGTGCTGCCTGAGAAATCAGAGCACTTTAAGGTGCTGGAAGTGCCAGATCATTAATCTCTGGAGATCCTAGAGAATTTTCCAAACTTCCATTCTTTCACTGATATGTAAATGAACATCCTGTAGATATTATCAGCATTTCTGGGGCAGTGTTATCAGTCAGTCCCACACCAGCTAAAGGCTACAGACCTGCACTTGTCATGAAGAAATACTGGATTTTAAGAAAACTCCCATACTGACCCTGCTGATGTTTCTTAAAATGATGTATTGCTCTATTTTTTTTAATTTTCAGAAATAAAAATGAGTTTGCTTCAGGGCAGAGACAATCTAAAAGCCTGTGCTAATAAATCTCTGCAAGTTTAGTAGTGTTTAATACATATTCTGCTTCAAGTGCTTTTTAAATGCATTATCACCTTTAAGTAAATACAGTGGAAGGCTGCCAAGTGGCTGGATGCTGCTCTCTGTAAATTTATGCATTTATATCATTAATGCAATGAAATGTTTAAACCTTCATTGAATTTTGCTAACTGATTTGCAGTTTGAATGGTAGTAATTTTATGCATTTATCAATTACCATTTAAGTAGCTGCTCTAATATTTCTGTTTAGGCAGGCAAAGCACATTCACTGAAATACTTCTCATCTGAATTAGATTTGGGATGAAGGAAAACAGAGGATGTATCCAAGGTAAAAAGAGTTTAGAGCTGCTTGTTCTTGATAGGAAACAGCATTGACAGGGACAAGGATCAGCAGTTTGAACTCTCCCACCTCCAACAGATGTCAATATTCAGCAGCAGATTATTTTCCCAAAATCATGCCCTACCTGTTCAGGAGCTTATCCAGAGTAAGACATTATAGAAAAGTAATTTTAAAAGAGCTGTGTACTGTGTTTTAAAATTTGTACTCATTTGCTAAAACTTTTTAACAAGATATTAACATATATGTTAAAAATAGTCTAATTTTTGAGCTGATCCACATTAGGGCATGATAATTCCTCTTGAATTCTTGCTATAAGAAAAAAAAATTGAATAGAATGATTCTGTATCTTTTTCTGCCAATTTTACTTAAGTTTCAAGTTTAGAAACAAGCAAAGAATGGACCAAGTACCTAATTTGAAGATACAGAAAAACATTTCTTAGCTCTCACTTGGGTTTAGTTTTCCAGAGTGACTAATGAGAAGGTGGTGATTGCTTCATTAGCATGCACTGAACTGAGTGCACAATGTAATTATATATTTCAGTTGTAATTAGGACATTTAATTGATTTGTTTTAACTAAATTAACAGACATCAGGAAAAAAACCCAAAGATTTGTGGCAGATTTTGAAATGTTTTCCACACAGCCAGCTGGGTTCAGCTGAACAGAAAATATCTGTTTTATTTCTGGATAATGCTAGGAAGATAAAAAATCTTGTTATTGAGAAACTCTTATGAAATAATGTTGCATTTCTTCAGCCCTCTCCTTTATAGGCCAAAAATTTAACAGCAGAAATCCACAGCATTCTTATGGATACCTTTGGGGAGAGAAGAAGTGACCAATGATTCCAACAGGAGATGCTTCCATACATTGCTATAAGAAACAGAGTTAAAATGCAGATTTCCTTTCACTGCATTGGTCAGTTAGTAACTCTGCTGCCCAGCTAGACAAATACAGGCATGATTTAGAAACATCTTCTTCCTCCTTTTTGGTCACCTACTTCCCTCTGATTGTTTTCCTGGTTTTGCAACCTGGCTCCACACTTCTTGATTGTGGGTTCTTCCAGCAAGATGTCTTTTCACTTCCAGTTTCTGGCCTGAACTGCTGAAACAGCAGGAGAGAGCCTCGACATGCAGCACAGCTGATCTTCTGGAAGTACTACAAAGGCTCTCCCATCATTTTGTCTTGGAGAGGAGGGGGAATATTTAAAGTAGAGCTTAAAAAGTCTGTAAGTTGAAATCCAGCTGCATCCAGCCAGATGTTTTATTCACATGGACAACTTAATCCACAGAACTCACAAGGGCACCCAAAGCCACCCCCAACCTCAGGCTGAGGGGGTTGGACACCCCAACTTAGAAAGTGTTTGTGTGTGAAACTCATTTGTCTTTTCATTTCTGTTTCTATCGCTCGTGTCCTATTTTGAATTTTCCTCATTTCAGCACAGCCATGTTGCAAAAATAAATAACAGCCTCCAAATCCATCCCATGGGACTTGTCCCAAGAAAAATGCTGCAAATGAGCGTGGAGACAAGACATGGCCTGGAGGCAGCCGTGGTTTGCTGCTCGTGCATATCTGCAGAAGTTGGCTGAGGAGCAGTTTAGAAACCTCTGGGGTGAGAATGAGGTGGGGCAGCTGAAAGTGTTGTGGTTCCCACATTTATTCTGCTCTTGCATTTACAGGAATACGTGGAATTGAGTGTGTAGCTGAACATACAGGGAACAGGAGAAAGAAAAACTGAAGGAAAGGCTGAGCTCCCTTCTGGTAAAACCCGTTCTAGCTTTTAGGAACAGCTCATAACCCACTGTTTACAAACAGCAGCAACATCAATCTACAGCACAAATTACTCATTGTGAGAAAAAACAAACAATAAAAAGCAAGCAAAATCCCCAGGTTGCCACTGACAGTAAAAACAGGCTAATTCAGACTGAAAGTCCCATCAGGTCAAACAGCTCCCCTCTGTTCCTGAGTCGTGAGGGACCCTGCACTAAAGGGGGGAAACACAATTTGTCTCCAAAATGTTTTTCTTTAAAAATATGGTTTCATTTGAGCTGAACATTTCTTCAGGAACTTGTCAGAAACAATTTAATTTCATTGAGAGCTCTTGAGGCAAAGAGATCCTCTGATAATGTCAATCACTTCATGTCAATATTTTCAGAACGTGCCCTGCATATTTTTATTTCAAGTGATTGTTCCTATTTGCATATTTTTCAGTTCCTTCCAGAAATGTTTAGAATTAAGGTTGGAAAATAAGGATGATATTCATTCATTTGATCCAATGGAAATAATTTAGTTGACACATAATTCCTTTCTATTTTTAAGGACTTTATGTGGGAATAGCAGAATTTATTGCAACCCTGATAACAGACTCAAAACCTATGGAAAAATATTTGCTTTAACAGCAATATATATTACCAGGAAGTCTTGAAATTAATGGTTTGTTCTAAAAACCATCTTATGTTAAGTATGTTTGCATTGAGAGTGTTGGCTGGGTCATTATGGCTCTGCTTTAGGAATGAAAACAAGTTTTGAAATAACAGTTTTAATGAAATAATAATTAAGGGGTTTTTTTTCCCAAGCTGTAGGAGAAAGCAGAGTTCCCAAACACCCTTTAAAGTGTGAGATGTTCTGAACTCTGCAGCTAAAGCCATGGGGAACGTGGGGAAAACTCCTCCATGTGCTGTTGATTTGCACAAGGCTTGGTTGGGCTCTGCTGAGAGCAGCCAGCTTGACATTTAGGATTTGGCAAAGCCCATAGGGAGCAGGGTGTGCCCAGCCTGGGCAGGGCTGCAGCTGCATCAGGGAGATGCTGCACATCCACAGCAGGATCAGCCTGGGATGTGGGTCCGGCCTCTGCCACCTCTTCCCTAGCCTCAAATAAAATCCTATTTTTCAGGCTTTCAGAATGCTTGTTACTATAGTACAACAACAGAATGTACAGAAGCTCAGCATCTTCCAAAATATGACCTTTGTGCGATGTCATATTTCCATTTCCAATAGTAAAATGAGGAGATGGAAACATTTTCTTATTCCTTGCCCTCTCCCATCAGGTTAGATTATTGTCTATCTCATGCTGGCTGTCAGGAATCCAATCTCCATCTATGTCTGCAACTCAATTATATTATTTTTAGTATTTATCTATTATGCTTCCTTAGAAAAATATAGCAGAACAGGGAAGAATTACATATTTGGATCATCAGCACATTGGGATGATTCATGGCAAGGAAAGAGTTGGGCCATTTCATGACCCTTTCTATCACTTAGTAGCTAAAATTCATCATCTATAAAATGTTTTTAATATCTTACATCTTTAAATACAAGTATTTATTTTTAGGAAGATTTTTTTAAAAACGTGTTACATTAGTTGTTTGTTTCTTTGCACTCTAGGAAATCCAAACTTTGCATTTTGGTGCCATATTGTAAAAAGAAGGGGGAAAAAAAAGTCTAAAACCAAAAAGTGAAAGCACATCAGCCCATTTTGCCTTTCATTTGGGGTAGAAAGGCAAGCTTTTAAAGCACAAATAGTAATCAGAGCTCAACTTTTCACTTTTAATGAGTATAGATTCCACAGCCAAAAAGTAAAATTAGAGAATAGTCCCATGTGCCCTTTTAGAAGTTTGAAGTTTACAGTCTTTTTCTCTTTTTATTGTAGGAAACCAAGAATCTGTTTATTATCTGTTTATTATAAAGCAAAAACACTTTCAAATGAAATGTCTTTGAATTAGAAAATATTAAACCTCAAGTTAAATTGAGAGAATTTGAGTGCCCTGTTGAACTCCTGCCTTCTGTTAGCTGAACACAGGAGATTCTGAAATCTGAAGGGAAATTGCTATAGGAGCAACTGTATTAGTGGTAAATTACTCATTCCTTAGGAGGTATAATATTCCTGAATATTGGACTCCAGTATTCAGAGGATCACAGAATGGTTTGGTTGGAAGGCACCTTAAAGATAATCTCATTACCCTTTTCCAGGAATATTTTATTTGCTTCAAGCCTTTGGGTTTGGTGTTTCAGAAGTGAAAGGTGCTTGTCCACAAGCAAATTAGTTGTGTTAACCCAGTTTTTGAGGTTTTTGGATAAAGGCTTAATTCATTTTTCACACAATCCCTTCAGTGGTCAGTTCAGAAAGGTCCCAACACCATGCACAAGGGTTACTGGAAAATGCTTAACATCATCTTAGTTCTGCCCATTTCCAGGGAAGTGTTGAGTCTCACTGGTATTGCGTTAAAATTGCAATGTCTGCTTTTGAGCCCTCCCTGAAAGTGTCACATTAATCATCAAGCTATCACATCAAATACTTCAAACTGAGAAAAAAGTGTCTTTCTGGAGAATAGTGAGACTCTACAGAAAGGCACAAATCTTTGCATTTGAAAGAATACTGTTAATAACTCACACTCTTCCAAGAAATGTAACATTTTAATGCCTGCTGGATTTTGTTGTTTTAATCAATGGAGTGGTCTGTATGGGTTAAGCTTCCCAGCTAAATTATGAGCTGTAATTAGGCTAAGAAATGCCAGCCAAAGCCCCCAGTTTGTGTTGAGGGATACCTGGGATCTGCAGCAGAGAAAGAATACACTTTATGTGGGGCTGACTCATGGAGTATTTTACATTTAGCATAAACAGCCTTCTGGCTACTTTATTGTATAGATTCCTAATCTCCTTTAATTCAATTTCCTTTCCTCCTGTGGGCAGCTATAGCACCTTTTGCACCAGCTGAAGGGCTGTAAATCCTGCACTCACACTCAGCTCCTCCTTTCCTGGGACTGGAGGGAGGGCTCAGATTGGGAGCAGGCACAAGGGCTGCTGCGACCCGGGCTGAAGAGTTAAACTGATGAAAACTTGAGCGCGGCCTCGGCTGAGCTCTGCACTCGCTGTGGTGTCGAGCCAGGGCAGGACCAAGCCAACAAGAGTATTCTGGCATCAGCTGCTGGAGGTTACAAGAACCTTATGTATCATTTTATGTATTTTCTTTTCATGTGTCTATAATCAATTCCAGTGGCGAGGCCTGTGTTTTGGTTCGTACAGCCAAGCCAGGCAATGGACTTGGCTCCATTTTCAAACCTCTTGGCTTGCTAAATGTCAGAGCCTGAGCTGGGCTCCTCTTTGTACTCCCATCTCATTCAACTGGCCTGAGTTATGTGTGTTCCCTGAGAGCACGAGCACGGCCCAGAATACAAATCAAACCTGCTTGGGAGCCAAGCACAGAGGTCAGTGAAGCAAATATTTGTGTCTCCCCAAACTACCTTTCCTGCCTCCTGGCACAGCCAGGCGAGGCCCTGGCTGCACAGCCCTCCTCAGTCCCATGTGCCAAGAGCTGAAAACGAAATAGAGTAATAATACAAAAGTGTAAATGCATCAACAGTCTCTGATCAAGTTCCCCAGTGACTTACTGGATTCTTGCACCTAAGGGAAAGCATAAATTCTCTGGAAGAGGGATGCACTGGTGGTTTTGGGTTTGCTGCTTTTTTGTGATGGTTTCTTCAGAGTGTTCATTATCTTAAATAAAGTGCTGGAGAATAAAGACTGCTGCATACAAAAGTGATCAGTCCACTATGAGGTATTTAAATCCCCAGTACTACCTAGGAAACACTGAGACAGCACACAAAATAACATTAAATATATTATCTTTAGAATACACTTACAGGCTTTGACTGAAGAGACTGACAGCTGAAATTTTGCAAGAGTTTTATTGGAGTGTGGTCAGAGATGCTGTTCCAGAGGCAGCTGAACTGAGTCAAGAAACTATCAATCTCAAGATGAACTAGCTAAAAAAAAAGAAAAGAAAAAAAAAAAGCCCAAACAAATAACCTACTAAAAAGTACTTAAGCTAAGCTGGATCCCTCTGACAGAGCCAGATTTGGGAGTGTCCACAGATGTGGTTATGAGGCTCATGGAAAAGGGTGGTAACCCCTAATGGGGGGCAGTGGATACACAGCTGTGGGCAGGCTGGAGGTGAAAATGTCTTAACCTGGCTCAGCTGCTGCTGGAACAGCCTGGGCTGTGCCCTTATTTACACAACACTGGGATTTCTTAAGAGAGGAATTCTTAGATGGAAGAGTGAGCTGCTGTCCAAGTTCGCAGTGGGATGTGCTGCATCCCAAAATCTATGCATAAATATACATCCCCCAAACGTGTGTCTGAAGTGAACATTCAGTCCTTCAGAGCACCAGCACATAATACTGGCTCCAATCCCTCCCATAGCCATGGTGGTTGGAGCACGGGATGTTCCAAACAGCACATTTTGCTGCAGGAGCCTCAGCTGTAGATCTTGAGCAGAGAGAGGCTTCTATTAAATGCATCTGTACTTGTGTGTATTTGGTCTGTATCAGATTCTCCTTAGGTTACTTAAACTGCTTCCAGATTAAGCTCTCCTATGCCCCCACTGCTCCATGATATTCTTAACCCTCTCCTGCCCTGCCACCCATCCATCAGGACAAGCCTGAAGGGAGCACCAAGCCAGCCTTTGCCTCGTGGGAAGAAGGATTAATTTGTTACGTGTGAAGCACCCGGGCTGCAGATGAGGCTCCACCAGCCTTCCAAACACGGGAGGGACGCAGGGCTGTGCTCTGCTGAAAGGTCACGGTGAGCTCACGCCACAGAACGGCTTTTGGGCAGGACCCTCACTGGGTGGAGGGAGCTGCCTGAGTGTTCCAGGCTGGCCTGGCGGGAGGGGAAAGCCTGACCACACCAAAGGGATGAGGGGTGTGGGGGGAAATTGGATATGAGGGCTCCAAGCGTTGGGTTGGTTTAGATTTGATGAAAAGAGATGGAAAGATGTGGTTTACCACATGTAATACCTTTGTTCCAGTTTTTGCCCCCAGAGCAGCTAAGAAGTTGTGATGGAATGACGACACCAACTGTGCTTTATCCTTTAGGGGCTTTTTGTCCCATGTGCTCTCAGTCTCTGCTGCACTGCAGGATCCCAGTGTCTGTGGTTGTGGGGATCACAGAGACCCTGTAGCAATTAGCCCTCGACTCCTGAGAGTCCTAAACAGGAGGGGGACTGCCTGTCAGGCCCTGGGTTTGCCACATGAAGCTCTGTGCTTGCCTGAATTCTGCTGTGCCCAGGAGAAGGTAGGAAAGGGAAAATCCAGTGTCACACTGCCCAGCTGTCCTTCAGGCACCTCCCTTTTGCTGCTGAGCTGCATTCAGTACCTGTCAGGAAGGAAGCTGGGCAGCACTGGGACAGTATCTTCAGGTGCAGCCATTGGCATTGTGTCCTGAGCTCAGCAGGTCTCTGAAATTCACAACATTTGGCATCTGTGCAGTCTTATAAACCTACATCCCCTCCATGGTGGAGTGATCCTCTGGTATCATCCTTCTGGTTAGGAAAGGGCAGTCTGTCTGTGAGACAAAAATTTGGGAGCCTCCAAGTTTATTTTTTACTGGTATGAACCTCCATGGCATCAATTACTTTTTCAGAGTGAATGTTTAACACTGCTGGGCTGGGTCTCAGGAGAAGACTGAAAATCAGACTTCAAATTCTATATTCATCTTAATTTTTGAAGATGAAAGTTGTGGATTTAGGGTTGGTCTGGTACTGCTGAAGGATATGGATGCCCTGTGGAAGACCTCACTCTTCCCACCTGGAAATCCTGCCCTTGTAGCCCCAGCAGTCTGGGGCTTTTGTGCTCATCCAGCACAAAGTAAAGGTGCCAGATAGACCTGCCTTTCCTGGCTGGTATTTTTAAATAAATAATCCTAGATAGTTTTGGTGTTTCTTAGAAAAATTTGTGTCGTTCAAACCTGCTGTGCTACAGGACTTCCTTGGCACTGCTGGGCAAGACCAGGGGCCAGAGCCTGCAGGGCCAGAGAGCGGATCACCCTGGTCCTTCCCTGGGTCTGTGGAACCTGCTGGACCCTGTGTCCTGCTGAGAGAGGAGGATTCCCTGGTATATACAATTTTATAGGCTCAGACAGTCATCAGAGTGGCTTGAGAAGGGCACTGAGACAAATCCTCAGGGTGTTGGGAAAAGCAAACTATCAGGATAAAGCAGAGGCAGTTTCTTTTCTCTGCAGGGTGTCAAATGTATGTAGTTCTTGGCAGAAGTTTTCCCAGTGACCTTAGCCTAGTGATATAAATTTTAATTGCAACTTTAAATGACGCTGGGACCAGATGGGCGAAGACTAAAGGAACACTGTTAGTTCTGCCCACCCCCTCTCTGTCAGAGCTTTGCTTGGAGAGTATGGAGAGAGGCTTTGGGAGAGGCCTTAGGTCAGGAGCACTTGGTTTAGGAGTAGCAGCAGAACAGGAATACGTGTAATTCACATCACTTTGTTTGTATGTGGTTGAGAAAATGGCCTCAAGTTGCATCAGGGAGGTTTATATTAGATATTAGGAAAAGTTTCTTCACTGAAAGTGTGGTCAGGCATTGGAACAGGCTGCCCAGGGCCGTGGTGGAATCAGCATCCCTGGAAATGTTCAAAAAACATGGGGATGTGGCACTTGGGGACATGGTTTAGTGGTGCTGGGTTAATGGTTGGACTTGATGATCTTCAAGGGCTTTCCCAACCTCAATGACTCTGTGATCCTGTGGCCAGCTCCAGTGCTGGGGCTGAGGGATGTGTTTGCTGCTGCCCAAAAGGACAAACTGGGCTGTTCTGCCATGCCACAATGCCATTTTCCAGAGACACAGGAGAAGCCCTCTCTGTGCTGGTTAGCTGTTTTTTGGGAGTAGCTGCTTCCAAGGAAAATGAAAGATTAGGAGCTTTGGGAGAAGTTGTCGAGCATCTAATGGGGTGGTGAGCAATTAATCCACAGCATCACTCTCCCTTTGTTAGCATTTGTGAGGCAGGAGGGTTTCCTATCCAATGGCACGTTTTGAAGGAATGGGTAGTTTTTATTTCATACCTAAAATTTAATGGTGGTTGTAGCTAATTTCACACAGCAAATTAGACAAAATACTTGAGCTACTTCCACCGTCTGAACTTGACAACAAATTAAAATAGCTTTTGGGAAGGGTAACTTGAGAGGGTTAAATGTGTCTCACCGGTGCACTCAGTTTGACAGGCTGATGCACTTTGTCTAGATGATAGATATGAAAAACTAATATCTCAGTTTTCAGAGGGGGTTCTGAAACCTGAAATCAAAACCAGATGTGCAGCGAAAAAGAGCAGCGTATATTACAAAGTGTTGTGAAATAGCCCAAGGGAGGCAAGTAAGCAAAAACAGCCCTGTTCCTTAGCAACCTGCAAAACAAAACAAGTAACAGCTTGGTTGGCATCTGACAGGGCAGGTTTTGGTCTTTGCAGTGGAAAAGAAGACTGGAGAAAATGTGGAATAATTCTGGAATTTGTAGTGACCCGGAAACACCTCTGTTTTCACCAGAGCGGGTACCTGATTTCTCCTCTTCACTGGACCTCCTGTCTGTAAATGCACAGCAGCTGAGAAACGTGGGTGTGCTCTTCTTGTCTTCCCTGTCCTGCTGTGGATCATGGATTTCCCTTTCCTCCCTGCTTTCCTTCTTTCTAAAGTCAATCACACCCATGGAAAGTGGGTGCAGAATGGAAGTAACAGCTACCAAATCAGAATTTTGAAGGTTTTGCACAGCTCTAAGTCATGGAATCCCTGAGTGGTTTGAGTTGGAAGGGGCCTTAAAGCTCATCCAGTTCCAACCCCATGCCATGGGCAGGGACACCTTCCACTAGACCAGGTTGCCCAAATGTGGAGGAATATGGGATTTGTGTGTAGGAATGGAAAGAAGAGTTCAGTAAGTAAAAAGTTAAATACATAATTAACAATTTCTAAAAGAGTATTTAAATTGGTTTCTGGAAGTGGTGCTCCTTTTTGAGTTCATTCAGTTTCTTAATTAAACTAGTCCATTCTCTCAGCCCCACAAATGAAAAATTCAGAGCTCAGATCTCAAAATGTTCTTAGCTACAGTTTAAAATTCAGTCCTGAAAGTGAGAGAAGCCTTTGCTCACTTGAACGGCTGTGATGATGTTCACTGGAAAGCCCTACTGGCACATCTGCCTCCATCCAAAGAGTGGGAAATTCATCCCTCTGAGCAGCAGCTGTGCTGCCAGATGTGTGATGGGATTGGGCTTCCACCTTGAACCTGTCCATGTGGGGAACGAGCTTATTCTGCACTACAATGTCCATCAGAGCCATTTGCCAAGACAGATCTACTGGCATTGCAGTCTGGGCCAATTCTTTCTGAGAAAATTCTTTCTCGTGTAGGAAGTCATGGGGTGTTCCTGTAATCAGCCCAACTCCGGGACCTGCAGCTGGAAGCGAAACCACAGCGTGCCCTGAGGTTTGTAATCAAACTGTGAGAGGTTGCCTTTGTGATGGAGAGGGAAGGTGGGTGGATTTGACTTGGCTCAGTTATTTTTAGAGAGGTGGAGGCTGCCAGACAGCCAGGTTTCGTGTTTTGGGGGTTTTGTTTGGTTTGTTTTGTTGGGGTTTTAAAATTTATTTTTAATTTTAACAGAATAAATTTCTTCTTGAAAATGCTATTTTGGCACCAAAATCAGAACTCTGGGGGAAGTTGATCTTGATGAAGTTTTCAACGGAAACACTGATACTACTTAAGATTGAGAAAGGAACTTTCATTTTGACTCCATGTTTCAGAATTCAACTCTTTTCAGCTTCTAAAAATTACTATGATATTAAAGATTAATTATAGATATGAATGGTTTGACATTATCAGACAGAACTTCTTAATGAACTAATTTGGATCCTTTCACTAAAAATAACTCAGAGTTTCCATCCTGCAAAATATTTGATTATTTTGCTTTTCTCTCTGGTTACAAGAAAAGTCTACAAGAAAGATGGAGACAGTGTATTTGCAAGGGCTCTGTAGTGGCAGGAAAAGGGGGAATGGCTTCCCACTGACAGAGAGTAGGGTTGGATGGGATATTGGGAGAAAATTCTTCCCTGTGAGGGTGGGGAGGCCCTGGCACAGGGTGCCCAGAGAAGCTGTGGCTGCCCCATCCCTGAAAGTGTCCAAGGCCAGGTTGGACAGGAAGTCCAACTTCCAAGTGGAAGGTGTCCCCTGGTGATTTTGGAGGTTTTCTGATTCTGTGTTTGCCAGTCTACTCTTTCTGCTGATTGCATCCAAACTCAAAGTAAGGAGAGCAGTAAAAGCTGCAAGTGCAGCCCAGGTCAAATGTGGCCACTCAGGCAGTGCAGGTGCTGTTGCTGTACATTCCTTTTTCTAACTGTGGAGAGAAATGTGGGCATGTGAACCATTACCAGTGCCTGAGATCCACAGTGTTTAATAACCTAAAACCGTTCTTTTCAAATTGCAAAGGCTTTTACATTGACTTACATTGGCCAACCAAGTCCATTAGTGTTTGAGTAAGTGGTAATTAGTGGTAAGAGTTGCAATCATTAGTGTGTCTTACCCCTCTCTGTAAATCAAAATTGGCAACTGTGGGATTCTTCAGCAGCACATGGGGCAGGAAGGACAGGGCTCCATGGGAATGTTGGGGAAGTGGCTGCTCCTGGGGGTCTTTTTGCAGGGTTGGAATAGGGGAACCCATCTGTGGTGAGCAGCTAATCACAGAGAACATGCTTCCAGAAACTAGGAAACTTCAGGAGGGGGAATACTTGGGGGGAGATGGCAAATCTAGAAGTTATGGGATATCCATGGCTCTTCTTTGGTGTCCAAGATGCACTGAGTTCACTGCAACCATGTCTGTGTAAAATCAACAATTTTCTCTCAAGGCAGCTTTGTCTAAACAAAACATTAACATGCACATTTTATACAACGGGACCCTATAATAATTGTAACTAAGTCAGCAAAAATCAGGCAAGGAGATGCTCGAGGCTGTTGTGCATTTGTTGTGCCTGTGCCACTCCTATTTGAGTGTCAAGGATTTTTCAGAGTGGAAGGCTTAAGCATGTGGTGATTGGTCTTCTTATCTTGCCTTTGAAAACAAAATATTTCTGTCCTTAAAAACCCTTTAAGGGATGGCAACTCCAGGCACTCTGTGATGCCAGTAATTGCCTGCACTTCATAGTGGTGAACTTCAGCATCTTTGGTGACACAGGGCTACCACTGATCCTTCCAAGAAAGATGAGCCAAGAGATAGCCAGCCCTCGTGACTCACTGCACCAATATTTATCAGATTAAACACCCCAAAGCCGGGTTTGGTGCTTCTCATACCTGTCCCATCTGTGAGAATGCACAGAGATGGACAGATGAGAAACTTGCAGTCACTTTGCAGCTGTGTTTTGTCACAGGATGAAAGTATACGAGATACAGATCAGATACAGCTGCTGAAAAACAAACTGAAACAAAGAGTCTCACAAAGAGAAGGGCTGCAGCCAGAGTTCATAAAAGGGCTCTATATGCTTTCCCTTGTAATAAGCCTTTATTCTCCCTGGCTGGCCCTTTTAGTAATGGTAAGAAAAAAACTGACATCTCTTTTCAATAGGAAACAAGAACATTTATTTTATTCCTAACGGTTTTAACAAACCCCTCCATGATGAATTATATATTTATTGTAACTGCATGCTCCACAGCCACTAATTCCTGCAGTCTCTTTCCAGCTGAAAGCTCCAATGAAAGACTTCCCCAGACAAAAGCCAGAGGATTTGAGCCATGGGGTTTGTAGTTAGGTTAATTCAGTTACTCTGGATTCTCTGGAGTGGAGATTTCACGGGCTGGATGAGTTAACAGTATTGTAAATGTAGTTATAAAATATTTTAAAAATAGTAATTTTGGGGCCATGTGCCTCAGCTTCCACTAGCTTCCTTCCTTGACTTTTATTTTCTCAGTCTTCCCCCCAGATATGGCTTATCCTCTCTTCCAGTCTCCTTTCTCCATGTAGCACTGGAAATTGCATCTAAAAGTGCAGCCATGAAAGATACCGAGGATAAAGGTACATGTCCATGGAGGATAGGAGGAAAAGAGGCTTCCAGCTGTGAGCAAGGAGCCCAACTCCAGCTGATCTAGTCCTGTTTTGTGCTGGGAAAGAAGACCTCATAAATAAAATTTCATTGGAGAAAGACCTGACACTGTTCTGCAGCTAATGGAAACATCTTACAAGACTCTGAATATAGGCCAAGTATGTGGGTCAGTAGAGAAACTACTATTTATATTTGGACCTGCCTATGAATACAGTAAAACATCCAGCTGTTGAAAACACTAAGAGAAGTTGCAGGAAAGACTTTTTTTTTTTTAGGTATAAAATGCCAAAGACTTTGTCAGGTGATGTTGCTGTTAGAACTGCATCTTTCCTTTCATCCCCTGTGAATTCAGTGGGCAGCTTCTTGAAATTTCCTTTTTGGCAAGGTTATCTTCAATCTGGTGAGTCAAAAGGATCTGCTCCCTGAGTGAAAACCATGCTGAGCCACAGCACAGAACTGAGATGGGAAATAACAGACACCAAAAGTGAATTTTGCTGTGGAGATTTAAATATTTCTACTGACTTCTGAATTCTAAGAATTACCTCTCTCTACTTGCTGGCTTGTCAAATCCACTTCTGTTTGGGAAAGTTCCCAAATGTAGGCTAGAGGATCTCAGGAATTGTCACTGAGTTTGACCGTGCATGCTGCAGGCGAGATGTGTCCACTGCAAACCCAGGATTTTGAAAAGCCTGAGTTCCCTACCCACACAACACTCATTGTAAATTATTCTAGCCTTGTAAAGAACATCTGTTGTGGAATTTAGGATGTGATGCATCCCTTATAAAAAGGGAGAAGGGGGAAGAGGTTGCAGGAGTCACTGATGCTGTGAGAAGGGTGTTCATTATAATTTCACAATGACTGTTTGGGGAGATCTAGGGCTCAGCTCCATTTTGGAACAGGTTAATCAGTGGGAGTTTTCTGTTGGTGGGGTGTACTTTGATTTCTATCAGAGCTGTGGGGTCTTTCTTGCTCCTTCCTACAAAACTGTATCACACTCTGTTCTCTACAACATCCACTGATGGAGGACAAAGGCTGTTCCAGCCAAGCTAGGCTGTAAGTTTATGTGATTTTTTTTTCTCTAAGTTCTTCTACGATACAAATCTATAAGAAAACAGCCAGTGTGTAATTCTACACTCATAGAAAATGACTTCTTTTCCCCCATAAATGCAATTTAGCCAGTAATTTGAGTTAGCAAAGCTTAGAAGGTGCAGCTGGAGAGGGAAGCAAAGTGCCCTGTAGAAGGGTGTAGTTGAGTAAAAGAAAGCTTTTCCAGAGGACACAGGGGCCTGGAAGGGGAGGAATTGGATGTGAAACCTTCCAGAAAAGGCCAGAGGGCACATTTGTTGCAATCCTTAGCAGCCTGTATTGCACTGGTGGCTGGAGTTCCTGCTGATGAGCCAAATTTTGCTCCCTGCCTCCTATCTCTGTTGCTGAGCTTAATATGCAACTTACCTGTAGCTGTACAGGTGTGACCTGGTGGGGTGTATGAGGGGACAGCTGAAAGCAGAGTTAAAGTCCTATTATTTAGATATTAGATCTATCTGAAAGTCTTGGAGAACTGCAAATAAACCTTTCCTGGGATGTTAGAAACGGAGGAAATGATGTGCAGGAGAGGTCAGGCCATCAGAGCGAGATGACAGGGTGAGAGCAAGGTCCCAGCCAGGAAGCTCCAGTCTGCTCCTGGCCTCAGTGCACCCCATATTTCATCCTGCCCCGGGGAAGTGGAAGAAATGATTTCATAATCCCTTGTCATAGGGTTGGGCATGCTGCAGGTCATGTGGACAAAGCCATTTGTTCAAGTAGCTTGACCTGAGGACTCCTCAAAAGCTGCTGAAATCTCACGGCCTCTCATTCCTCAAAGGAGTAAAGTCCTGCATCCAAACTAAACAGGGATGGCTCCTTCCCCACTGAATCTTGAGAGCTGACCAAGACCTGCCTCCCTCTTCTCAATGGGGTCTTTTGTAGCCGAGAGATTTTGCTGCTTTTTCCACAGCATCCTTCAGGCAGAATAGGCCAAGATGAACTCAAAAGTCATCTTTCACTCTGAAAATTTTCAATTATTGCAGTTTGTCAAACCTTTGAAAAGCAGAAACATCAATAATATTTGGTGTTTTGGCGGTTTGGCCGAGTCCCTCACTGCTGGTGTTGTTGTTGGTGTGTCGCTGTCAGTATTTTGTACTGAACTATCTAACAGCTGTCTTGGCTTCCTTCCCCACTAAAACAACTGCTGCTTCACAAAGAACACAGATAATTTTGTCTTCCTTGATATTAACAGATCAAGAGAGGCCTTTGCCAATAAAAACTCATCTTTTATTTTTGCAGTCTGAGAGAGATCCTTGGTAGAATTTGTTGTTCTCTTTCATTCTGTACTTGGAGACCAGTTGGCATCTAATCTTTTCATTTCAAGTGATGCTGAGTGGGTGGGACATCCAGGAGGGGGATGAAAACTCTCACAAAAGAATCCAAAGTTAAAAGGATTTTAACCCAAAGGCAAAACAAAAAGCCCTGCACAAGGCACCAAAATGAAAGGGCTTGTTTAAAGGGAGAACAGTGACAGCACAGTGTTGGTCTGGGCTTTAAAAGGCAGTGAAATGTGAGATGCAGCCCTGGGATCAGTGTTCACCTCCCTCCACTGCCACACATTCCCTGTGTGGAAAGGGGAATGGCATCAAACACCCAGGGGGAAAGGCTGCTGCTCCTGCTCTGAAAGGCAGAGCTGGAGCAGGGTGTGCAGCACCCACAGCAGGACATGCTCCTCCTGCCCTACAGAGCCCCTCTGGGTGCTGCCAGACATGCTGAACAGAGGTGCTCATGGACATTTGGAAGTAATGGCAGTAGGTTGAAGGAAAATTTTATATTTGAGTTAATTTTGGGATCTAAAATAGGGACAATATTTGGGGAGTTTAATACGAGCAAATTCTGGAGGATGAGCCCTCCAGAATGGCCATGGGGTTTTTAGATGGTGAATCTCCCAGTGTTAAAGAGATGACTTGGGTCCTCTGAATAATCTGCTGAGCACCTTACAGACTCCATTTGTCAGAGCTTCTCTATCTCCAGGGAAAAAAAAAACAACTGCGTTTGAGGTCAGTGAAGTGAGAATTTCACACAAACCAGTCCAGGCTTAGAATTCCAGATTCAGGGCATAGCCTTGCATACATCCCCATGTATTGTCATACATACATACATACATGAATGTGCCTGGTATATTCAGCTGTGAATTTTACCTCTTGGCAGAGTTGCTTAGAGATTGTTACTTGCCAGTTATCTTCTTGCAATGATGATGGCAAAAAGGTGGCACAGCAGTGAGGGGAGTCTGCTGGTTTCAGAGCAGCTAGGTAGGTAAACAGTAATGCTTCTCACTCCCACATACTATGAGTAATTTGTTTTTTAAGAACTGAAATTGACCCCAAATCAGAGCATCTGTACCACACTAATGTGTTCTTGAAGAAACTGAAGGTTCATCATTTGAATTTTCTTTAAAATGTAATAAGATGGAATTAAGTGGGGAAGGGATCTTATGTGAAAGATGTAAGAGGTTATTTTTAAGGGATTACCAGAGGGCACCTGTACAGTATTACCTGCTGCCTTTCTGGACTGTATTACCTACTTGTATGTGTATAATAAGTTGTTTCTTTACACCTGGTGTTATTTTTGCATGCCTGGTTAAGATGCCTGCCTGTCACATTAATGTTTATTTAATGACCAGTGCTGGGTAGCAAATGAGCAACATGCAGATTGTGTGATGTAATCTGTGTGAGGAGCAGTGTGTATTAACTGAGTGTGCTAGTCACCAGCAGGTCACCCCTGACTGCAGATACCACACAGAGATTGCCCAGAGAAGCTGTGGCTGCCCCTGGATCCCTGGAAGTGTTCAAGGAGAGGCTGGACAGGGCCTGTGATGCCTTGTCAAGGCTGACCTAGAACAGAGACTAGACAGAGTTAAAGAATAAAGCAGGGATTTATTAACAGGCCTCAATGGATACACCTTGGGCAGCACAAGAGCCCAGCCAGGGCTACACCCAAGATGAACCAAAATGGTCACAAAATGGACAAGCAGGCACGGGGTCTCACATTTTAGTAAGTTCTGGCTCATTTGCATATTGGAGTTCATTGTTCAATTACACCTTTAGGTTCTGCAGTCCCATCCTTCTGTTTTTTCTCTCTTCAGCCCACATTGTTTATGCTCTTGGGCCTGAGATCTGGATCATTTGTCCTTGGTCCCCAGCTAGAGAAGGAATTGTTTTGTCTCTCTACTCTGTGAAGAGAGCTCACCATCCCCTAATATGAAGCTCAGAACTTCACACTAAAGCAGCACAGAATCTGAAAAATATGAAAGCCAAAACCTGAGGCATCACTTGGAGCAACCTGGCATAGTGGAAGGAGCCTCTGCCCATGGAATGTGATGAGCTTTGAAGTCCTTTCCCACCCAAACCAGTCTGGGATTCTGTGAATGATTATCTATAGCCATTGATAAGCACTCAGAATAGTTATTTCTTTATTTTGCACCTTTCAGGGAGTACAAATTCATCCTTAGCCTGACGGGTTCCTAAACCACTTAGGCACATTCAGAATCTCTCTTATGAGTCTTGGGTTAGAAACATTGACTGATGAGAAATTTTAAGGGTTGAGTGGTTTGAAACAAGCTCAAGAAATCTAAGACAAGGAAACGAAATATACTGAAACCTCTTTGTTCCAAAACCCACTAATCCAAATGATTGGCTGAATGGTGATGTGCTATCACTTCTGCCACTTCTGCTGCCATGGCCATATTTTGTCTTAAATCAAAACTTTGACTTTAAGGGAAAATAGCAACACAAAAATAAAAGCAGCACTCTGGTATGTCTGACTACTTACTAATATTAGCAAACATAACCTTGAAATAGCATCACTGGTCCTAAATCTGAGCACTGCTCGAGTCCAGAAATACTCAATTACTGACGTCCACTGCAATTTTCTTCCCCTCAGCACTGTCAATAAGTCTTAAACCAACCTTTGAATGTACTACTTGCCTCAAACTGCTGTTAGGCAAATAAATAATTCTGTGATGCAGGTGAGGGAAAGGAGCTGGGTTTCTGAGCATGTTCCCTTGGACATTTTCCAGGCAGCAGATGTGTGTATGCCCTCATGTAGCTGTTTACAGATTTTCTGCTCAGGAGTTTGGTAATGCATCTTATAACTATAGGTGGAAATGTATGGAAAATCTGGGCACTCTGGGCTGTTCTTCAGCTTATGAAGTCATCATAGACCTCAGAGATCAGCTCCATCTCTAAACTGAGGTTCATGGTTTCACAGAGATGTTGGAGGTACAAGGAAATTGTACCTTGGGAAATGAAACATTTCAAAGGAGCACCTTTTCAGCATCTGAAAAAGACAGCTCTTCCTTTTAAGATGTGTTTGTACAGATTTTAAGGAAGTGTTGAATTGTGTTACTTCATCTCCAGAATGTCTTCACTCAGCCTAAGAAAACAATCTCTAGTTGTTAACTTACATACAACCATGTTTTTGGTAATTAGTATTTATGAAGTAATTCTAGACACCCATATATAGAAAGTTATTTAGGATTTTAAAATTACTATTTTTCCTACTGCTCCCTCTGCATCAGCTGCATAAATAGATCCAGAACATTGCCAGTAAAATTAGAAGGGACAGGCAGAGGAGACCTGGTTGTGTCTGGATCAGCTGTGGTTGATGTCCATGGTGGGTTCCTTGGGATGACAATGGAGTCCTGCTCCCACATTCTTCAGCGTTCCTTCAGAAACAGAATATGCTCCTTGCTGTCACCTTCCACCTGCCCTGAGAGACCTCAGACCTGGCCAGAAGGGACACAAATGGTCCCTCAGTGACTCTCAGGAGCTGTAAGTCAGTCAAGGATTATAAACAAGATGAACATGATAAGCACATGAACATGTGGTGTTCTTTACCGCTTTATTCAATGCACTCCAAACTTTGTTATCCCACTTTTTTCTAAAACTCTGGAAATTGGCAGAGCTGATGGTTTCATTAAACTGAGCAGTTTTGGTGACACCATCTACTGGTAGACTGTTTATCAAAAGAATACCAGGTAAAAGTATACTTAGTGAAAAGTACTTTAAATATAAATGGCCAGTTCTCACTGCAAAAAGAGACAGCAACTGGCACTTGTGCTCATCTATTGTTTCTTCCCTGCAATATATAAAAATTATGAGGTGCCTCATTTCAGCAAAGGCCTCTTTCTGATTTCTGTAGCTTGCTGATTTTTTTCTGCATTGGCTTTGGAGTCTTGCATCCCTAAACGGAGCACCATGGGCAGCCATGAGTCACTGTGCAGGAACTAAATGTCAAAGTTGAGCTCGAGTTTATTGCCACAGTTGGTGTGAGCAGTGTGACTGGTGTGTCATTCCCATAGCACGGATGTCTGGGAGCGCCGGGTGCCCCTCTCGAAGGAGAGTGTGATTCAACAGAGATGCCACCAAAATCACGGCAGCCTCTGCCTTGGTGATCTTTAAAATGTCCAATGAGGGGTTCAACAGACCTTGAAAATAAATGTGGTGACCCAAAATGTGGGGCAAAGTGCCTCCCAAGGCAGGAGAGCAGCCGTGTCTCCAGCGTGACTCCGCGGACGCACCACAGCCCAGGGGATCCCGTGTCTTCCACAACAGCTGAGCATGGAGAACTCAGGGCTCAGACAGGAGGTGCCATGCAGGAGGCTCTGCTGGGCTCCCTCCTGCAGCCTTGGACTGGAACAGAATGTGAAAATTGTCTGTCTCGGGTCCTTGTCCGGCCTCTTCTTACCAGAACCTCTGTAGCCTCAATGGGGAGAGCCAAAGGATTCTGACAGAAAACCCTCCCCTGCTCCTGTGTTGGGAAGTAACTTCAGGACACTTGTTTTGGCTCATTCCCTGCCCTAATGTCACCCCTGCCATTGTGGGCTTTCCTTCTTGCGACTCATAGCATTGAAAATAGGAGCAGATGGAGGAGTCACTGTGACTTTGCAGAGACTGGGCTCTTTCTGCTCCTGACCTGCCCAGGGAGCTTAAATAAATTCTTTCAGTGTGCTACCACTCTGCTTTGTCCTCTGAAATCAAGGGAAACGTTTTTGAACCATTTTGAGATCAATGGCTGAAGCCTGTTGTTCACTATGAAGTGCAGAGGAAGTTAAAGAGGATATGTTAAGCAGAGGAAGTTAAAACACGAAAATGAAAAACAAAATGCAGAAACAAAAGTTGCAAGTATTCCTTACTACTTAAATTGAGACTTCTTGGAATCAAGGATCATCCTTTCTGAGCTCTGAGCAAGTATCAGATTATGACTGTAAAGAGTTAAGAATGGGTTAGACCACGAATTTGGGATAGGTTTTGCCACTGTGATGGGAACTCAGCACAGTTTGATTTCTTGGGGCATTAAAGGCACACAGCATCTTGCAGTTTGAATGTTAGGTTTTTCTCTTTTCTTATCTGGCTCTAAAGCTTCATTCCCATTCAGAACAAAAATAAATAAAATCACTTTACAAATCCCAACAACTGAAAAAAATGCCCTTTTGGTATTTTTAGGTCTTTTTATGGAACTTTGTTTATAGAACATTATTTATAGATTTTTTTATATGCTCCCAGCTAACCTGCCCTGCTGGGTCTTTGCAGGAGCCTCTGCACTACCACAACACATTCCTGGGAATGTCAGCATTCCTCTGCAGAGGTGTCACTTCAGCAAGGACACCCAGCTCAGGAGGTACATATTGTCCTACATAAAGTGCTGGTGCTGAGCCTGTTCCAGTTTTAGTAATTCCCCTTGTCTACATACAGCTTGAATATTACAGACAAAGATTCATTCTCCTGCTCACAGTCTGCAATACTTCCTAAGGACAGGAGGGAAAAACTGGGAGCAGGGCATTGTAGAAGTCTCAGTCTGTGAAATGAAATTTGGAGCAAGGAGGGGAGCTGTCTGTTGCTAGAATTCCTCAAATCAAAGCGAATTAAAACTTTTTAAGTAGGAATGAGACCAGGTAGGACTCGTGGTGAGGAAGCATCTTGGTAGCAAAGACTTGGAGGATACAAATGGCAGAGATCTGGAATTCTGAAGCGTGTTCCATATCTGGCCTTTCCAAACACCAGTGATGGGACTCGGCTGGGGCCCAGTGTCCCTGGTCACTGAGAGGTGCCAGCTCACAGTCCCAGCCTTGCTGAGCAGCTGCTTTGTGGCTTTGGAGGCTGTCAGGATATTCCACTTGGCCGTCAGGCTCGGAATGTCACATTGGATCTTTGGGCACTCCTGGCCTAAAAGAGCCAGGCAGCCCTCCTGGGACAGAGGAGTCCTTTCCACAGACTCAGCAGGAGCCAGCTGTCATGACACCGAAAGGGCTGGGAGGGCCATGGCTCATGGAAACAGGGCTTAGGTTCAGCTGAAGGAGGCATGTCTGAGAAGCAACTTCTCCCAAAACTTGAGGAAAGGTCAAAGCACATGGAGCTGGCACTCTGGGACAGTCCTACTGCTCGTAACTCATGTAACCCTATCTGTACAAAGCCATTTCCAGCTTTCACCTCCTTTCCAGGAGAAACTGAAACTACAACTTTGTGAAAATGCCTGAACATCACACTTACCTTATTGTAGACCACTGACACTTTCACCTCTGTCTCATCAGGCCCTAAAAATAAAAAAATTTTGTCTCCAAAGCCTTGATATGTCTCCAATCTTTGCTCTTATTGCTTTTGGACCTCCAGCTCTTGTGAGTCATATCTGCAAATTACATGGCTCGGGTTTCAGTGGTGACCATCTCAAAGTGGCTGTTGGAAAAATTCACCATTAGTTCATGGAGTTTTATTTGGTGAGCCTTTGCCATTTCTCTTTTAGTTTTTAAAGACATTTAATTGTATGTTGACATTCAGGTCCATTGTAAGGAAAACTTTTCTCTGCCAGCCTTGGAGACTTTATTAACTTAAGTTGTCTTGAAGCAGAAAGAGGAGTTTTAAATTCTGTGGGGTCTGCAGGTAACAAATAACTTGAGGAGTGTGGCAGGCAGAGCAGGGGTGACAGGCACAGGCAGGGACAAGCTGTGGGAAGCACAGAGATGCCTGCAGCTCTGCCAGGAGTTCTCAGGGACACCCAGACAAGATGCACTTGCCATGCGGAAGGTGACACAGGAAACATTACGTTTCCCGGAGCGGCGGCAGGGAATGACAAAGAGTGTCCTCTATGAGCTCAGATGTACAAAAAGGAAAGCATTTTGTCAGCTGCAGCTTCTGACAGAATGAGGATTGTGGGCTTCTGCATTCAAAACCAAATTTCCTTAAATTGGCAAGCAGCTCCTAGCGCTGCTGTGGAGAGTCCTTCCAAAGCCAGAGCGAGGGAATTGACACCGTGCTGAAAACAGCAATGAAATCACCCGGCTTCCTTCCTCCCAGCCGGGCTTTGTGCCGGGCCTGGCAAGCCCGGCCCAGTCCCGCGATCGCCGCCCGCCCGTGGAACCGGCCGTGCACAACACGGCCATTGACCATTGACCATTGGCCATTGACCATTGACCATTGGCCATTGACCATTGGCCATTGACCGTGGACAGGCTGGGCTGGTCCACCACTGATTTATGGCATGCAGCACAGATTCTGATGTGTCATGCTGCAGGGGGAAAGGAGAGCAGGACTGGGGTCATGAACAAAAAAGGAATTTGCTTATCCAATTTCCGTCTCTTTCTGAGTTTGATTGGAACTCGCACTTGTCAGGCCATGTTTAAGTCTCGTCTCTACTGACGCCTCTTAAACTGTGGAAGGTCAAAACCAATTATTGTTCTGCCTCCGGGGACTTTCCTTCTTCAGAGGGACCTTACAGTGGATATTCTCTGAACCCTTTCCCTTCCAATTAAGGCAGCAAATTCCTCTTTTTCAGGGTTTTTCAAGGGGCGAGGGGGACAGTAATCGGGAGACTGATAGATTTATCAATAGCCTTGAAAAACAAAGCCTGTATGTCTCAGGAAGCTTGAAGCCTAATTCCTTTCAGTGACTTTTCTCACTCTGCACTTTAAATCTGTCGTTTCATTACACCGGGAATGGAAAGTCCCTAGTTTTCCCAGGCTGCACATTTCCTCTGTTTTTTAACCTTCAAATACCACATGGATTTATGCCTCTGAGTACCTGCTGGTTAAGTTTCTCATGTAGATAAGTTCTGTTTTTGGAAAGAATTTACAGCTTTATGAACTGGGGGCAATTAAAAGAGGCTGTGCCTACATTAGCAGCTATAATCTGACTGGTCCTGAAGAAACCTTCCAGGTCTTCAAGGTGACAAAGAAAAACATCCTGAGATAGTTTTAGATTTTTTTTCCCTTTCCTTTCTATTTTGGACAGCACTGTTTTCACTTTTATTGACAGTATCTCTTCTTCTGCTCCAATCCATTGATACATCTAGAGCCTGTGTCAGCAGATGGATTTTTAAAAATTCATTTATGTATCACATGCTGCTGTACTTACTCCTTTATCCATTGGAGGGGTTAAATCTACTGCTTCCCCTATATTTTTCAGTACCATTTGTTGTGGGAGATGTGAGCAGCAGAGCAGACAGAAAATAATGTCTCCTGCAAGAGAAAATCCAATGTAAGGTCAGGGGAGGGAGGCTGTGGAGGAACAGTGAGTACAGGAAGCAATACTTTGGTATTGCAATTGGTACAACACGTTTCAAAAACACTTTGTAATTGTTATTTGCATCAGGATGAACTGTGAAACCACAGTACAGGTGTGGGATGTAACCCCTGCTCCTCACCAGGTACTTCTGGGTTCTGTAATGTTTGGGTGGTTGCTGGCCTGGCTACACTGGCTGCTCCTACAAAAATACTGGATTGTGGACAATATTGAAGGAAGTCTGTTTTTCTGGAGCTGGCAGATTTAAGACCCTTGATTAAATGCATTCACAGCTTCTCTGCAGAACTGCAGAGCTATGATGTGATTATAGGGCAACTGTGGTTTGGTGGACTCAGAACTCAGAAATTAGGAAATATGAATTGTCTTGATCTGCTACAGTTGTTTTGTGAAATCCTGGGCTGGTCACTTAAAATATTTTGGCTACTTCTTGACAGACCTGCTTTGGATGTTTGCTTTTTTTGGAGGACTCAGCTCACTCTCTTGACTGTATTGCCCACAGAGAGTGTGAGATGACTGGCTGAGTTGCTCAGGTTCCCATCCCAGATACCTGTATTCAATCAGATAATGGGGCTCATGAGTGCCTGTTGGCCCAGGGACTATTTGCAATTGGTTTATAAAGGGTTAATCTACCCAGAATGTCTTGATCAGTCATTCCCTACCAAGTTGAATAAGTTTAGGGGGTACTGATAAATGCCATTTACTGTTCTCTCTGCAATGTGTGTGTAACAAGAGTCAGCCAGGTATTAATCCTTTCTAAAACATTTATAAATACAACTTGGATACCGAGTGTGGCTGAAATCCCTTCAGGTATGACTGAAAGCAGAGGTGCAGAGCACTGTTCTCCTGTGACACTGCCCTCAGCCCTGGGATCACATCTGGACACACATCACAGCCGTGGTACCCAGAAATAATTTATTGGTTGAAAAGAATGATTCCCTTTTTACCCAGAGTAAAGAAAATCATCCAGCTCTAATAATAACTCGCTAATCTCACCCCACCGGAGCAGCGCAGGGAGCGCAACGGAAATTTCCTTCCCAGGCTGGGAGAGCCTGTCCCCAAAGAAGGCTTTTCTTTTGATAAGGTGCCTCCTCTGCCGGGCTGCTGAACCAGCCTGAATCAGCACGTCACCCTGGAGTGCAGGAAGATCCCGGTCTCCGCCGCTGAGTCACATGAATAACTGGAATAGTTCTGCAAAGCAGAATTAATTCCCAGAACCTCTTCAGGCATATACCAGCAGGCACATGCTTTTGCTCCAGTGTTACTTTACAGCTCCGTGATGTAGTGGAAAGGACACTACTGATATTTTTAATTGAGATAAAGCAGTTTACCTGGTGTTAAGAGTGTTAAACCTTACAAGTTTATTGTTGACACTCTCCTGCTTCCAAGAAGATTTAGGAATAAGCCAGGACATAACAGAGCTATTAGGGTTAAGCTCAAATCAACTGTGCAATGACTCAGAGCTTGTAGTCCTTTCAAACCAAGTGCTGGGGGAAGAAGCTGCTTATTATTAACTGTTGAGTAGCTCATGGTTTGTGCAGCCTGTTTAGCCAGCAAAGACATCTATGGAAACTCTCTGGGGGTTTTGATCTATTATACTGTGAATAAGAAGTCTGATTTACAAGAAAACCAAATCAACAGCACTGAGCCTGTGGTTTAGCAAAGTCCTTATACTGCATGATGGAAATTTGGGCAGAGCTATGAAATTCTCTATAGAATCTTTCAGTAAACACTGCTGGTATGTTAAAGAACAGGAGTTGTCTGAAAGAGGGGAGTGAAGGAAAAAAGCTCTGTAGCAAAGGTGGGATCCAGGTGTTGCTCCAAAATGTGGATCAGGGTGGGGAGCTGAAATAGGGAAATAGGATGATAGAATGATAGGAAAGCAAGGAGAAGGTTGGTTAGTGGTTAATGAAAATTGTTGAGATGTTTTCCACTTAAGCTGTGTTTTGTTACCTGAATAATAATAAGCTAGTGGCTAATGACCAGCCACAGAGAAGAAGCATTACTTGTATTGCTTCCACCTGTTGCTCTGGAATACATCATAAATGAATACAGGATAACCTGTTCTGCACTCCAGCATCAATGATAACAGGAACTGATTACATGGCTTTGATTTCTGCTCTTTCTTCATTATTCTAGAATATTAAAATCAAAGTTTTTGCCATTTCTCCAGAAAACCTGATGTGAGGTTTTCCGACCTTTTGTTTTGAACAACCATCACCAAAAAAAAATACATGAAATCTAGAAATTCAATGCAATTGGGAAACATTACTGAGGAAGAGCTCCAAGCCCAGTGTTTAGAATCTAGATGTCTATACTTTCTCTACGTTTTGCCCACTGATGAGCTTGTGCCACTTCCTTGGGCTCCAGGTCAGTACCTTTCCCCGTGGCGTATCCGAAATGAACCCTCACCAAACCCAAACTTTATTTCCGACATCTGTTGCTTGTTTGGATGGCAAAATTTGTGATAACAGTCAGAAGAAAGTAAACAGTCCAGTAGCCATGGAAACCTCATATCGTTTTTTCCTGTTTCTTTTTCTGCTTTTTGCAGTGAATGAGTCGGTGCCGAATCCAGCTGGAAGGCAGCCCGGGAGACGGCCGTCCCCAGCTCAGCCACAGCAAGGGACAAGCCCTGCCCAAAGGCAGCAGCTTTCTCTTTGCACACTCTCACCAAAGGGCTTTTTTTCAGGGAGCAGCTTGTTCAGGAAGAGTAGTTCAGTGCCTCAGGAAGGGTGACCGTTTATTCCCTGGTCTCTCTGGCTATGGCCATAAAATAAAATAATCCAAACACACAGTAGTGTATCGTGACTCACATCCACATGATTCAGCTCTTTCCCCCCATTCCTGCATCCCAAGCAGGTGGCCTCATCCAGACAGTTTATAGGGAACAGTCCTTGGACTTTGATGTATTCCAAGGCATCATCTGGGAGAGCTGGGACAGGCCAGTGCCATGTCAGGGAGGGTTCTAACAGTGCCACACAGTTCTAACACAGCCTGGGAGATCGTGGATTGAACTGTGCCCTTCTTCTGGATCTGCAGTATAGAGACAACCCCTGTGAAAGCTGTGAACAGGGGCCTTATGGTTCAGATGGACAGATCTGACTGAGCAGTAAAGCTCAGTTTATGTTCCAGAATGGAGCAGGACAGGTATTTATTGTAGGAAAGCCCCCAGAGTACCATAGTTAGTGGAATGCTTTTTCTATAAAATTTTACAACCAGTTCACAGAATTCCACAGAGAAGACTGTCAAGATGCAATCTTTATTATATTCCAGTCCAAATCTCTGTGTGGCTTCTAAATATGTGCAGTAAGTGTGTCTCTAAATGGACTTGTCCCTGGTCACATGGGCACAGTGTCATGCCAGCATTGGTATCATCATTGGATTATCCTCGTTAGCACTTTGAATCTCTGTAATGCACTTTGAAGTCTTCAGAGGAAGAGCTTCATGGGAATATTTGGAGAGCCTGATTCAGTTCTTAATTGGACTGACTCATGTTGAGTCACCAGGATATCCATTAGCTGCATCTTTAAAATCCAACATGGAGATTTTCAGTGGTCTGTGAGCGAATCAGCCACCCCCAGCAGCTGCTGAGATTCCCTAGGATTGGAAAATCTGCTTCCATTGTAGAAAGTGCTGATTCTGGTCCACCAACCAGCACAGCTCTGGCTGCCAAGTCATCCCTTTTCTGGGTTCACCTGATGCCTGGATGACCAACTGCTTGCCAGGAAGCTCTTGGAAATATCTCCTCCTCCCTTGCTGCAGCATCACTGGCATCTCTTACACACACAGAGCCCACCACACCCACACCTCCCCCTCCAGCAGGGAGCACTACCAGAAGCAAAGTTAGAAATGCAAGGAGCATTCTCTTTTTCATTTCTAGGAAAGGTTTTTTACTCCATAAATGCTCCTTGAACAAAACAGCAAAAGGCAGTGAGTAAGGCACCTGATGACTAAAATAATTCAGGTTGTGGGAAGCAGCAGGATTTGATGTTGAATACAAATCTGAGTGTGGTTCACTTCACCCAGCTCAAGCCATGTGAAGTTAAGCATTCAGCCTAAACAAGGCATCCAAATCCTGAGCTGTTGGCAGAGGGGATCAAGAGCTGACTCATCCCCCCTCACTTTGTTCTGCTGGGCTGAAATGAGTTCTCCTTTGAAGTGCTTCCTAATACCACTTCCTAATACTCAGCAAAACATGTAGAGAATCTGGAGAGGGCAGTTTATTGATGTTAGACAGCTAAAGTTAGGTAAGATAAAGCTAACACTGATTCACTGCTATGTGCCAAGGACCACAGGTCCCTAGGACCACATATTCCATGATTCTATGGATGCCAGCAATGGTTCACCTTGTTCCAGTCTGCCCATATACTCAGAGTGTCTTAGCAACGTTTTTGTCTCTTTATAGGTGGCATTTGTAGCAGATTTTTGGCTCATTACCACTCCTTTTGGAATAGAAAAAGGGGAGACAACTACTCTACAGACCACCTTGGGAATCTCTGTCCTGTAAGTCTCTTTCCTAGAGAAAAAAATTATTTGCTTCATTCTGTAGTAACAACAGCACAGAATGGATGGCAGAGGAGAGAATGAGCAATTCCAGCTTTTAGGATAATGAAGGGAAAAAATTGGGCCACTCAGTCAGAAAATTAAACTTTGGCAAACTTGGCCAAACCCTTATCTGTTCTAGACTTACTTTACTTTTCTTTGAGGATGCAAACCCTGGCATCATTATGGGGCTGCTGAAACTTCCATCAGGTAGATTCAGTATGGGACAAGACTTGCAAACCTTTGTTTGATGCAGTTAAAAAAAAACAACCCTACAGGGTATTTGCAAAACTGGGGGTAAATACTAATGCCACAGCCTTACTTAGGGGTGTGATTTTCCTTTTTCATTATGATAGATTAAAAGTGTAAAACTAAGAAAAGGAGCTCTTAGCCTCACTAAAGAAACCCCCATGAAACAATGTAAGTGATCTGTGACAACTCTCTCTGAGCAGCAGAAGGTTTGACTTGAGAATAACTGTGAGCAATTAAATATTGAATATAATGAGAAGAATATTTTCTTTGTGTTCCTTACGACATTTCTTGGTTAATTATATCTGTTGAATATGTAAAGCTTGCTGCTAAAAATGTTCTACTTCTAAAATTAATAAAAGTATGTCAGAGAAGGAGATGTGTTGTGAATAATACAAGAAATGTTACAAATAATGACGACTATGGAGCCAACGGGCCTACTCCCACAGGCAGAAATTATCAGGGATGAATAAGAATTGTGGGATGACAACTGTAGTACTTTAAATCTTTGAAAACACTTCACACGCTTTCACCCCAGAGACACCTTGAGACAACAGCAGAGGAGAGATGCAGGAGCTCATCCTGTGCTGTTACATCCAGCAGCCCTTTGTGATGACTTCAGCAGGGCTGGGATCAGGCTGTGGAACTGGCCTGAGGCTGAGCTGGGTGTCAGGGGCATGATGAGCTCAGGGCTCTGCTCTCCTGCTCTGTGCACTGTCCATGAGAGCTCAGAGCACTTGCACGGTGTTATCTCTTAGCCCAGGGGTGATTGTGTAAATCACTCCTGCCTTCCAGCCTATTACAGCACTGACAGGGACGGTGCCACCATGCTGAGAAAGACTCTGCACATGGGAAGAAGTAAGGTTTAAAAATGAGAGAGAAGGATCCAAATGAAAAGGCACAAAGATGCAGAGGTGGCAGGAGACGGGATGAGTGAGGGATGCTGAGAAATGGTGCCTAGACCAGCTGGGTGGGCAGTAACTCCTGAGCCTGGATGAGCTTTGGGATCCAGAGCTTTGTGGTTGTGTCAGAGCAGAAAAACAGGCAAAAGCATCAAGTTAGAGAGGTCTCATGCAGGAAATGCAGTGAAGAGTTCATCTTAGCTGCATTTCCCTACATGTGCTGTGTCCTGTCACAGCCACTGCACAACAGAGCTGTGGTGTAACAACAACAATTCTGAGTTTGTTGGAAGAATTGGTACAGGGTGGGACTGGGAGTACTTCCAGTTAAGAGTGGCTGGGTCTTCCCCTCTGGGCAAGATCCATGGAGATTTGTTCCCTGAAATAACCCCCTCCCCTTCTTCTTATGCTTATCTAGATCCTGTTCTTATTGACAGCAAAGGGAGTTTCCATTATATTTCTTCAGTTTTTGCTGGGTTTTCACATCTTACTCTGTTCAGATATCAGAGAAGTTCTCTTTGGAGCTTGTTTCTTAACAAATGTTTATCAGAACTGATTTTTAGTTCCAAAGTAATGTGCTTGCTCTGTGTGTCTCAGTGAGAAGGGGATGGTGGGCTGTGAACTCCCAACATTTCAGCAAGTTTGTGGTGACTGCCTGGATGCTCATTTTCCCCTTGGAAAATGGAAGTTATCTCACTTCTCTTTTCCTGAAGCCAGATTATTTTATGTCTACTGAAAAAGAAAGCAAAGCATTGAAGTCATTATAACAAAATTCTTCTACTCTTGGAAGTTCATTTCTGCCCTCGTGCTGCAGATTCCTGGCTCCTCTTGGTGCCAGTCCAGCTGTGCTTTCAATTAGATCATGGACATAATCTGGGCTGAGGAAAATAGACAACCCCCTGGTTTTTATTCAAATTTTTTTTTTACTTGGGTTATTTCAATTATCCAGTTCTAGGTGTAATTATAAATTTTGGCAAAAGTAGCTCAGAAGCTGAAGCAAAGGTTGGGGAAAGCCTTGCTGTTGTGATAAGGTATCACTAAACCCTGGCAGTGTGTGCTCCCTACCCAGCAGCTGAAATGCTTCAGTTTCATCCTCTGTCTTACCTTTTTAAAACTTGTTTCTGTATTCCCAGCTAAGGCTCACTGGTAGCTATTGGCTGTATCTTGGGAAATCATCTGAAATTGTTTCATGGAATAACTTCAAACCTCACTAAAGCTTTTTTGACTTGAAGACCTGAGCCTGCTTCTACTGTCAGAAATGACAGAACTCTGATAGTGAGGCTGCCATGAAATTGAAAAGTCACTGTAAATGCTTTAATACCAGTGGATTTAGGGATTTCCTCAAGCACTTTATGGTTATGTTCCCAGCTTTGTGTGTGTTTCACTGTCAATTGTCTACTGTTCTCCCTAATCCTCCCTGGGCGTTCTGGAGCTCTATCTTCCCTTCCTGCTGACAGATAAAAATTTATTGTTGCTACCTTCAATGTTCTTGACATACTGAGAGCTCATTCCTTTCACGTAAACATAGGAATGTTTTGGTGTTTTAGTCTTGAATTCTCTAAGATAATTAATTCAGTCTATTATTCTGTTCCCCTTAGCAACCTAACATTTGAGTTTTAATTACTCTAACCTTGCTGTTTAATTAGCTAAAGCTTCCTCAGCCCTTTGAAAACTGAAAGTGTTAATTACTTTTGCAGCATGATTATTTTATATTTCTGAACGATTGGCATCTGGACGTTTTAACCTTCTCTTATTTCAATTGATGGAGCAGTGTCCCTTGTCACTTCCCTCCAGAAACAAGAGATGTAGACCAAAACCATCAGTTGAATAACTTCTCTAACATCATTTCATTTCTGACAGGGAGAGAATTAGTATCTTCTTTGCCTCAGCTTTCCCCACTTTCTGCTATGGATCCTTTTCAAGTGGTTGCCTAAATAGATCCCAAAAAGACTTGGGAACGGTGTTGCTGATGCATTTGCCTGTGGCAGAACCCACTGCCCTCACCACAAATGCATTCGTGATGCACTGGTTTTCATTTATGCATGGAGGGACTAAAATTCTGTGTACCTTGGCTGATTCTAATTACAGAATTCTATCTCCTGTCTAGGAACAGTAAATGTGGAAAATTTACATCCATACCCATCCTGTGCTGGCTGTGCCAGGGGAAGGAGAGTGGGCAGTTACACATCATGAAGCTCTGTGAATATTCACCCTGAAGAACTAAACCCCTCTCATAAGTCAGTCTTCGTTAGGGACACGATTTTTGTGTATCTTCAAAAGGGATGTAGACATTATTCAACAGTAGTCATCAAGTGATTCTGATATCTGCTCTTGTGAATCACCGGTATTCTCCAGGACTATTACTTTAAAATGTCAGCTCTTCACATCCCTGCTTCTTATCTGCCACCTCAGCCACCACAGATTGTTTCTTAATCACCATGCCTTGACTCCTAAACCCACAAAGACTCACCGCTTCAGGAAGGCTTTTTTTTCCCCCTGAGACTGATTTATGCAAAGAGAGTTTGTGAATACTCACAACAAAGCCTCCCTTGAATGTACTCCCTCCTGTAAGTCTGTTGAGAACAAAGTGAGAATTTGGTTGAGGTAAATGTAGTTCCTGTGCACCTTTGTGAACCTTTGTGTTACATGTGACACCAGAGTTGCAAGAGGTGTCAGTGAGAGAAATATTTGAATTTCTACTCTACACTAACTTTGAGACATGGAAAAATTATGACAGTAATAGAAAGAGGGAGTTATTCAGATTCAATTTTCAAGAAACCATTAGAGATTTTTTTTCTGATATAATTCCCAATCTTTTCCTACTCAGCTTTGATAATAAATATCCCTTGAGGACAGCAAATATGAATCTACTGAGAATCTTGGACGAGGGGCTTAAATGATTTCATTTAAAGTGCTGTTCATTCAGTTCTTGCAATCTGCCTGTCTCTTTCCTCAATTCCTTATGTTTTTATTCAAAGAATTCCCCCTTCCAATTAAGTGAATGAAGCTTAGAATTAAGTAAGGCTGTCATAGGAACTAAAATGAATATGACTGATTTTTACAATATAAATTGGAAGCAATTACCAGTTTTCTATCTTCATTTTTGCTTGGAAAATTTACACTTAACCCAGCAATACACCTTAATTAAAGCCATATCTATCTGTCTATGTAACCTTCTCTTTCTAGCAAGAGTCCTTCTGTGGGCTATATTAAATTTACTACAGTTTCATCCCTTCGTTAATAACCTTTTCCTATATTTTCAATTTAGTTTCTGGTCACATTATAGCACTGAGCTAAGAGCTCTGGCTGACCTTTAATAGGATATGGATAATAGAACATCTTTGGCTCATGTTCTCCTTTGGTAGCACAACCTTGCACTTCTACTGAAAACATCTCTGGAATTTGCAGACAGCTAAATGTGCTCCTTGCATGAAGAAATTCTATTCCAGACTGCAGTAAAACTGGATGGACATCCATCCACATTCCCTGAGACCAGACAGTGCTGAAACAACCTCACTTTGTCTTGGTTTTATGGCAAACACCAGTGGGAGATCATGAACAGCCTTCTATGTAAGATAAAAATACTTTCCTTTGACTGATATGTTCCATATGGCAACTCCTGCTTCTCCCCACATGAACCCACAGGACTGTACTGTGGGGTAAAGGGTGATAAGGACCACTTGTATCTGCATTCAGAGGTCAATGCTCTGGTAGTTGGACAGAGTAGGACTGGCAATTAATGATGTAGAATGATAAGGGATGTTTGTGCTCCCTTGAAGCCCACAGGATTTCAGGGTGGGAAGGGATATATTTGATATCCAGCCAGAGTTTTGTCAATATGAATATCTGAACCATCTGCTTTTCTTGCTGTTCTCCCATGGCTGGATTGCTCTGTTTTTCTTTATGTCTTTGTCTTTTTTTTTTTTAATTTAAATTTATAGCTCATGATGGTCTTATGAATTTTACTGCCAGAGTATCACGTATTTGTCTTTTGATAAGGGATTATCATTTCACTTCCTTGAGTATGGAACCCCCAGCTCCTCTTCAGCTCCATTTTTTGTTCTCAAATCAGCCTTTCCCCAGTTTAGTTCAACAACTCATAAACCAGCCTCAGCTGAAAGTTGGCAAAGCACAGAGGAGACACAGTAAGATAAATCTGCCAAGGTGACATCTCTCTATTAATTCCTGCTGATATTTCCATCTCCCTGGGTGAGTGTTCAGGAAACCTCATCTGGCCTGTCCACATAAAGTGGTGCCTGAAAATCAAGGTAAATTTATCCCAGATGAGGGAGAGCTTGTTATTTCAGATGGAGACCTCAATCTGTGGCAGAGCCTGAATGGATGAAGAGGGAACAGCTCTGGGACGGGCTCAGCTCAGGGGTGCCACTCCTGCACGATGTGACTCAGGCTAATTCCCACATGGGTATGTCCCATTGCCTTGAATGCTCTGTTCAATTAATTACTGGTTGAACTTGCTGCTAAATGTGCCATATCAAAGGCTTGTGTAGCAATATCTTCCCCAGGCAGGTGCTTTGCTTCAGCAGTGCTTTGGAAGTGGCTGAGATCCCAGATAATCGAGGTTTCCGAGGCAGCCCTTGCCCTGCAGCAGCAGCGGAATCTCCCAGTCTGAGTTTCACCCTGAGTCAGAAGGACTCATGTTCCATCACTGTGCAAACTGAAAAGGGATTCTTCATCATCATCATCATCATCATCATCATCATCAATCATCATCATCATCATTCTTTGTTCACCTGTCACAATACCTCCTTCAGCTCGACCAGTATTTCCAGCCTGGCCCAACATTCATCAGCTTCTTCCACAATGATTTCCATCCTTCCTTCTGTGTCACAGCCTTTGTTCCCTATGTGAACTCACTGATTTTTTTCCACTGGGCTGGGAATCTTTCAATATTTAGTCTCTCTTAAATACACATTTCAGCTTGTTTTCTTACAGAACTGAATTTACTTCTACACACATCAGGTTTTGTTCCCACTCAGCTCCACACTTTCTACTTCCCTATCTGTCCTGAGAGCGTGGGATGAGGAACAATCCCTTGTTTAACATGCAAAGCATGCAAACACACGCTAAATAATTATGCAAATATTTTTCAATTGCTTTCATTGTGATTTTTATTACCATTGTTTTGGTCTCATCATGGAAAATGGAAGCCAGTGAGCCGAAGTGTCTGAGTAGAGCTGGACTAGAGCCTGAATTTCCCAAACCCTGTTCAGGCTAGAGCACGACTGTCTCCTCTGTATGTTCTCCCCTGGAAAATTCTTATTTACAGAAACAGAAGATCTGGAATTTGCATAACTTTGTAGCAGCAGTTCCTGCAGTATGCTCAAAATACTGGGGTTTTTTTAGAAACCTGAATTCTCATCTTGTCTGATTACATGAGGCTTTCAGCCTTCAATGAAAGGTTCTACTGGTTCTTCAGGTCATTGAGAAAACCTTCACACAGATAATCCAGTTTGGGAGGCTCAAAGCCTGGAATGAACTGCATCCCTTTGGGATGCTGTGTGGGGTTCCCAGTGCCATTCACCATGTCCTTTCTCTAGAGCCAGTCTGAGCTGCCACACGTATTTGGGTTTTCAGGCCATGCATTCCACCCAAAATGTGGTGGGTCTGTGGGAGGAAGATGGAACAGCCCAGAAATGGCATCATTTTGACACATGGAAGACAGTGATTCAGTTATTTCACAGGTACATGGACTTCTGCAAATATGCAGCTCATAAAAACGTTGACAGTGTTTGAAGAAGCAGTTTGGTAGTGTCAGACCCTCGTCACTCTGCCAACTGGCCAGTTTGGTTTCCATATAAACCACGGGCTGCAGGAACAGGTGGGCACTTGGTTGGCCTGAGGAAATATCCTGTCTTCTAAGGCAGCTTTAATGCAGTTTCTTGATCTGGACTTGTTCTGTGAATGAGGAGAGGACCTCAGTCTCTGCAGATGCTAATCCAGCACTTCTTGCTGACCTAACATTGACCTACATCATTTAAACCAAAGTGATGTGCAGGCGACACAGTTTCTGCTGAGAAAGTGCAACACGTGCCAGCATTTTAATATTACTCTTTTCTCTCATTTTGTTTAATCCAGTATCTGATGTGAATGGAGGGAAGAAATGATGTGCAACATATTCCTTGCACCAAAATCTCAGAAAATGAAATGTTAATGTGTGAGTACGACACAAACTCCCTTTCTGTGAGCACACACTCGCAGAGTTGCTGGAGTTGCCAAGAGCACAGCGAGCCAACCTACGGCGTGTACGTCTGTAATTTACTGAAGGGAGGGGACAGGTCTAATTTATGCACTTGGCCCTCAGACCAGGGTTTACCTCAATGCTTTTCAATGCACAAATTCTGTAAATCTTTCTGGGAGAAGGAATGTCAGCTCCCGCCAGGCTCTGGACATGCCGAAAATGTCGCTCACACAGATGATGACTTGTGTTTAATTTGCTGTTGTGGATGGGCCTGAACCAAACTCCCTTTCTTGTTCCAAACATCTCTAAATTTAGGAGGTTTTGGCAACCCAGTCCAGATATGAGTCAATAGTTCTCTGTGTTCCAAAGAATAAGTATTAGGCTGCAAAGGTGGGAGTCATTATGTAAATGGGATAATATAAAGGAATATCAGTATTAATACCTTTGTTATGCTCAGAGTTAGAGGTTTGCCAAGGCTTAAGTGGACTCAGGATGAGCTGGACACATCCAATTAATATAAGTAATGTGGCTTTTCTTGAACAAATGTGACTTCTCAGTGCACATTACAGCTGCTGAGTGTTCCAGCTCTGCTACATCTGGTCCTCAGAGGGTTACAAATGTGTGTTCTAGTGCACAGCCTGCTCTTATTTCTGCATTTGTTTGGTACTAAGTAAATGGGTTCTGATTTTCAGTGCTTCTGTCAGGGAAGTAAAAAATATTGGTGTGGCTTACTGATGGATATAAAAGCCCCAGAGAAAAAAACACATCAGAATATGAAATGAAGAATTATCTATCCACATGCAAAGTAAGTGTGCTGGACCTCCCATCCCTTTTCCTGATGTCACTGCTGTGTTCACAAATTCTGCATCAAGTAGGTGTCTTCTAAGGCTCTTCTCAGTGAATGCCTCTTCTGAATTTCTTCCACTGACGCCACAATTAACACTGACCATGTTCTGCTGCTCCTCTCTCTTGTCCAGAGGTAAACCATCCATGTGTTTATGGTGGCACTGGAGTGCTGGCCCAGGCAGGGCAGGTGGAAGGTGAATTCCTTGAACTGTGCACACTTCTCAAGTGTGCAATTCTGCTCAGTTTCAAGAAAAGAAAATGGGATTTCCTCCCACAGTCTCCTACAGAACCCTTCATTTTCTTTAAATGTTTTGTGATTCCCCCATCATCACATACCAGTCTCACTCCAGGATGTTTCCTGAGGGACTGGGATTTACCACTGGCAGATAAAAAGAGAGAAACGCAGTGGCACAGATGAAGATTATTCTAAACCCTCTTCTGGCTTCCAGGCTGGCAAGACAGGCAGATCTCCCAGCTCCTCCACTGCTTTCTCTGTGGCTCACCAGGATATGTACCTCCACTCCCTCACAGGGCCCCTGACTGTAATTCTGGAACTGTCCTTTCCCCCCCAGTGCTCCCTTGCTGCTCTGCACTATGCTGGCTGTAGCACTGTGGGAGAAGCAGGTCTGTGCCTTTTTCTGTGCTGCCTGAAGTGCTGAGCACTCTGAATTACCCCCCTGGAAGCAGTAGGCAGAATGATGGAGCAGGCACAATGTGCCACATGAGGATCAGCTTAGTGAGTTGGATCAGTGACACTTTGCAGCAGAATAAAAACTGCTTATTCTCTTTGCCAGCTGTTGTCCCAAGCACTTTGAGCACTCATTCGCCTCAGCGCGCAGGAGATTTACGTATTCACTTCCATTGACATGGCAGAAGAGACCCTCCTCACTTGCAGATTTGTTCTTTTAATAGGCATCCAGCACAACTGGGAATTAAGTACATGTGTGTGTCCAACAGAGAGGAGACCAGAACCAGCTGTAGGCACAAAGAACTGCTTAGGAGGCCCATTTTTTTGTGTTGATTTGGTAACTCACGGGACAGCCAAATCTTCCTTTTTAGGAATGGGGAGAAGAGGAAAAACAGAGGACCTCATCCTTGGATTGTATCACCCGTGGAAGGGGAGAGATATCAGGGAGAGAACTCTCCACATGAGGTTCACCTCTCCCTGATGGAGCAGCTGTAGCAAATAAGGTTCATCGTGGGCAAACGTGAGCTCATTGTGCCTCCACTCGGAGCTGGCAGAGCAGCCGGGGTGTTGCGGCTCTGAGTCAGTGCTGTGATAACTTCCTCGAGTGACTTCCTAATTGAAGTTAGAGATCCTAAAAGATACCCAACGACTGTGGCACGGACCTGCTGCTCCCAGTCCGAGCTCTCTTATGTTCCAAACCTCTTCCAATTGTAGATCTTATTGCAAGGACATCATGGATTTGGGGAGAGACAGGTAAGGCCCTGTAGCCATTCTCACTACTGAGAGATGCAGGGGTGAGTCACCTGTGCCATATAATGACAACACAAGCCCAAAGAACACAATCCTCAGTGAGGTCCTTTTAGAATTAGCCACACAGAAGGTGAATCTTAAAGACAATAGGAAATGGTGTTAGGAGGGAAGAAGTGGCAATGACCGGAGGCCTTAATTTGATGCCAACCGGTATCTCAGAGAAAGCAATTTCCCAGAGGATTGTCAGAGATGTGAAATGAATTGTAAGAGCTTCTTTACAGGCATTTGTGGGCACACACACCTGCTTACAGCAAGGGAAAAGACAGTGCGTAAATGTCTGGAATATTACATAAAAGCTGTCTGGTAGACTGGGCAGAGCAATTAAAATCCATCTCGCTTAAACGAACCCTGAGTGCAGGTCAAACAAATCTAATTTTTATTGTTCCTTAAGGAGATGTCTATACAGGAGACAAAAGGGGGATGCAGCCGTCAGGTTAAAAAATCAAGATGCCTTTAAAAAATTAAATGTTCACAATAGTGCTACAGCAAGCTGGATAAATGATATATTACAGCGATGGTTTAAAACTAATTGATGACTAATGTTGTAATGCATTTGTAGCTACACTGATCTATTATATATCTTGGCCAAGCTGAAGGGACACTTCAAGGAGAAAAATTGCTAACTGTTTTAACCTGATGGAACTCGGGGAAAAAATAGTTACTTTACGAGATAAATGGAAAGGTTGTGACCTCCTAATGTACATCTGGGTCTTGCAATGCAAAATCAAATTATCATTAAACAGAATGTGGTCTGTGATGGAATTAAAACAACTGCAAACCAGCACAGAAGTTTCCTCAGAGAAACACAATAGCCCAGTTTGAGCTGGGAGCAGTGGCTGCAAAGCTGCCTGGCTAAAGAACTGGTGTAACAAGTTGGGATGGAATTGTTTTGTTCTGTAATGAAAGTTGGTTTAATTGGAGAGTGCAGGAAAAACGTAAGCATCTTTACAGCCATTTACATATGTAAGCCATTCTATAAACATTACTTAATTAGTGTATAAATCATTAACAATTTAGCCTAAGTCCTGAGTAAAGTGTGTCTCTCTGGCTCTTGCAGGGGAGACAGGAAGCCTCATTTTCCCCTCCTCATTTTTGTCATGCCTGAGGCTCATGCCCTCTGGGTTTTACCCTTACAGTTGGAATTTGGAGGAGATGTCAGTCAGGCTCTGCTTATTTTCACATCTAATTCACGCAAAAACCAGGTTTCCTCCTGAGGCAGTAAACTGGCCCAGATTTTCTTCAAAGTTTGGCCCAGGTTCAGTGAATGACTCACTTTAACTAAGATACATCCATCTTCCTGGCTGGAACACGTGGTGGGAAGTGTTGTCAAAGAGCATAGATCCCCTAGAACCACATCTCAGGGCTCCAGGACCTTGCAAACCAAAAGCAGTGGCTCATTCCCTCCCCTGCTTTCCTGTCACCCAACATTAAAGACATTGAGTGGGTGTCCCAAACATTGCTGCTCAACCCAGAGTCCCAACGTGGGGTTTTACAGGCTAAACACATTGCAAAGGGCTGGGATGGACTGCTGGGAGCTGGGCTGGGAGGAATTTCAGCCAGAAGCCTCCCCTGGTCCTGGGATCTGTGCAAAATTCTATGGAATAAATCTGGCAATAGGTAATAGATGGAGATAACATTGTGGGCCATTGCCAAAATATGGATTACCTTGAACGGGCCATGATTAAAAGGCCAGAGAGACCACTCTAAACCTCTGAATTGGTTCCCTCCAATAGGAGTATGTGACATGAAAGAGAACAAGCCAACCAGGACACCTCCAGCACAGGTGACACTAAGTTTCTTCTGCCAGAGAAAAAGTTAATGTAGCAAGGACATGACCAGCCTGTGATATCATCTGAGAACAAGGTATTCCTCCATGTATTCCTCCATGACAGATTCACCTTCCAGTGGGTAGGGAAATGCCTGCAATACCAACTACAAATATGTTGTATTTTGAAGGGTTTGATGTACCAAAACCACCTAAATACTTCATATATTTAACTGTTGTACATTCTGCATTCACTCAGTTTTGGTTTGAAGCCCAATACAGGCAGCAGCTTGGAAAAATAGTTTTATAGCTCAAAATGGAGCAGTTGGAGTTTTAATTTGGGAGGTCTTTCTTTTACAGGGGGACATTACTCTTGGTTCAAAATTTTAAGTTATTCAGGTCATGGTATTGGTGTCAATTTTCAACACTGGAAGCTCAGTTGCACAAGTACCACTGTGCTGACTTAGTACATTTATTTTCTCAAAAGATGGCAAACAGTCACATCCATGGCTCTATCTGGGATTTCTTTCCTTCACTAACATTTAAACAAAATAACTCAGACAGATTTTTTTTTAAATTCCAGATCAATGTGATTTCTTAAAGCTTCATTTTGAGTAGATAATCCTCAGATGGGCTTTTTTAAAAGCAGAAAAGCATATGAAACAGCTTTAGATGAAGCTTTGAGCTGCCAGTTCATTTAAAAGCAATAAAGTAAGAAGGAAAAAAAACAGAGTTAACTCGAAGCAGGGCACTTGGCATTCAAGGTGACTGCGAGAGGGTCACAAAGGATGAGGTTGCATTCTCAGCAACCACACATCAGGACCTGTGCCCACTATGGCAGAGTCGTGCCCTGCACATGGATTTGCTTCTTAGCTGCTGACCTTCAGTGACCAGGACTCCATGGAAGGAAAAATGGGATAATTATCTGCAATTCTAATTTTCCAGTCCCATGTGTCCCAAGATGACGACTTCCCAGTGTACGCTGTGACCACGGGGATGAGGTGTCCACCAGAACATCCCATGGCATTTCCATGACTGCAACAGACTGGAGGTAAGGAAACTGTTCTGATGTTTGGATACACTGAGAAACAATGATTCCAGCAGTTCTTGGAGAGGGTGGAGTTACCTACCCAGTCACATACTCCTCCTCATTTTGGAACAATCAGATATAAAATATTCTAAAATAAGAATGCAGTTACCACTTATTTCCTTCCTCAATTTCTTATCTTGCTTTATCACAACATTCATAGCTGTGGCTGACAGAAATGGCAAATACATCCAGTATTTCTGATTTTTGTTGTGTCTTCCTTTTTATTTCACTTTCAGCTTTTTTGACTGGCCAATGACTCAAAAAGTTAATTAAAGCCATGATGGTTTTATCATAGCTTTGGAAAGACAAGCTGCAAAATCCAGAGGTTACCAAAGCAGAATGGGATTTTAAAGAATGTTTGAAGCAGGTTCATTCTGCTGCTTGTGTGAACTGCAGCTGTGCCAAAGTTTTTGTAACTCTTGTACACACATAAAAGCCTATTCTACACATATTTCTCTCTATACTTTAATTTAATGAGAGCATTTGCTCCATTTGATTTATACTAAAGTTTTATGATTGTCAGATTAGTGTAAGAATACATGTAGGAAAATTAAAATGTACCTTTGATTGTCCTATCATTTTTCCATGTTCTTTCAGATATTTTGTCAATAGTCCACAGGAGTTTTTGATGTTATGCACTGAATATTCTGACTTATTCATAAGAAAGCTCAGCACTGGGCACATCATTTACTAGCTGACTGCTGTCACAAACTATTGCATCCTACTTCCCTCTTGACCCAAGCTCGACTAATCTTTCCATAGTATTGGTTCTGGTATGGTTTTGAAACAGTGTTGATTTTCCCAGGAATCCTTAAGAACCTGAGCATCTGCTTCATGCTGTCTGGGCAGCTCAAACAACTGCAGAGGGAAGGGAATAATCTCCCCCAGACCCTTGACAGCATCACATTTCCACCCCGTCACGGTGCCCGGTACGTGCAGCGCTGGCAGGAAGAGCTGGGGAAACTCCTGTTTGCTGGGCCATGACCTGTGGAGCTGCATGATTTTAGGAAATACCAGGTTAGCTCCAGGAGCAGGGAAGTGTTACAGCTCTTTGTTCCTGCACAGAAGTTTTCAACATCAGTGAGAGCATCAGTGTGTGTATTCAGATTTCCATCTGTCATGCAAAGCATAAATCCAAAGCACTCTGTGAGATCAGTCACGCCCAGAATATTTGAAGTTACCTAAAATGTTGGCGAATTAACATCTCACATTTTTCTCCAGAGTCCTGAGTGGTGCAGATGTTCTGTTAATCATATATTGCAAGCTCAGGCAATACATTAAGTATGGAAAATAGGTTTATATAACAAAGATAAGGCAGAATGAACTGGATCCACAAATGTCTTTCTACTCACTCTGTCTATAATCATTTCATTACATTTCTTTGGGGTTTATCCAGTTTTACTGTGACCACCTACTGACAATGTCTCTGAAAGGAAAGAAGAAAAAGCACGAAATTCTAACATGCAAGACATACAAAATAAATCCTGTGACGTTTTCTAATATGGGAATGTTCCTAAATGCCAGACTAAAACATCCCTCCAACGGTTTCTTTTACAGACTTCCCTTGTTCCAGAAACTTGGCCTGACTTAGGAGGAAACCCCATAGCTGTCCCTTAAAAGTTGAATTGCATCAGTGTGGGCAAGATGTTGGGCCAAATTCCTTAATGGTGCAATTCCATGAAAATCAGAAATCCTACACCAGAGCTGAATCTGCCCTGAGGTATAAAATGATCTCCCTGGAGGCAAGACTTTTGGAAACAGTATCATATTTTAATTTTAAACAGACAATATGTTTTGGGTTGTATACAGAACATGACAATTTCACTGCTATAAGAACCAGCTACACAAAAGGTGACTTTATCCCTGTTTCTCGTGCTGTTTGGTTTATCTGTGTGTGATTTGCAGGTAGCTACATGATCCTACAAACTTCTTTTTATGTAATGGAATGAGCCCCTGTTCCGTTTAAGATTTTAAAAGATTACAGAGCTGGCGTTGGAACATTTGTACATTTTGCAATGAGTTAAGGAGAAAGGCTGCGTGTTGTTTATAATCTGAGAAGTACAGATCCCAGTTAATCTTGCCCTTGGAGAACAGACAGTTATATTTTTTTACAATTTAACAGATCCTGACTGATTGCCTCCCATGCCTGTGTTCATCAGTTTTGGAATTCAAAGGGCAAAATAGGATCTGCCTTTTGTAGAAGGTGCCAGGAATGGCATCAGGACACACTGCCTGGAGGGTGGCTGAGCCTTTTCAGTCCTCCCCACACTGACTGGATTTGGCACCACTGTGTAATATATCACCACTGTAACAAAGTACTTCAAGCTGGTCATATCCTATGGAAAAAGTCTTGGAAGGATGTTGCAGAAAAAATATTTAACCTCTGTTCGCCGTTTTTCTGGAGATGTAAGGTATTGTGAAATTTGAGGAGATTTTCACTGCTTGGCTTGTGAAATTCATTTCCAGCTTGACAGATTGTGATTTCACGATTTTGCACATCTGGATTTTGGCACAGGGCTGTGGTGGGAGATGTCTCTGGCACTTTGCCTCCCAGGACAGTGTGTTTGCTCCTGGGCAGTGAAGAGTCCAGTCCTGGTTGAGCTGTCACCTGCCTGTCCTGCCCTGGGCAGTGTCTGTTCCACAAGGGAAAGGCTGCACAGCTGGAGCTGGCCCTGACATCAGTGAGTTCAGGAATCACTTGAATAAAAATGTTCATGATAAAGTCATGTTTCTAAAATTCAAGGAGGGTAAGGGATAGGCAAAAAAAGTTGTAGGGGTATGTGTACTGTGTGTTCTGGGGAGCAAACAACACTTTCACTTGCTGAAAACACTGTGTGCACGGACTACTGAGCACTCCCTCTGCCACACTGCACCAGTGGGCTGCTTTTCTGGCCAGGCATTTTGGGAGGGGGTCTTCTCCTTCTGGCAATCTTCCCAGAGGGGAACCAGTTGATGAAACAGGACTTTAAGCCAGGATTTTTTCAGTATTCACACCACAGAAGGAGAGTTTACAAAGGTGGCAAGAGCCATGCGCATTTTCCCTTTGTGCATCGCTGTGTGACAGCAAAGTCATCCTATTTTCCCACCAGGATCACACGGGATCACAGAACCTCCCTTATTCTTATGGCATTGGAAGTGTGGTTTCAAAAGAAAAATCCCTGTGCTGTCTGGAATGCTCAACTGTTGGGTACCAGAGTCGGAAAACATCCTGCCTGCCGTGAACGTTAGGAAAATAGAGCAGCCCTGACTACAGTGCCAAGTGGTTTTTTGGAAGGCTGACTCCCCTGAGAATAAAGGATATTGGTGTCCAGCCAAGTGGGCAGGCAGGAACAGGCCCTGGGCAAGACGCTGGAATTTTGGTGGAGCCTGAAATATTGTCTGCTTGTTTGTATCAGCTTCTGACTTTGGTATTAGAAGGTGAGCTGCCCAAAATGTGAGGAAACGGGCTACAAATTGATAAAATTAGAATTATTTTTCTAGCTATATTTAGAGGAACTTAAAACAGGGATTTCCCTTTTTGGCCACTCCAGTATCCAAGAGTAACTTAATATTTCTGTTATAACCAGAAAAAATCCCCCAAAGGAAATTTCCTTTTTTTCCTATTGTACACTCAAAAATCCCTTCTTGTTGTAGAGAATTCATTTGGTTTTTACTTCCCCATTTCCCTGTTTAGATGAATAGTCCTGCTCTAATGGCCCAGTAAGCACTTCATCCAGAGTATTCCCCAGCTTCTACTTCCTATAACATTGAAGAAGTGTTATACTTCATCAAATGAGATTAAAATTCACCCTCAGGTGCTTGTATGAACTGCCTAAGCACACATGCAAGCAGGAACTTTAATAAATATTTTTTCCCTACTATTTTATGCTAATAAACATCTAAATGGAATTTTGGCGTGTTCAGAGGTCCATTGCTGCTTGACATTCACCAGAAATCGTGATGTTGGGGCAAAACTTGCATCCACTGAGCTCAAGAGACATTTTTGTGTTGATCTCAACAGAGCAGGGCTGGGTCTTTATTTCCTCGACAAGGCTGGAAAATGTTCATTCTGCCTCTTTCCCCTGCACACACATATTTTCTTTTCTTTACAGCAGGAGTCATTTGTCTTTATCTCACCATTCACCTCTCTCTCTGATTGCAGTTAATGGAATTGTCACCTTTATGGACTCATGCTCCATTTCTCAACCTGTCTGGACTTTGGCCTCCAAAGGTTACCACAGCTAGTGAAGTAATATGATTGAGTCTTTTTCGACAGATTTATGCAAGATTTCTTCTCCAGCAAGTGTCACATCTAGTCTAGTTCTGCAAAAGAGAATATTTCAAAGATGCCAACTGTCATCTACACCCACTAAATTGTTCTGTGGGGTTGAGAGGACTGAGGGCCATCTCAGGCAATGCTGATTTACACTACCTGGAGCTGTATCCCCACTGCTTGAAATACAGGCTCTGGTTAATCACGAAAAAAAGAACATCTCTGTCTCCCAGAAAGCACATTTAAAATGGAATTTTCATTAGTTACTCTGTAATGAAAAGGCAAAAGGGTGTATTTTAAGTGAATCTGTCCAGAATCTTGGAAGAAGGGGAGGGGTGGGGGTTTATTTGAAGGAAAACTACAACAGCCACACGCTCAACAGGAAAAATTGGTCTAAAGTTCCATTTAAGGCACGTAAATCCACAGAATATTTTCAAGTTTATAGAAAGATTTTGGAATTATAGAGGATTCAGTGCACATGTATCTGCTCCTCCTGCATTTGATACAAAGCACAAATTAATCATCATTATTCTGCACTAATATAACACCTCTTAACCCTCAGCTTTCAGAATATTTCAAAGGAGCAATGAATTAAGCCTCATGTGGGCTTGGGAACATGTGATAATCTAAACTTGGATTCTTTAATAAAAAGCATTTTCAGGACTTTAATTTTGGAATTTGGAAACTTATAATTGTTCTTGAAAATATCTTCCTTTGTCACTCACTTGGAAAGAAACCATGTGAATATTAGAGAAGTGAGATGAAATGGAAAAATGTATTAAGCAAAAGTTAATAAATTTGTCTGTACTTACTTTTGCTACTTATTGGAGCAAAAAGACCTGGGTAGATCGAGGTGCTAATGTGATATAGGTGTAAAAAAGGCAAATTTGATGCCTGTCTGTAACTAAAAGAGCGCAGGGGGAATTATTATTGTCACTGCACAAGTCTCTTGCAAGCCATCATTTAAACATTACGCAGTATGTCAGACTCCGATCACTCACGCTCAGAAAAGATGAATTCTGACTGACAGAAGGGCAGGAAAAACTATTAGATGATCCACAACTTGCTGCTATGAGAGAAAATAAATGATTAATATTTAACTTGGCAAAACAAATAAGGGACTTCAATGGTGTCCACAAATACATTGTGGGAGGAGAACAAGTATTATACTAAGAGAAACTATCAGTGTATGACTATATGGAGGGCAGAAATAAATTTGTTTTTAATGAACAGAGGAATGGGATTCTGGAACAGAATCAGGTCCATTTCTCTGGGCTTCATTTTACTGCTTTTCAGTCGAACAAAACATTTGGGTATCTCCCCAGTCACGGTGCCTTGTGTTAGGCCACTGAGCTAATGTGAAACAGCTCCTTTGTGTCTCTGAACTTCACACTTTCCCTGCATGGAGTGCTTCCCTGGCCAGAGGGGTGGCCCTGTGCTGGGATTTGTCCCCACGGGCCAGGTCTGACTCAGATTGGGATGTGCACATCTCAGAAAACAGAAATTTAAATCTCACTACACCGCAGACCTCCTGGGGAGCAAAGCAGAGCATGAGGGCACACATTCACACCATGCTGTAAGATGACTTGGAATTACAGTCAGGAGGGGGTGTTTTATTTTTTAACCTATTTATCCAAAGCAAAACATTTGGACTAATGAAGAAACCCCCAAACACTGCAGTTTGGGTCAAATGTCCTTTCTAAGCAAGCCCAGACACAAGGTATTCCCAAGGGAAAAATCAATTTTCACCCAGATTTCAGTTTGGTATAAGCAGTGTTTTCCATCAGAAAATCATCCCAACGGAAAATTCCTAACTGGTTCTAGTACAAAGTGACTAGCAAAGCTCTCAAAATGATTCAGTGGCAAGGCTGGAATGAGAACCCACAGCTCCTGACCACGAACCCTGTGCTCTAACCACGAGACAAACACTCATCTTTCCCTGAGCAAGGTTGTTCCTGCAGCATTTCTGCTTGGGCCGAAGTGGGAATACTTTGGAAATGTTGCAAGAGAACTTTTTTTTTTTTGCTGCAAGATTTCCTGTTGTAGAATATTTGGGGGGTAACGGGAAAAATCCCTGGTGGCTCCCTGGGGCCAGAAGTGTTTGGACATGATGGGAATGTGAGGGCTGCCATCGGCTCCTCCCTGCGTGGGCTGAGGAGGGTCACGCAGGGGTGTGGTGGGATCTGGTCCCAAACCATGGAGTGCTCAGCCATGTCTGTCCCATGGGTTGGACTCCATGATCTGAGAGGTCTTTTCCAACCTCACTGATTCTGTGATTTCTCTGTATTCCAGGGATGCATTTGAGGGCATCCCACCGCCCTGTCCTCTCTCCATTTTAAGCAAACCTTAACTAAACCTAGGGTTTTCTTCCTCACATCAGCAATTCTCCAGCTTTTCAGGTAAAACTCTCAGAGCACCTCCATGCAGAAAACCAAACTCATGGCTTGCAGCCCTGTTTTACTCATTTAAGGAGTACTAAAGGAGGCTCAGGGTGAGAGATATCCTGAGCCCTGACATTCCCACCTGTTTATTTATTCTTCTGTATGTTTTTACATATTTATTTGCCTGTATGTTTTTATATATTTATTCTCCTATACTGTATACATTCTTCTCAGTGGTCTCCACGTGGCTTCTTGCACCGCTCCAACGCTTCTGCGACCCCCGATATTTCGCAGCCGTGTACGGGGCAGCGGGGCTGGAAAATCAGTTTTACCATCAGTTAACCAAACGGCGCCAGGCCCCCGCCTTGTTCCCGGTTCAGAGCAGGGCGAAGGGCGATTCCTGCCCGAGCCGCCGCTGCCCCTCAGCCCCCGGCGGCGCCGCCGCTTCCCTGCCCGCCCCTTCCCGGCGCAGGNCCCTCAGCGCGGCCGCCCGTGAGGGGAACGCAGCGCGCGCCGCCTCAGCGCGGCTCCGGCTCCCGCCCCTCTCCTTGCCCCTGTTCCTGCCCCTGTTCCTGCCCCTTCTCCGCCGTGACGCCCGGAGGGTTCCGTCCTCCTCCGTTAGGGCTCGGATCCTGCTGCTCTAAAAGGAGGTCTCGCGTTCGAGTTGTTGTTTAATCACCAGCGCCGCCTCCTTCCCCAGGGAGCCCCTCGCCTCAGCAGCGGGCCCCGTGCGGCGCGCCCCGGCCGTGCGTGGGCTGAGCGGTCACATCGTCCCGAATAGGCTCAGAGCCTGCTTTCCGTGCAGCCGATGGGATTTACGTCCTTCTGGCTCTTCCGAGCTGTCTCCTCCTGACGTTTCTGTACAGCACGGCCATGTGTAACTCCCACTGTAATTCAGTGGGAGCGGGGCTGCCCTTCACAGCCCCCGGGCAGCCCGGGGGTGCCGAGTGCCAGGGGAGGCGTTTGAGGCTGTCCGGGGCTGGGATGGGCACACGGATCCTCCCAGTGCCTCCTGTGCTGTTGGATCACCTTTATCCCAGCCGCCTTCTCATGTGCTTCAAATACAGCTTCCTGGTGAGGGAAAAAGGAGAGGCACACGCTGATTTCTTCGTGGTGTGGGGTGACAGGACGCGAGTGGCCTGAACCTGTGTCAGGGGAGGTTGAGGTTGGATATTAGAAAAAGGTTTTCCCCCGGAGGGTGTTTCGGCGCTGGTACAGGCTCCCCTGGAAGGGTCACAGAACCAAACCTTCCAGAGCTCAAGCGAACATTTGGACACTGCTCTCGGGCACATGGTGAGACTCTTGGGGTTCTGTGCACGTCCTGGAGTTGGACTCGATGATCCTTGGGTATCTTTTCCCAGCTCAGCTTTTTCTGTGATTCTGTGAAAAGGCAGTGCTCAGGTGACCTGACCTGGGCAGGTGGGACATGCACATCACTCACACATTTGCCTAATCCTCCATATCCCCAGGAGATTTCCATAAATGTAGTCTCCAGCCTCCTCTCTCTGGCCCTGGTGTCCTGCTGCCACCACTGCCTCCCTCATCCTCACACAGCTCTCCTTTCTGGCACCTTCACAGCCTTGTCTCCTTGTCATGCCCCTGTGATCCCAGGCAGCTCCTGGGCTGGCACAGAGCACACCCCAGGAACCTGCTGGAATTTACTCGTGCTTGGCTCCGGGGCTGCCAACCCGGCCGTGTTCCTCGTTGGTGCCAGGCTCTGCCCCGGTGAGGAACTGGTAACTTGGCAGATTCCTTCCCTGCTGAGGTGCCTGGGATTTGTTAGGAAGTTTAATAACTTAGCACCAGTGCTCTTCTCTGGAGAGCACTTACGAAACAAATTCCATGGAAGTAGAGGAGAGGGCTCGGTCATCTCAGAGGTTTTTAGAAAGTAATAAGCAGACACATTGTTGGAAAGGTGGTCTCGTATTTCATTCCCTTTTATTTCATACTCATGTATTTCATTCTTGTGTATTTCATTCTATTTTCTTATCCTGGAAGACCATTTGTTTAAGTAGTTGAGGTTAACTTTTTTTTAAAGTGTACTTAGATATAAAAACAACAAAATTTTAAAGGCTCTGTAATGTTAATGGTCCCTTTCCTTCAGGAATTAATATGAGCATATGGAAAAAAAAAGAGGCACTTCTTTTTTCCTGGGAAGGGTGTCTGTGATAGGAGGATAAATGCAGAGAGAATTGGTTGCTTGTAGGGACAGCTGTTTCCAGCTAGAAGAATCACGGCAGAAATAAATGTATAGTGTCAGGAGAGGCTAAATAAACTAGTTCTATGCTAGGAAGTTTTTATGTGTATTCTTAGCCACTTCTGTTACTTCATTCTGTGTTTCTCAGTTAAATTATAATTTTAAAATGTTGGTTCTTTTGAATAAATAAATAACTGGTTTTGTGCAGAATTAGTGTTTCTTTTAACCTAAGCTAATATGCAACCCCACTTCCTCTTAAGCAGTTGTGACAGGAACTTCGGGGTGAGTGTTTTTGAAATTGCAGCCCAAATAAATGTTTAATTTTAAACTGACAGATTACTTGGGGCTGTCATTCTTCTCAGGCTTTTACTATGCAAGAGTGAACAAATCCTGTAAAATAAACTGTGGATTGGGCTTATGGACACATGTTTGCTTCTGGGCTGAGCATCTTGAAGTGGTTTGCAGCATGTCTTTAAAAATTTATTTCACTGTTGCATCTACTGCTGGCCTAAGTGCTCCAGTATCTGCCAGGAGTAATTATAGGCAGTTGGTTCAGATGTTGCTTAAATGTGTAAGCCTTGATGGGAAATGCAGTGGATTTCAGCCAGAATGCTAATTTTGATGTTTTATCATTTCATAAAACTGTGAACTCAGAACAAATTATTTTTATACTGATCTGCTGATACGTAATCACAGGGTTAGTGCCAGATTCAACCGTGATGTAGCACCAGAATCTAAAGATGGGATTAAAGTTAGAATATCAGCATTACCCTAGGTTGGCTAATTTGTATCCATAGTGGCATAATGGTTGTATTTACCCCTGTGCCCTGCACAGAAGCTCCTGGTGCCAAGGCTGGTTTGCTGCAGGAATGCAGTTTAAAGCTGCTGTGTGAGTTGTAATTGTGCTTTTTGAATTGCGTTCTCCTCCAAATTACATTTTATAACTTAAACAGATATTTTGCAAATTCACATTATTGTGCTAGGCTGTGTTTATAGTATACTGCTTTTTTGTGGTGTATTGTGTTGGCTGTTCAGGGTTTTTTATTTGTTTCTCCATTTTTATCATAGCATAGAGTGAAAAAAATAAAAGAAGTCACAGTGCATGAATCAATTTTACAGGCAAAGAGCAGAGATTATTCTCTCTGTCCATCATGGGTAGGTTAAAGTGATAGAGACACAGGGATATGAAAGATCTTCCTTAGCATTAGATTGATAAGCTGGTGGATCCAAACACTTGGGTCCATCAGTCATTTTGGAGCCTGTTACCTCTTTTCAACTAGTCATGAAGCTGCTACAGCCAGAATTTATGTAATAATTAGATGGCATTTTTTCCCCCTCAGTCAATGTAAACAAGATAGTGTCTTCTTTCAGGGCTCCAGGCATTCTGCAGAGTCATTTGGGACACGTCTGTCTGCCAGGTCATTAGCACAGCCTTTGGGGATGTGTGCAGCTGCAGCGTCAGAGCAGCGAATGGATCTCAGGAGCGTGGTGTCCATGGCTTGTACCCACTCCGTTGCCAGGCTGCGGAAAAGAAAAGGTGCTGCTATACACCCCCTCAGATTTTCCTGCCTGGGAATGTTGTCCTGGCATTTACTGGTCAACATTTCCTCTGCTGGACAAACTGGAGGTTATGGCAAGTGTTCAAAATCCTGCCACCGTGTGAGTGCACCTGTGATGCTCATGAGTGTCAGGAGTTTAGTCCTGAACTCATAGTGGCTGGGAGGTTGCCACTGATGGATGCAGGATCAGAGCCTGCTCTTGAAGTGATGGCCCAGTCCCAGCAGGGTACAGAGAGCTCCAGAGGGAATCTGAGCTGTTGCTTTTTCCCAGAAGGCTGTGTCTTCTCATCTCATGTTGTGTGTTCTCGCAGCCCTTTTCTCAGCCTTCCTGCCTTCCTTTTTCCTGAGGGCTCCTCTTGGCAGCTGTTTCCTGCTGTTCCCGGGTTAGATGAGCTCTGGAGCAGGGGGAGCTGCACTTGTTTCCTTTGTGTGCCAGAGTTACAGCCCAGAGAGCACCGGGGCAGCCGGGTGTGCTCGATGTGGGCCTTGTGCTGCTACTATGGTGCAGAGCCTGTCAGGGCATGCAGCAACCTTAGCAGGGCCAGGGAAAACCAGGGGGAGCAGTAGCCCCAAATCTTCCCCAAGCATGTCGTTGGAAGGAGCTCCTGGATCCCTCTGTTGTGAGCTCAGTGTTTTGGGACCTGCCTGAAGCTGGAAATCCCTGGCCAGTTCTGTGCTCCTGAGCAGCACCTCTCAGCTGACACCAGCACATTGCTTTCCTACTGCAGTATCTCTGAGCAGTATCTCCACTTGCCCACAGTGGCCTTGGCATTATTTCTTGCTGTTTATTAGTACTGACTACTGCAGTGTATTATGGTACTTGTGTTACTGCCACATCCATGAGCACTCAGAGCAGGGAAATGCTTTTTTACCTGACCATGTAGAGATTGTGAGTTCAGCTCAGTACCCATGATTTGTGCATAGCTGCAGTGAGGCCTTTGGGGGTGATTCAGAATGCGATGGAATCATGACTGCATGGAGAAAGTAAATACATAGCAATTGCTTAATGTCTCCTCTAGCTCAGGAACTCAGACACATCAAACAAAACTAGCAGGTGGCACACTCAGAACAAACCAAAGGGCTTTTTCTTGCATTGTTTACACAGAACTTTATAACTCGTTACCACAGTAGTTTGCAGTTAGAAAAGTTTCCTTGGATTCAGAAAGAGCACAAACAAATTTAGAGAGGAAAAAGCCTTGAAGGTCTGCTAATCCTAAAGATAAAATTTCTGGCTCAGGAAGTGCCTTTACTATAGATAGCAGGAGGAAAGGTGTCCTGGGGAAGTACTGCTGGATGAAAAGGGCAGGCATATGCTTTTCTTACGGCTTCTGCTGCTTGTGGAGGATCCTGGGCTAATTGGACCTTTCATCTGACCCAGCACAGCCATGCTTTGCTCTTTAATCAAGAGCCAGAATGCCATTGCTCCTATTTGATCATCAGTACCACAGGCTGTGTGTGCCTGTGTGAGCTGAAGACAGGAACTGGAAGGAGAGCAAATAATTCTTCTGTTTAGTACAAACTCTTCTCGAGCAGAATATAGAGAAAACCAACTCTGCTGTACACGTAAGAGCTTGGTATTTACTGACACTGGTCATGCTGACATCCTTCTGCTATTCCTGAGTGAGATAACTATGTAGGCAGTAGAAGCTGAAAAGAAATAATCTTTGGATCTAATTTCTTAGAATAATTTAGTCATTTTCACTTCTCCACTTACTGGTTACACCAGGATAAACTTGAATGTGCCTTGCTTTATATCAGAGCAGGTGGAAGTAGTTTGGCCTGAAAGTATTTAAAACCCAAAAGATAGAATTAGAGGGCAGAGGGCAGCAATGAAGTAATGACTTTGTCTTGGACACTGAAAGCAAGGGGAAGAAAAAAGATCTGGAGAGACATTACAGCAAATTAGTACACAGTGAATTATTTATAGAGAGAAAAGGAGATACTAGAAAATAGTAGAATATTATCAGTCCTGCCTATGCTGGGATTTATTGACATTGCATTACAATGTTGGGGGGACAGTTAGGAAGGTTTTGATGGAACAATCTAAATATTATAGGACTGGAGTCAGGGTTAGATCATACTACTGACATCTTCCATTATTGGAAGCTGTTTTTCCTTGTAAGATGTAAGAAACTTCACAGAATGTACTAGAGAACTGATGAAAGAATCTCGAGGTGTTTGGTTTTCAGTGAAGAAGCATATTTTCCCCAGCTCCATTTTTATTTATTCCAGTTTTGTTACTGTTACAGTCCTCACATTCCTAAGACATAGATCCTGCGTGTACGTGTTTCTGTTTGGGGAAGGGAAAAGGGGAGGTGAGGTGTGCTTTTGTTCCTTGTGTTTGTTTTGTTTGCTGTGGGGTAGCTGACAAATAAATGCTTGTTGATAGTTATAGCACACTCCCTTGGGCATTTAAGGATATTTTCTATATTAGTACTGCCCTTCACAGTGTTAGAATTCCCCATCTGCTCCTGCTCTCCCACACAGACATGTGCCTTCTTTCTCTTTCCACGTTCAAACAGGAATTACAGAAGCTGGAAGGGGAAAGGGAGTTCACTGTCTTCAAGGAGATACTGCCACTCTACCACCACCACTTGTATTGGTTCTTACCTCTAGCAAGGCAACAAAGTGCTGAATTACCAGTATAGAGTCAAAAGGGCTTGTTTTGGTTTATGTCCTTTCTACAATTGAAAAGCAGATTTTCTTTAGCATATTTAGATGTTTTCACACGAAGCTTATGAAGCCTAATTTGAGCCTGTTAATCTTTTTCTTGGTAACCCATAGAAAAGCACAGCTGCACTGCTAAAAACACACTGTTTATCCACAATCACCAGGTCTGGGCAGCCTGCAGCGTTCCAAAGATCAAAGTTTAAAACAGACATGCCAGTCCTTCCTAATTCTTTGTGTTTAAGCACACAGCACCACGAAGTCTAAATTGCTGCTGCTGAAAGCTTGTGCTGGGCTTGGGCCTGTGTTGATGTGAGAGTACAGCCCCCTCCTGCACCGTGGCTTTAACAGAGAGGTACGTCCTGGCAGCTCGATAACCGTGAGGTAAAGTGGGACAGACAAGTCTCATGAAAAACTCATCTGGTTACTTACTTATTCCTTTTAAATTAAAGTAAATAATGTTAAGGATTTTCTTTCTTTTTTTTTTTTTTAATATTTTTGCAACAGAGTTTCACCCCTCCTTTTTCTTTCTTCATTGCTTATGTGGGAAAACTAACACATTTGTACAAGGATAAACTGGGAAGTCTGTGGTTTCCAGCATGCATGTTTTGAATAATATTTATACAGACTATTATTTAATGGGCCATATAAATATTTATAATATGCTGTAGCCTTTTGATCATAAATGCTTGTTTGAAAAGCCATTCTGTCCCTGCTGTGATTTGCAGAGAAAGAGGCCATTGCTGGTTTAGTGCTTGGAGGGAATTTTGGCTTCTTGTCCTGACTTAGCAGTTACAGTCATGGATTAACACGGTCAAGCTGGACATGTCTTTTAAGTTTACTTTTTTCCTCTGCCTCTCTCCTTCTGTTTGAAAATTCAAATATTAAGTTGAAAATATGAGGCTTGAATTCTGCACTGGATAGACAAAGCTGTATTGAAGGAGGCCTTTTTTCTTGGCTGCAAGGAGCCAGGCTTCCTGAGTTTAGATACTTCAGGGATTTAGAAGGTCCCATCTCCACTGCCTTACACCCCTTGGAAGTCCATGAACATGCATCATCCATGCATAAAATATTTTTGTGTCATGTTAGGAATATTCTGCTTGATAAACTGACCTGATTGGACTTTTGGTACATTTTATATCAGTCATTTTTATGGTTCAGTTTTCCTCATGATTGTATTGCCTGCAGAAGCTAAGAATCCAGCAGACAAAAAAATCCAAACCAACATTTTATTTGCACAACAGTTTTCTTTTCACATGGCAATGAATGTTGGTGTCCAAATTCCAAAGCAACAAGCTTGTGCAGGGACCTTCTGCTACCCCTGAAAACCATTGAAGAGTTCCTTCAGCTCTGATTTGGAGCTTCCTTTTGTACCAAAGAAATCTTCTGGAAACAAAACAGAATGACAACATTGCTCTTTAAAATTCTTATCACTGTACTTTGGCTAAATATTTTCCACCAACTTCTCTGCTGAGTTCTTAGGTTCTCAAGAAATATCCTTGGGCAGAGTCCATAATTGCTGACATTTATGACCTAGAGATGACAGTGCTTTTTGTGGATGGGGTTGATAAGTAGGTGGCATACCAAGTGTTTGGTATTCAAAAAAAACCCTTGGCATCAAATTATGTTTTTGCAAGCAGATCAGATCCTGTTGCAGAGACACTTTACTTTGAACAACCTCTGTAACTTAGTGTTTGCTGTTCTTGAAAAAGGATTAATATTTACTTTTAGTCTTCTTTTTCATGAGATATTGAGTGCTGCTTTGTGAATCTAGGTGAGCTTTATTCAGAAAGAGACCAGTTAAAATAAGTTTGGGGTCCTTGGTTCTGTACTGTCACTTAACTCTTTCCTGTTCCCACTGGTTGACAGCAATAAACTGGTGGATGTGCAAAGGCTGATATGCACTGCTCAAGCACATAAACAAACTCTGCTTCCTGCCCAGTCACTCACACAGGCACATCCTGGTTGCTTAGTAAGGAAAAAAAAGGAAAGTAAACATTACATGGGCAGATTGGGTTCCAGGTTTCAAATGTTTGTGGGAAGAATCCAATGCAAAGCCATAATTTCAAGTGCTGAGTAGGAGGTACTGTGAGCTTAATTCTCTAACATCTGCTAAGCTTGTTCTCTAAGTAGCAAAAACACATTAATGAGCTAAAATCAAGGCTGCCATACAAGGAAGAGAAATTTGGAGTAATATTGTGTGTGTGAGCAGGAGGCAGGATATAAAATACTCCTTTTGCTATTTGTATTTTGTGAAAAGCAAGTAAGAAGGATTTGCCTATGTTTAAAAAAAAGAATCTGGTTTGTAGCTTGTGGTTTATTCTCAACTTTTTATGAGTCAGCAGCTAAAGGCAGAGCCGAAATAGGGGAAAAACAGGGAAATTTGTGAGATAGTATCAGGAACAGTATTATGCAGTGTCTTTGTAGTAAAATTTCTCACGAGGAACTTGCAGCACCTGCAGTCAGCCTTTGGAGCTTTGGGGAGGTGGAGCGCAAAATTAAGAAGTAAATACAATGTTGAAAAGAATATCTTAAAACTGCTTTTCCAGCTGAGGGCTAAGAGGGAGAAGCTGAGTGCTGTCACCCCCCAGGTGACAGATGCAGTATTAATCACCCATAGCAGCGGAGTTGTCTTCTCTGGCAGAGGGATTGGCTTTTGTTCCTCTGACCAGGTCACAGAGCCAGGGCCAAGAAAATAAAGCAGGCCTTCTTGCCAATATTCCTAGGTGTTAGACTCATGGCACACCATTATTTTTAGCTGATTGCTCATCGCTTGGACACATGACCTTGCTTAAGGAGATTAGTATGTGTTGCACCTAATCTGCTGGGCAGAACCAGCATGCTGGGAGGCAGCAGCCAGGATTTCCAGCAGGACCACAATATGCTCTATAGCTTGGAGTTTTTTCTATTTTCTGATATTATTACAAGCTGATGATCTGTGCAGCTACTCCGGTGACCCTGCAGGCTGTGAGCAGAATGTGGTGTGGTGACTGCTTTGGTCTGTACCAGGGACAGAACTCCATTGTGCTGGCCAAGCAAAGAACAAAACCAGGGGCCCTGGACCCAGCAGTGGGGTCTGGGCATGAAGTGCCACATTGAAGCAGGGAAGAATGATTGTGTGATAAGAGATCTCCACAGACTGACCACATTTCCATGAGCTGTTTGAGGGGTCAGAAGAAGGGAAGCCTCAGTTGTCTTCTTCAGCCAAGATGTTGTTTTATGCTATTTTCAGTGCAAATGAAACTTTATCCTAAGGAATTATTATCCAAAGTTGGAATTTTCTGAGATAGGCGGCTTCTTGTTTTCTTCTCTATTTTGCTTGCTGCCTCTAACCTTCAGTGATTGTAGATGTGTAATATCTATCAGCAGCGGTGGTTACAAGCCAGCCATGGATGTGAAAGATACCTACATTATGCCAGTAGATCTTGACCTGTACTCAGTGTTATTATTAAAAAAAAGAAGAAAAAATCTTAATTTGAAATGTGAATAATCATGTTCTGTTAATCAGGACTTTCCAAATCTTTCCCCCTTTGCATATATTCCTCTCTTTAACCACCCCATCTGCCATATCCAGATATTATCCAGGTCATTTCTTTAGAAGTGGGCTGTTTTTAAGTAGAGCCATTTTGATGCTCTGTAAATACCATGTGTTTTAAATGGAAATTTATCCATTCATTTTCTGAATATCAGAAGCTGTGTGTCAGCTGAGTTTTGTGTGTTTCAGAGTTGTAAAAGGCTCATACAAGCACTAAATGTGGTACTTGTCTGATGTTTCAAATAATTCTATCAGATCTTACTTAGCGTTCTCACAGCTTGATTAAAATGTAAATGTTAACTATTAATTAAGAACAAACCGTGAGAAATTAAGAACAGCGAATTTGTCACTGTATTAAATGTCAAATAGTTAAACTTAATACAGTGAAATAAGCAACTCGTTGTGAATAATTAAATCAATTAACTTAACCTCACTTTGTTCTTGTAGGATGTCAGAGTAGGCAGAGATTTCACACCATTCTCTCATGGCTCAACACATTTTCAGAAAATTATTTTCTGAGTGTTTAAAGTGATGTGAATTGATGGTGGAGAGCTCTTGGAAATGTAACTTTATTTATTCTTTTTTTCCCGGGGTAACATGTAACTGATTGTCATGTAGTTACTTTATAATTACCAACATCACACCACAGGTGGGATGTTTGGCTCCATGGGAGGCAGCAGCTCTTGGCACTTTTCCCATCAGTCATTTTATCTGCTTTTAACCCCTTTTTTTCCTTTTCCTTCAACAGGCTTTATTAAACATGCCTGGTGAGAAGCAGACTGCAGTGAAATACTACGTTGGAGTTGATGTGGGCTCTGCCAGCGTTCGCGCGGCGCTGGTGGACAGCTTTGGGACAGTGGTGGCACACGCAGAACAGCCCATCCAGATCTGGGAGCCCCGGCCAGACCACTATGAGCAATCCTCTGCAGACATCTGGGCTGCCTGCTGCTCTGTCACAAAGGTGGGCAAGGACAAAATGAAGGATTTGTGTTGCAGGTGGCTCTGCAAGTTTTGAACGTTCATGGTCCTGCAGTCCCCGTGCCTGTCAATTCCACTTGGGTCTGTTCATGCTGTGTAACTTGTGACCACCCTTGTGCATTAAAAGCACCTTGAGGCTGATGCAGCCTCACAAATGTCTGTTTTACTAGTGAGGAGTTGAAGGCCAGTGTGAAAAAAACTCATGCTACAACTGCAAATAGAATGAAAGATCTTCCTTTGTGCTGTTATTGCAGAGGGAGGATTTACCCACTGCCTCCAGGTCTCACATCTGTGAGCTTTGTTTAGCTGGTGTATGCTCTACCCACGAGACAGTTCTTGGAGGAGTCAAGGTTGCTCAGAACCTGGCAGTGTATATATCTAGAGATGTGCGCTAGGCTGCTCTGGAGTTATAAAGGAGAATTTATTGTGGAGAAATTGTAATCTGGTTTGTGGATGCCCCTAAAGTAACACTTGTTATGCTTAATAGAAGAGGATCCAGTATTATAAGACCAAAATAAATAATAAATGTCTATGGATAGTATCAGGCATAAACCCAGATTGAAATAGACTTTACTACAGGGGAAAATTTGTACCCTCTGTACAGGGCTCTGCTTGTACATGCTGGAGATAAAGGTAAATTAGAGACCTTGCTTGCAGTGCACACAGAGGCCATTTCATCCTCCTTACTACAGCCCCTGCCTGCTGCATGTTCTACGGTTGGCTTTTTAAATATTCATGATATGCTTGGTAATTTGCAGATGGACTGTTCACCCATTGTCTTGTTATTGATCAGCCTTTTCAAACATTAATGAGCTTGGCTCTGCAGAAATGCCCTGAGATGGAGAAGAGGAGGTGAGTGGATAGAAGGAAAAGAAGGGAGTGACAGGAGTGATAGGGAAGAACAGCTTGACATTAAAGCAGAGCAAGCCTTCCTCTGCTTATTTGATTTTTCTCTGTCTGAGTGGCTTTGTTCTTGCTCTTGACCTCTTTAAATGCAATCTCTTATATTTAAGCAATAAAATGGTCTCAGAAACTGCAGTTTTACAGAGCCAATAAGAGACTGGCACTGTGCAAGTCTACTGAAAGTCTTTCCTTATAGTACTAATTAAAATAATGATATTTTTATTGTTGCTGAGAAGTGGCAATTTATTACCATGCTACATTTTAGGTGTCTTGCAGCCTCATTTGGCACTTAATCCTTGTGGGTGTTTTGTTTTTTTTTCCAGTGCTGCTGGAAGCCATGAAGTTCAGGCATTTTGGGGCAACGGTTTGGGTTTTTTTTTTTAAACCTTCCAAAAAGTGTGCTATTCACACTCTTGGTAGCTGAGTAAAGGTGTGCATTGCAGAGGTGTTACCATGGCTACAGGTTTTGTCCAACTTTAGTTTTGGGACCCTTCAGTATTGCAAGACAAACACAATATTACCAAATATTATTTATTCTGGAACATTGTGGCTTCCACGGGCAGGAAGTCAGCGAAGTAACTGATGGAACCACTTGGTCCTAATTCTGATCCATGTTTCACATCCTGCTCAGCTCCAGAAAAGAGAGAAAAATTACATTGCAGGTTTTCTGCTACATTTATATGTTGATTTTGTTGTACTTCCTGCTTTTATCCAGGACTGTGGATAAAGACCTCTGAATTCTGATTTGAAGCACAAAGAATTTCTGGCACTTTGATGTGTGTTTATGATTGTAAGTTTTAAATAACACCAAATTTAGGAAATTTCAGTGTTTGACCTAACTTGTAACTCATTTTGTGTACTCTCTAGTTCACATGGCACTTGCACATGCATGGATATGTTTGTATTCCTGTGTGTTTTGTGTATTTTCAGGAGGTTGTCCGGGGAGTGGATGCCAGGCAGATCCGAGGGCTTGGGTTTGATGCTACCTGTTCCCTTGTTGTGGTGGATAAACAGTTGCAGCCTTTGGCAGTCAACTCTGAAGGTAGGGCTCCACACAAAACGTGGTGTTACTGTGTGAGTTTTATCTCTGATGGGAGGGAACTTTCCATGTCCTCCAAATGCCAAGTGGTGGGGCTGACTCTTGGAGATGGAGATGACACAAACTCTTTTTTGTATAAGAGAATTTTTTCCATGGTTTTACTGTTTTAATTTTACTGCAAAACTAAATCTGAGATGAGAATTACTTACTGTTTGGTTAAATATTTGGCATCCTAAGATCACATTCATTCATCTTGGCTCTGAGAAATTGCTTCTTAGGGAAATCTACACTCATTTTTCTTTTCGGCATGTTTTCTTCTCCTTCAGATTGTACTGATCATGGCTTTTATAGTGTGTATAAATGCCCATCCACACTGGCTGAAGGAATGTTAAAAATGTTAATGTTAGTGTAGTCTAACTCCTTCCTCTGTCATGGAGCTGCAGGCAAGTTCAGTTTGTGTATTTTATTACAGTGGTGTTCTGTCTTTGTCTAGGACAGTGCTAAACTTCAGAAGCAGTCTATGACCTTTTTCTAAAAATCTGGGGGTTTTATTAGTTTTTGTGTAGATGATTCAGAAGACTCACAAAAAGTCTGTGCTGTACTTCTTTTACCATGAATCCCACTTAAGATCAGGTGTGTGCTATATCAGTAGTTACAGACACATAATCATAATTCTGTGTATGTTCCCTTTCTGTTCTCAGATGTGTTTGTCATCTCCTTCTATCCTTCTCAAAACCCAGCTTTGCCCCCAAAATGTCCTTTTCTAAATTTAGATCAGATTATTTATATTTTTGAGAGTCTTTTACAATCTGTTCAATGCCTAATGATGTCTGAGGCTATTTTGGGTCTAATGAGTCAAATTCAGTTCTCATTTTCTGTGCTCTGATATCCCCGAGAACTTTGAGTTTACACAGTGGTGGTGCTGAACAGCAAGACAAGAATTCACTCAATACTGTAATGCTCTGAAGAGCCTTGCAGTGGTGGTGTTTCAGGCAGTTTCACAGTTCTGAGTTGTATTTCAATCCATTTTAGAAATATTGATGTGCCTCACACTTCTGCCTTGTTTTGGACTATGTTTTCAAGATGATGCTTGAGTGGCTGTGCTGTGGAGTGTGCAGTGTACTTAGCCAGAGAGCAATCTGCAGTGTCACCTGGATTACTGTTCCCTCTCTCTGGCAGGTCCTCTGGAGGCTAATTTGGATAAAATGTTCCTTGCTTCTTGTTCTCATTTGTGTGTGCTGCAGACTTGCCAAATGCTTTTTCCTTGCACATCCAAAATAAAAGCATTTCAGCAAATTATCCCCCTTGAAACAGTACTTCAGAAAGAAATTAGGATGGTTCTTCTCATAACCATAGAAGAGGAAAGAGAATCCCTGTAGCTGATGGAGTTAATTTCAATTCACAATATAATTGTTTGGATTTTTGTCACATTTTTAGGTTTTGGTCACCAAAATGCTCCTTTCTTTTTTTTTAACTAAATATGTGAACTTTCTCAGGAAGTTTGGGTTCTTTGAATGAAATACAAGAGAACCTGGTATTTCACAGTTCTTGGATGCTCACAAGCCTGATTGGTTTCAGTCAGCATGTTCAGTGCGCAGCATGTCCTAAAGTTGGGTTAGGGGCCTAAAATTTTATATTTAGATATCCACTGTGAATTATTAACATAAACAGAATTTGAGTTTTCAGTGAAAGTGTGAAGCAGTTTAGAGCCTGGTAACTTACAGTAGTGAGCTGGGGTTAAAGCAGAGCTAAAAGAACTCTTTTTCCTGTTTCCCCCCAAGGACAGAACCATAGGAATGTGATCATGTGGATGGACCATCGTGCAGCGAGCCAAGTCCAGCGCATCAATGCCACCCAGCACAGGGTTCTGAACTATGTAGGGGGAGCCATGTCTGTGGAAATGCAGCCTCCTAAATTGCTCTGGATAAAGGAAGTGAGTACATTTAACACTCTGATGCATTTTTACTAGTGATTAGTGGTGTTGTTAATTCCTGAGAATGAGGTTTCTAAAACAAAAGCCTTCAGTCTTAGTGTTAAACACCAAGGTGTGTGCAGAGTAAGATCAGGCTAAATTTGTGATTTAAACCTTTTGAGGTTCTTTCTTCCTCTCAATTTTGTAGACATATGTTTGATTTTATTGAAATGGAGTGTTCCCTGAGAGAAACATTCCATATGCCTTCCTTATCTAAGATTAGATATACATACAAATAGAAGTACAGATAATAAATGAAGTATCCTAGGATTTAGTTATGGAGATGTGTTTCCTATTCCAGCTGGAGCCTGGAGTGTCAGAGGAGTGCCTTTGAGGCATCCAGCAGTGCAGGGTGTGATGGCCTTGGCTGCTGGTAGAGAAACTCTCTACTTCCAGCTTCAGTTCAGTTCTGTCCCATCAGTAGGAGTAAACCATGTGTAGAGGGAAGGTGCCCCATGTGTAATGTGGAGCTCTACCTCTGTCTCCTGTGTTTAAATTTGGTGTGTTACAATGAAATATGGTCTCTTAATAACAACTGTCAGATAAAAGGAGAGACACTTGCCACTTGAAATTTTTATAACCTCCTCTAGCCTGGCTTTTTACATTTGGCCTCAATGATGCTCACTGTCTATTTAATAAAGCCCAAATGTAAATTACTTACTGCCCATTTCAAGTAGTCAAATTCTCCTGTCCTTACAGACATGAGACATTAGATTGTAACAAGGTGCAGATTGGGGAAAGTCAAAGGATTTAACTGGTAGAAGCAGGTACTGACAGGTTAATGATAATAGAGGGTAATGAATGTTGATAATGAAATATGAATATCCATCTACTAGTTCGTCTCTAGCTATGAGCATCATGCATCAGTCATTTTATAAATAATAAAATGTAAGCTGTAAAAACATTAAATTACTCCTTTGCATTTAAAGCATTTTTATATTGCAAGGTCTGGGATATCAGTACCTGACTGCTCAGGAAAACCAGAATTATGGGGTGTCCAAATGTCATGTGGAGGTGTGAGCCTGCTATGACCTCAAAGTCCTGTGCATGATTGCTGTAATGTAAAGGGGAGAGCATTGCAGGGTTTGTTGTCCCCATGAGCCAGTGGGTGGGACACAGGATTCTCCTGACCCCAGGTGCCAGCCAGCAGCAGGGATTTCCTGGCAGAAGGGTGGTACAGAACAGGGCTTGTTCACATGTCCCTTTTCAGCTCCTGACATACCAGCTAAGGAGATTATTGTCCTTAAGAGAGGGTTTTTCACCTCAGTGTCTGCCTGCTGAGCTGCCCACTCACAATTCCTGAGTGCTCTGGGCATGACTCACCATTAAACTGCTTAAGCTGCCCTGCTTAACTCAGGCACCTCAGCACCCACAGCAGCACCTCAGCTGCTCAGGAGCAGGAGCAGTTATCCTGCAGTGGGCTGTAATCTGCTGAGATTTGGCTAAACCTTTTTGCTCTGGAGGGGTGAGGGATTGAGTGCTTTTGCTGCTTCTGTACTCCTTGCAAAGTAGGAGGGGGAAAGGAATCAGATGCAGAAGAAGGATTTGTTTTCAGTGCCAGGCACAGTAATGCATCCATGGCTTACCTGACATCAGGGGTGTTAGCAAAGGGTCACGTTGGCCTCTGACAGCTCAAACTCAGTCTCATGTAATGCAAGTGTCCTCACTTTTTGCCAAGGAAGGCAAATCTTACAATAACTTTGACTGTCAGGTTGTTCAGATGAAACCCTCAACAGCAGTTTGCACATCTGATGTTTCTCAGTGGGCTGTCTTGAACTGGGCTACAAATATAAATTATTCGTCTTTAGATTCTTTGTTATCAATATTTTATATATCAATAAACTGTGACACAGGTATTACAGGTATGGTCAGGAAAAATACTTATAGAATGGTATTTAATGTGTTCTTCCTGTTTTTTAAGTTGTTTCATATTTATTTTCTGTGTTTAGTGTATTTCCAATGGCAGAGTGAGATTTTGATCTAGCTCACACACCACAGGGAAAATATACTTTATATTCTGACTACAGGATTATTTCTTAAGCTAGTGATAATGCACAAGCTGGTAAAAAGGAAGCTTAGTTTTCAAATCCCATGGGAGAATTGCAAGATTAGCAGGTAGAAAGACACATTTTTGTTTTATTCTATCCTTTTCAACTATTTGAGGGCCTTGCAAAATTGAAACTGAAATTCCCATTATGCTTCTACTTAATTATGCTAACTGATGTTCAGAAAATGAGTGCACTGTACCTGGTTTGACCTGGTTACTGCCTGGGAAAGTTTTACAGTGTTCCCCACACTATAGCTGGCTGTGATCATAGCTTTGGTCTCTCCAGCTTTCCTGACTATTGAGTGCAGTGAGATGGGGTTTTTTTTCCCTTTCCTTCCTTGTTCCTTTCTCAATATTCTCCCCTAATGTTGTCATATACCTGACAGCATCCCAGGAACTTAAGACAAAAACAGTGGATTGGGCACATTCTCCTATGTCTGACCATAATGAAAACTGGCTAAACCAAGGTGTATCCAGAAGCTACTTTGAGCCTTTGTTCCTTTGGTTGGCATCATATTTCTGGAAAGTTCTTGGTCAGAAGGCTTCACATGGCTGCAACACATTAAACACAGGGGTGTTTGCAAAGAAAACAAAGCAGAACAAAACCCACAGCCAGACACTTTGCACATGCAAAAATCAGCATGTCCATCCTAATATATGAAGAATCAGTGTTGACTTTTGCTTTGAATTCTCTGGACCTCATTTTGAACTCCCCAGGAATTTAATGTTTCTCTTATTAAATGTTTTTGCTGTCTTCCCTCTGTACATCTTTGCCTGGGATTGGTGCTGTGCACATTCCACAGCTGCTTGCATTCATATGGGTTTTGCAGAGGGACTGCAGTGGGTAAAAGTACTGCTTTATGTCTGAAGTGAAAAATAAAATAGAAGTTTAATAATAAAATAAATAAAAGATAAATTTAGGAGTTTACTGGATGGACTTCTGGAAGAAAGTGGTTTGAAGTACTGATACTAAGTGATGGTTGGTCAGTTGTTACACTGAGAGGTTAATTGTGTGTACATTGTTACCAAAGCCTCCCTCTCCCTTTCCATGGTGCTGACCTGGGTCTGGAAGGCCACATTAGGAGAAACTCTTGTCTCGTGTTTTGCCCTGGGGTCTCCCAACAAGTGTTTGCAAATCTGATCTCTGTGAGGAAGGGTCTGACATGGGTCTGATCAGCAGTGCTGGTAAGTTGTGAGTGATTAGGGTGTCTCTCAAAGAAAGAAGTGGAATCTCTGTGGCTTGAAGAATTTTCATGTAAGCAATTAAAAGTATTTCTAAAGAATATGACTTAGCAGATTTACTGTGAATTGGTTGGAAGTAATGAAGAGGAAGGAGAAGGGGGAAAGGATGAAGGTAACTTACAAGGCAGTTGGAAAGGGACTTTGTACAAAGGTCTGGAGTGACAGGACAAGGGGGAATGGTTTCACACTGACACAGGGCAGGGTTAGATTGGAAGAAATTCTTCCCTGTGAGGGTGCTGAGGCTGTGGCTCAGGTTGCCCAGAGAAGCTGGGGCTGCTCCATCCCTGAAAATATCCAAGGCCAGGAGGGGCTTGGAGCAGCCTGGGATAGTGGGAGGTGTCCATGCCCGTGGCAGGGGCTGGAACTGGGTGAGCTTTAAGATTCCTTCCAACCCAAACGAGTCTGGGATTCAATAATGACCTAACTGTGCTTTTCCATTTCCATCACCTTGTTCCTGGAATTGAAGCTGCAGATGACCTCAGTGAGAGGAATGAGCTGACACCATTGTACAAGAAGTAGATACTGGTCCTTATCTCTTGTGGCTTTCTTCTTCCTCTCCCCTTGTATTTATTTGTGGAGGGTTGCTGCAGGTTTTCTTTCAAGTCACAAGTTACTCTCATCTGCTTCTTTTTGACTTTTCCATACAATGTTCCTTGAACATTTCATCTCCCCACACAGCATAGAGATGTGACTGGAGGCTTCAGGGTGTATTCTCTTCTTCCAGCTCTTCATCTCCATTCCATTTTGAGTTTGAATTAAAAAACTAAAATTTTAAGGCCATAATAGGCTTTTTGAGATCTTCTCTTTGATTTGTATTTGCTTACATTCAGTTCAGTTTGATTGGGGCTGAATCATTTTACCCTCTGGCACTTCTTAGTTATCATCCATGAAATTAATTGGTTGGTCTTGATGCTGGTGATTGTAGATAGCAAAGCCATCCCTGCAAGTGGAGTTTGTGTGTTGGGCACAGCTGTTGGCAGTAAATGATCAGCTGAATGCAGCTACTGTGAGGCCTGTGGGGCACTCTGGTTAAAGTGTGCACATCTTTGGCTCACTTTGGACCAGTATTGTGTTTTTCTGCCTGTGTGGATCATGTGTGGTGATGGAGTCCAGTGTTAAATGCAAAACCAAACAAGTACGTGGTTTTTTATAAAGCTCACTCCTGTGGATGCAGCCACATTTGACTTTTGACATGTGGTCATATGAACATCAACTGTAAATGAAGGTGGAACAAAGAATCCTTTGACAAATATTTAGCAACTAGCTAAAAGATGGTTCTGACAAAGTCTTCCTGAAGCCACTAAGGGAAATTTGAATATAATCTTCACTAAAAAGGAAAGTAATTCCTGGTTACTGGTTCTTTTAAAATAGCCAATTAAAGCTGTTATTTCCTGAGATTTTGTTATTTAAAATTTTCTTACAAAATGTTATTGTGATAGTTTTTTTACTTCTGTAGTTGCAGGTTTGTTTTTGTGCAGTTTATTAAGTGAGTTCTGTAATTTTGGTGACTTTGGCCAAAAAAATTGGATGTTCACTGCCTGACTGAGTGTGTAGGTAGTTCTGGGAGGTAGATGCCTGCATGTGAGCTGAAAATGTGAGTACATGACTCCTTCACTTGGGAATTATTTTGCTGCAGGAGTTTGTCAGTACAACACAGCTGTACCGATATCGATGCTGTGGCAAGCCAGTGTTAGAGCAGTGAGAATGCAGCTCAAACACAGCAAGAACTGCAGGGAAGGGTTGCCCAGCTCCAGAATTAGCCTGTTAGTATTTTTTTTCCTTAGAGATAGCAGAAGAAAAAAATGTTGTTTACTAATTTCTGGCTGAAGATGTTATTGTAGCTTGTGCCAAAACGAAAGGATGCATGTTATGTTTTCCTCATACTAATGACATTACATACCAGCTATTTCTAAAAAATACTAATCCCATTAAATCAGAGATGCTGAACTTTTATTGTTTATTGAAAGTGGGTGGGGAATGTTGGACTGGCAGCAGGTATTTGCTTGGTAACTGCCTCCAAATGAAGTGCAGTCTTCTATATTCCATTTTCACAACCCTGCTCTTAATTTCATGTTTAAGAGTGAAGAAGAGCCTCCCTTTAGGAAAAAAAAACCCAAACCATGGAGTGACTGTTTAGCATATCATTCCTCTGCCATTAATAACTAAAATCAATAGTGAGTAGGTTTTTTTTCTGGCAGTCAGTGATCTTCCTGTATGTTACAGTTCACATCCTCAGAGCTGCTGTTTGATCCATCACCCTTCTTCCTTCTGTACACCCATGACATGCAGCTAGCAATGGGATAATTTGCAGAAAAAATGAAAACCTCTCTTTCCCTTGCAATGGGGGGAAGGATAGTGCATGTAGCTTGGCAGCAGCTCCTTTGCTGGTGCATGTCTTCTTCACTGCTTGCTGCCCTTGCAGCTGGCTTTTTGTCTTGTTGAATGTGACTGAATATTTTTCCATTAAAATGAATAATAAATTCTGTGTTAAATGAGAATGACTCCAGGCTGTTGAGTTTGGAACCGAACTCTTGTTTAGGATTGTTTATAAATGTTTCAACACTCTGTGTTATCACAATCCATACACAGTGCAGACACACATGCATAAGTTGTGCTTCAGACTGAATCTGGTTTTTAGCTGCAGTTGCTGATCAGGCAGAAATGCCATTTAGAAATAGCACTCACAGCTGGGAGATTTGAAGCACCTGCACCTCTGAGCATGTCCTGCTTGGGCTGTTCCATCTATGTCTCCTCTTCTCTGCAACGGGACAAAACTCTCAGCAGGCACACACTGTTCTCCCTGCCTTTTTCCAGCTTCTCCAGCTCTGATTCTATGTGACTACTCTGTCCCTCTGCAGCCCTTTCTGGCCTGGGCTCTGGTGCTTGCCTGCCTGTGGTGCCATGCCTGGGATGCCTCAGGGATTTAAGGATGCCTGCACCAGTGTCTGCATGGTGCAGGCAGTTTTCTCCCCCTTCAGCAGCAGCCTTACCCCAAGAGTTTACTTTCCAAGCCCCTCCTCTCCCCCTGCCCTAGTTCCTGACTCTGATAATTCAGCCAGTTAATCTTTTATCACTTAGAGTGCAAGTTGTGTCAGAATTGATCAGTTTGCAGCCATGACTCTGGCAAGGATGGAATTTCTGCTCATGGCCTATCTTGAGTGTCTGGAATAGCTCTATCACATGGCTTGGCATCCAGTGTGAAGTGTGGGAGATGCAAGTTGTAAATCCTTGCTTTGAGTTGGAGCAGGGCATGGCATATGAGTTTTTAGATCCCTCTGAGTGTGTGCATAATTCCCTTTCTTCCTTTCACACAATGTGCATTTGTTTTCTGTAATTTAGAAAAAGGTGTATGTATTTCCAGTACAATTAAGAAATCTCTCATTTTCCCTTCTTACCTAGGAAGATTAAAATACATTGCACTACATAATTCTTAAACTTGTTGATGCCAAGTATTTGGGATTACCTATAACAATCTCAAAATGTTGTTCTGTGGAGGTGTAGCTGTTAAAGCAGCCCAAAGCAATCAGAGAGAGATGAAGAAAGGGAACCCCATAAGTACCTCTGGTAAGCAGAAAGATTGTGAGTTCCTCTGCAAGTGAGTTTGGAGGGTGAGTCGCAGGATGTGAACACAGCATTGGGAACGTTCCTGGATCTTTTCCACAATCCTTTTAATGTGGTCACAGACTCCTGACTGGGTGAAAATAAATTTGAATTAACTTCAGTGAGTGTTGAAAACATGGAGACTCTAAATTTGTTTGGAAAAAGCATCAGGGCGTGCTATGATTTTTTTTGTCTGTACTAATTAGTGATGACACAGCATCAAGATGGCAAAAAATGAATCATTTGGATGTTCATGAAACAAAGTATTTTGAATGTCACTAACATGTGGCTTTTAGGAATTCTTGAAGTAATAGAATAAGGATCCAATGAGTATTGGATGAAACAGATTTATTTGAAGAGGTTATTCTTAATCCAGTTTCTTTTCTGATTTAAGTAACAGCCAGACTACTTCTTTTGTTTCTTGAAGGCTCTCAGGTATGTTTACAACACATAATGGCTTTTATTATCAAAATAATCAGGATGAATGCTCTTTGGGCCAAACTATGGAGCACCTTGGCATTCATATAGGAAGGTAAATTTGATGTGAGTAGCAGCCACATATGTCTGGGAGGTGAGCTAAACCTGAGTGGTCAGGAACAGACATCCAAAGGTTGTGTGTTCTATGTTAAAAAGTTGTAATCAGAGCTTTTTTTTTTTTTGAACTCCATAGAAACCCAGTAAGTTTTAGAACCTTTTCAAGGTCTAAACTAAAAAAGTTTTAAGACAGATTCTTGGCATACCTAAGAAATATTAAATTTTAAATTTAAATTTTAAGCATTTTAAAATCTTAAATGGAACATTTTCTAAATTAGAAAATGAAACATTTTTTAAATTAATGTATTTTGATTAAGTTGTTGACTTTGAAACTGCTCTGACATCAAGCAGCTGATGGGGAACAGAGACACCCAGGTTATTGATCTGAAACTTGTGCCTCCATGAACTCTTCACAGGGAACTTTGCTTATGATCAGTCTCTGCTGGGGGAAGGGTTCAGCTCTCCAGGCAGTAAATCAGAGAGAAGAGCTGACTGGATGATCAGAGCAATGAGTTTGAAAAAATTGTCATTTTTACCTAAATATCAGGATTTTAATTGCATTAAAATAAGGGCATGACCATGCCTGACCTCTAATATCTGGCTTTCTAAATATATTTTTATTAGAACTTGCCAGAATCATGGGAGAAGGTTGGCTACTTCTTTGATCTTCCGGATTTCTTATCTTGGAAAGCCACAGGTGTCACTGCAAGGTATGTTAATTATAACAATATGATTTTGTCTATTTTCTTATGTACATTTCTGCTTTAATTCATTCTGACTGGACCTGCTGTTATGTACATCTGTCTGTAATTCAGCCAGCCCCAAAACATCTTGAACCTATCTCCTGCCTCCATTGTGCATTCCTGAACACAGTTGTTCCTGGGAGCAGTGGAATTCACAGATACAGTGTGTTGCTGCAAAATGTCATTTTGGAGCATAAATATGATTGCTGGAGTTCCTGTGAAATACACTTTCAATAATTCTTTGAAATCTATTTTGTTGACAAATTTATTGACTTTTTTGAGAATTGGAAATACACACTTCTTTGCCATGTGGGAGTGGTCTGTTAAAATCTAGTTTAAAATGGTCACTTCACTGTAAAACATGGCAGCTGTGCTGCTCCACAAAAGCATCCTGGAATCCTTACTGAGTAGTTGAACAAAACCCTCTGAGAGAACCCCTTAAAAATCTGGATTAAAGTGTCCAACACAGGTGAAGGTTATTTACAGATCCTTGTGAGAAGTGAGGGCCAGTATTATTTATTTAAAATCAAGCCCAGTTCAGTGCAGCTCACATTGCAGTTTATGGAGTGGAATCTGTGCAAAATATAGTCTCAGATGAAAACTGGCCACAGGATAGTTTTAGTCTCTCTGGAAATGGAGATACCTTCCCTTTCAGATATAGATCTTTTTCTTTGAGTGCTCTATTTCTCCCTAGTTAGTTTTCCTGATTGACAGCTATTGTTAGAGCATTCTATATTCCTTGCATTATACAGCAGGGAAGTGCTATGATTGACTTGAAAAAGGCAAAAAGAGGAGTTGTGCGAGGACTTGCCAGGTGATAATTGATAAATGGCATCTTAAATCTTCTTCCTTTGGACTTTGAGTCAGATTTTGCTGTCTAACTCTGAATTATATAACAGAAGAACAACTCCCACCCCACAGATCTTGCAATCTAAACAGTCCTGTCACCTGACCCAACTCTACCTTCAAGAGGGTAAATCCCTGGCTCCCAGATAATATTCTGCATCTTGTGGAAGTACTCAGGGCTTTGATTTAGCATTAGCACCCTTTGCTCAGGGCATGAGGTGGGGGAGGCTCTGAAAAGGGAGGGCACAGTGGTCCTGACAGCTCCATGGCTTTGGCTTTGTGTCCTTGGCTGCAATTTCCTGGAAGTGGAGCAGAGAATCTCTCTGAGAAAAAAAAAAAAAAAAAGAGTTGCAGAGGATTAGACTCAAAAGCTGAGATACTGGCAGGTTCATTTCCTTAGCAAGGACAATGTGATTACTCAAAATCTTTTAATTGTATTGATGAATGTTGTAAGGGAGAAAGGAATATTGGGAAAAGACTCTCTGGGTAAAGTCTTCCCTCACACTTTGGTTCAGTCTTCTATTTTGAACATCTTTAATGTTCTCCCCAAAAATCAAGCCCATTGCTTTGGCTTTAGTGGATTTTCTTGTAGGGTAACAAAGAAGAAAGAAAAAGACAGGAAAATAAGGACAAGAAACATTTTGTTGGAATCAAAGTTATTTTTTTACTTTTCTCTACTTTACCCTATGTACACCTGTTTTCTGAGAATTTTCTTGTAGGCTGGTGAAGTCAAGTAATTTGTCCTGCATATGCTCATAATACAGGGGAAGTGTGAATTTATCATGTATGAGATTATTACCTCTTACCACCCTTTCTGCCTTTGAGCACAAAGGAGTCTATTCACAGGGCAAGACAGTGTTAGTCACTGTGAATCATACAGAACTTGGCCCTGATAAAAGAATGATTTATTTTTTTAAAATTTGTTTTGGTGATGGGGATTTTACCAAAATAAATGCAATTCTGAAGGCACTTTTATAGCAAAGACCTTGCTTCTTTAAATTTTTAAGGGCCTCTCTAAAACATTTTGTATGTATTTGACATTTAGAAATTATGTAAAGTCTTTTTACCTTCAGTGAGGTCGCTGTGCACAAAGTTAAGTAGTGTGTGAGATCAGAGTTTGATGTATTTGAAAAGCAGTTCTTGATGTGTGTTTCTAAGTATGAAATCCTACGTCTTTCACCTTTCATTCTGCTGGCCTGAACTGCCTTGTTGCCAATTCTTTTTTCAAGTGGATCTATAATAAACAATAAATGTTTCTTACCTCTGAGGTGAAGGCTCAAACATATAGAATTTTTTACCTCCTGGCTTTGAAATTGCTCTGTATGTCACTGAACAGCATTCACTCATCATTTGCAAAGGATGAGTTCTAAACTTTTGATTCCTATTGTTCTTGGAAAGCTGTTGCCTGTAAGGCTCCACATTTAATATGTTTTATTATTTCTGCTTTGGGCTGATGAACGACCATTGACTTGTCCTGAACAATCCAGGCAGGAGATGCAGACTATTCTGCATTAAAAAAAAAAAAAATGTTACTGACAGCTCTTTAGTTAAAGAATCTAAACCTAGAACTTCTCAGCTTTGCCCCCCAAGGCCGCAACAACAAGTGTTGGTTTTGCCACTTGAATACTCAGTTGTCTTCTCTCAGAAATGCTGTGGTGGAGAGGAGGAGCTAAGTGATAGACACTTAGCAGTGCTTGCAGAGGCTCAGCACTTCTGCTGTGCTCAGTGTGACTCACTGCTCTCCCTCCCCCATGCAGGACCTCTGGTAACCTTTCCTTTATATGGTACTTTGGGTACTATCTTAATAAAATCTCAACTCCTCTCTGGTTTACTTACAGGCTACTGTGTTATGGATGGGGAGTTCTTACCAGAGATGCACATCTGCAATCTTAGTGTGTTCCTGGAGTCTTGTGAGGGATTACATTGCAGATAAGAATAGGGCTGAGCTGTTAAACTGGGTGCAATCCACACAAAAATTTCTCAAAGGTCATGTGTGTTTAGACCCAGAGTTCTGCTTCAGGGCCATTTCCAATCATAGGCAACTCACTCACGGCAAAATGAGCTAGTGTGTACTGGAATTTAAGATGAATTCTAACAAAAGAGAGATTAGACCTGTGAAGGAGGATTTGGAAATGTAGGGAATAATGTCAGGCTGACATTATTGAGATAGAGGGTGTCCAGCATTGTGCTACAAGCCACCTCCCAAAATGATCAAAAAAGTTGGAACACGTTGAATATTTATGCAGATTTTTTTTTCCATATTATTATACTCTAGATATATTAATATCTGGGGAAAGTAATGTGCTGTCTAGTAGAGACTTCATCTCGTCTATGAATTTGACCCAAATAATTTTCTTGTGAAAAGACTTGTCCAGTCAGTCTTCAGCTGCTTGCCATCATGACATGGGAAAGGGTGGAACAGATGTTTCATATACTTCACTTTTCTAAATGATCTCCTTCCAACAGATCTCATGAGTTTCTCAGTTTTATAAGGAAGAAATTCATACTGTTTATGGTAGTGATGGATTACAAAGCGAAAAGCAAATGCTAGTAGTTGATAAAAAGCATTTCTGGGAAGCACATGACTAATATTTGTATCTCTGTGAGAGAGGGGGATCTCTCTTTAGTACAGTCTATTTTCAACAGGAAGATACTTGACAAATTGTTTTCTTTCATTTATGAGTTCCTTGGCTTGTGCACATTTGAGTAGCTGACTCTTTATGTTAAGCAGTGATTGAGTCCTAAAGTTTATTTGTAGCCTTTTTTGAGTAGCTGATAATTAGGGCTCAAGATGGCTCTGTGGCACTGATTGACTTCCAGAGAGCTCCCTGGACATTGTCAGAGTTGATATAGAGTCCAGTGGGATGAACAGGAGTCTGGTCCCTTGTTGAATTGTAGTGAGGGAAGCTTGTAATAAAACAATAAAGCCAGGGAGGTGCTCTAGAATCCAGGAGCTGGATTCAGATCTCTGCTCTGTGATTTGGAGAAGAGTAATAAAATCTATGGCTTTGGAGGTGTTCAGGGAGCTGAATACATGTGAGGATTTGATGTTTGTTCTTCATCTGTTAAACTGGTGCATCTACACATTCTTGGGAGGTTGCTTACTTTTACCACTGTGAGGTCTCTTGTGGCTGTGTCAGTGGAGCCCTCACCAAATATTTTATCCAGAATAGACTGGAAACTTTGAGGAGGGAGAGTGCTTTTAGAAGAGGAGCTTATGTTTAGAGGCGCTGTTGAAAAAACAAACCAGTGCAAGTTAAACGATTATCTGAAGGATGTCTGTGTCCTTTGCAAGGATTGGGAAATCCTTTCAGAGAGATGTGGTAACTGCAGCAGCACAGACACCACGTTTTGGGGCCAGCTGCCCTTCCCTTCCTTCCTAGCCCTGCCATGACTAATGGATACCCTTTGGCTGGGATCTGGCGCTTGGATTCTTGTTGATATTTTGTGCCTACTTCAAAAGATGCCCGGTCTAAAAATCAGGCCTTGTCTCTGGAAAGAAGGGGCCTAGGGAATATTGCAGAAAGCTGTTGTGATTAGTGCTGAGCCCATGGGGCAGTGACAGTGTCCTGAATTACACTCGGGTGTTGTGTCCTGTTTATGAAATGAAACCCAAGAGTTCAGACTTGCAGACTTGTTTAGAGAAGTCTCTAGAGGAGAGAGAATTATCTTGAAAGGCTGCTTGGGAGGGGAGGGATGGTGTTTTTGTGGATTGGACAAAGTACCATGAATTTCTTGTCATGGAGCCAAAAGCAAGTGTCCCTGTGATGGTATGTTTGCCAAATGAGAGAATTCTACTGCTATCAGGCTTTTAATAAATTCAAAACATGTTCTTTGGAGACTGGTGACACACAGACTGATCCACAAAATAGGAAATGTGTAGCTGGAAAAGTTATCAGGACTGTGAAGGGCAGGTGCAATGTGTGGGCCATTACTGTTAGATTTTTTTTAAATTTAAAAATGCTGTGTCCTTGAGTCTACTGAGTACTCTGAAAGAATTCTGTGTGCTGAAGAAGAAAATTGTCGGCAGGTCTCGTTAATGTTAGCCAGGAAGCACACAGGCAAACAGGAAGCTTTAGCTATTGTTATTGTACAAGTGCCCTTTACAAAATATTAGCAAAAGAAGCTTAATGTGTTTTCCACAAGAACAGGAGCCCTTCAGAGTGTCTCACTGTATCTGCCCAGTGAAGAAAAACTGCACTGTCCCTTCCAACAGCTTCAGACATACATTGAGAGGTTGCACTGCAGAGGCTTGCATTCAGATCTTCAAATATTTACTACTTAATTTTTTGAAGTTGTTAGGATTGTTAATTAGCTCTGACAGTATCTAACCCTTCATTTTCTATTGTGTTCATTTGCTGCTAAAAAAAAAAAAAACGCCAGCTAGGTCAGTATAGAAAGGATTGGGGGCAGGGGATGTATTCCTGGCAGTTTGCCACAGAGACACTGAACTGAGCCAACCATGAAGTCATCGTGAACTCAGGGAGTCTCACTAATCCAAGGCAATGTGTCTTAATTTGACAAAGCAAAGGCTGCTTGATAAGCAAGCCCAGCTAGAAATGCTGTGAAATGAGGGTGTTTGTTAAGTGGAGATTGTGGACGAGAAATGTGGTGATATGAAAGGAATCATCTTGGTTTCAGGTCCTTCCTCCCCCAAGACCAAAGGCAGGCTTGGCTCCCTTCTCCCCTGCAGCTCGGGCTGTGCAGTGGCTTGATGTGAAATTTGAGAAACATATGTAGTTTTCTATTTCAGGAAAATGATCTCAGGGATTGAATGTGCGTTTTGTTGGCTGTTAAGCTCTGATCTTGCCTAGTGTGGTAGTTTGAGAGTGTGTGTATATCTGAGTGTGTGTGTGATGGTTAAAACGTTCTCCAGCACTTAAAAAAAACATAATAATAAAAACAAATCAGAGTTCATATATTCATTGTTGTTAAATGTCTTATTTCTTCAGTCTCTAAATGCAACATCCAACATTCTAAGAAGACTCTTAAATAAATGTACTGTGTGTATGAGAAAATGTATTTTATTTTTCCATAACAGTCATTAACATTTACTTGAGATGATCAGTGGTGCACACACAGTTTCCCATCGAGGCAAAGAAACTCTGTTTAAACAACCATCTCATTGTTGGTCCTGTGCAGAAGCAATGGAGATATGTGAACACTGTAATTATTAACTTCTGTGAGGTTGAGATGACAATCTCCCCTTAATAATATTCATAAAGAGATGGCTGGGAGTCTGAGATTCCTCTTGCTGACATCCTCACTAATGGTGGGACTGGATAACTGTTCTTCACTGGGCCTGAGGGGGAGTATTGAAGGAGGCTGTGGTGTTACAACCTTAAATTCTGAGGAAAAACGAGATATAAACCACAGAGGAGTTTGTTGTCTTTCAGTTCTCTTAATCTCATTTTTTTACAATCATTTCAGTTCTCTTCAGAGCCAGGCTGGGTGTTCAGGGTGTTTCTTTTGCATTAGCTCCTGTGAACACCATCAGGGATCAGACCCTTATGGTACAAGGGATGTAATAAACAATCAGTCATCTCCTTTGAACTCTTCCTTATGTGAAACCCTATGGAAAGCCCCCTTGTCCCCTGTGAGATTGGGTCTCTGTTGAGCCAGAGCTGTGTAACAATTGCTTCCTTGCATAAATTTGAACCAGATAAGAAAATAGCCATGTTTATGAACTCCTGGTTCATTTACAGCCCCAGCAGTGTTTTGGTGTGCACATATATAATGCATGTATTCACAGTAAATTCTTAAAAACCACCCCCCTGAAAACAATAACATTCCAGGAGCGTTCTCATCCAGAGAAGGGAAGAAAAGCTGTGTAGCATGAAGTCTGTGCACTGTATGTGTACATACACTGCTTAGAAGTATTAAAACTCAGAGAAATTTATTATCCCATAAGGGCCTCTTTTGTCTTTTCTTTTTTTTTTTTAACCCCCAAACCTTTACTCCTTTGTAATACCTTGCATATGAAAGAACCTTAATAAATTCAGCCCTTAAATGTGCTCTTAAGCAAGAAAGTGGCATTGTTATTTTATAGCTGGGAAAAGAGCCATATAATTTGAAGGGTAACATTCTTTAAGTGTTTAGCTGGGCATCCAGCTTTCTGTCTAACTTGCAGTGAGAATTAGGTGTCGTATTCCATAGGCATTTTCACAGATCACACTATAAATTATTTATTCTGGACCAATTCTTCCTCCAGACTTCCCAAACAAATGCCTTTCACCACTGGAGTGTTCCTCCTCTGCCTCTCACTGTAATACATGGCTGTAACAACAGTCTTGGCCTGGAGGGCAGTTTACCTACAGGTTTGCTTTATTTTTTTTGGCTGGCTCTCTCAATCTGCTTAATGTTAGTAACTTTCACTGGAAATTCTCGGCGTGCTTTAGGATGACACTGATGGTGTCAGGGTTGATTAACATTATCTCTTTAAAGTAGCAATAGCTTGCCTAGGACTTTTTCTCTTATTTGTTTTAGAATTCATGTTCTCCAGAGAGGAGCCTTTTAACTGTGAAATGTAAATAACCTGACAAGCAAGACTTCAAAAGAAAATGAGTCTTTGTCCATGGCAGTGATACCAAGCTTGCCAACTCCGTAACCTTTAAAACAGAGCACTTTTATGCTTGACCTGTCATCTGCCTATAAAAATAATCTTAGATCAATGATACAGTGCTTTCAAGAATGTGTCTGAAGAAAGCAGGCACTTCTATGTATGTGTTCTGTCATTTCTTCATTGTGATGGACCATCTGCTGCTTTAACTCTCAGTAGGATCTGGTTATTGATTCGGTGTAAGTGCCTGGCTCAGCCTTTTGCTTGCACTGAGGTGATGAACACTTTTACTGCAGCTTGCAAATTGATGCTGCCAGATAGCCAGCCCAACATTATATAAATATATAATGTGTTATATGAAATCACCAAGGGTTTGTTTTTGCCTTCCCCCATTCTTTATTCCAGTGCCATTCCATTAAGCTGTTCTTTAGATGAAAGGTTGTAATTCAGTCTTCAGTGGATGAAATGTATATGTACTTATGGAATCAAAGACATTCCAAGAAAGGTTGTTTATTTTCTTACTACCTTCTTTAATTAAATGTCGATGGTAGGATTCTGACCAACTTCAGAGAAACAGATGAAGCAATAATGCTTGCAGTGTGATCCAGCAGGGATGACTGGAGTCATGCTTCTTGGTTGTTGGACACTGCATGCATAGGAAACTCAGTTCTCCTGTGGATAGGAGAGTTGGCATTTCAGATTTCACCATGGCTGTTGGTTTTATTTTAAAGTGAAGGGGAAGTTCTGAAAGTTCTATGTTTTATATTTCATTATGACGTAACTTCAGATAATATTTGAGTTATATATCTATTTGGTTCAGCATGCTGACACTCAGCTTTAAACTGGAGCTGGGAGTCTCAGTTAAAACTCATGTTTGTCCACTTTATTTTATTTCAAAGTGCTCTGTCTCAGGCTTGTCAGCCTGAGTTCTGAGCTTGCTGGTGTTCTGCAGAGTGGATGTGTCCTGGGACTCTCTGGAGAGGGGATTGGAGAGCACAGGTATTCCTCAGAGAGCTGTCCCTGTGTTCCCTGGCAGGCTGGGGCTGTTCCAGAGTCACTCCCAGTTGACACTGTTGGAGTAGAGAATTTATGGAAGGTGACCCATAAATTCTCTAGTATCCTCTAGTAGCCTCTAATACCCATGCACGAGGATTTTTTGTCAAAGTGGGAAAGAAAGTAGGAAATCCCTTCATGCTCTAGGTGATTGGGAAAAATATGAGGATGTGCAGAGAAATATGCCTGTTATATTCAAAACTCTCCTCCCCCCTGAAGCCCACTTGCATTTATCCATACATAGTACATGGAGTTAGGACAACGGAAATAACTTCAACTTTCACTCACTGTAGTTTGAAACAGTTTTGAAATGATTTAGATCCTTTCCTCTCCTTCCAATCTCATTTTCCAAGGGGAGCCCATTCTTCTGAGGAATGAAGCTGGATCTACACATTAAGGTGTTTTCATATTTAATTAAAACTGATAAGAAGGGGGGAAACGTGCCACAAAATACGAAGAAAGCTGTTTTCCTGTGTCTTCCATCTTCTGAGCTTTCCTGTGTGAAATTATTTGGGGGTTTCTTATGCTGGTTTGTCATTGTATATAAAATACCTCAAACAGACTCCTTGGAGAAAAAGAAATACCGTGATGTAACTTTACTTTCAGAAAAGAAATCAAGTGTTCTTCCTGTCTTCATGGAAAATGTGGGTGTGATGTTGTCCCTAATTCCTTGTGCACAGCATCTGTACAGGAGGTTAAGCCCCAGAGTGCTTTCATCTCCCTACAAAGAAGGGAAAACAGGGAATGTGTAAGAGCATGATACACTGCTGGCACCTGTTCTTCATATCCATCCCATCCCATGCCATTCTTGCCCTCAGTTCCACTCTGAAGCTCTGTGGGCACATGTGCAGTCTGGATTTAGTCTCCTTCACAGATGGCATCTTTCATGCTGGCCATGAGATAGATATAAAAATAAAGAAATATATATATATATATGTATAATTTGAATGTATATCACAAAGTGAAGGTAAAGTTTTTCAGTTCTCACCATTCCTCATGCTGTTGCCCCAGTAGCACCAGGTGCAAATCTAACAGGGGGGCTCTCCAGAGGGGTTCCAGTTTGTTTAAGACTTTCTGGGTTTGTATATTTTCTCCTGTAGCAGCTCTTCATTTGTGTATAAGGACAGTTCATAAACAGATGTTGAATCTCAACATGGTGCCTGCTATTTCCTGCTATTTCTGACCTGTCTGGAACACGGGCTTATTCACACCAGTTAGCTCCACTGGTAATCTAACCAAGAACATTTCCTGATACCTCTTTCTTTCTCAGGCTGTCTCTTTAAATGTGGATCAAAGGAAACTCATGCCTACTAAAATGTTAAGAGATTTCTGATTGCCTAACCTATCAAGTGACGTATTAATTAATTAAAGTGGGTGCTCATTTGCTTTGGCACAAACAGAGAATGGAGGAGGTAGAATATAAAGAATTATGTCCAAACTAGCAGAAATAAACCTTGTGACTGTGATACCTGCTGTGCTGATGGAGATCACTTCAGGCTGATTAAGGCTTCATCCACTATCTCATTTGCTTGCTGGTTTATCTGAAAGGGCCTTATTTGTGTGTATATGCATAAAGTAGGGACTACAGTTTTACCTCATTAAATGTGAAACTCTGCTTGGAGGAATATTGCTCAAGAAAACCACATCAGGCCAAGGTTTTGAAAATGCAGACTTGTTTAGGGAATGCATTTTAATATATTGAAGCCTCAAGCCATCTACCTCTGCTCCTGAGAGCTCTACCTGAAAACTTTCAGGGCTGAATAATTTAAGGTTCAGGGTTTTTTTTTATTCTTTCTGCAAGAAATACTAGTCTGATGTTTTATTTTCTTAAAGTCTGAACTCCACATAACTTTTTTTCAGAACTGTTTATCCTCACTCCAGACATGAACCTTGGAAAGGTGGCAGAAAAAACAAACAGCTGCTGTGTTTTTGGGCAGTCTGCATTCCTTTAAACTCTCTGAGATCACACTTGTGCTGAGATTTTCAAATTATTTGTCCTAGGGCTTAACCACTTTCACTGCTGCTTAAAAGTCAGTGAATTTGCCTTACTGGTGCTTGTGAGAGCTGTCATGCAGAGCCTTAATGATTCAAGAACTATGAATATATGATGTGTTCTTAGGGCTTTTTATTATTGTTTCATTCAAACTTCACCTACCTCCCTAATTATCTTTCCATTTTTGGACTACAGTTCTTTTTTTAACTTAAGCACATTGCTTAAGATATTCTAGGGAACTTTATTTTGGTTTTGGGGGTAAATTTGATACATATAAAAATGTTATTAATGGACCAAGGCAGAGGTAGTAAAAAAGACTGCCACATTGCCAAGGCCCAGAGTCAGAAGTTATCTGCTCAAGCTTGGGTTTCCTTCACAAGTTGGAGACAGGAAGAAGAACCACTGATCCTGTGACAGCATTTTGTGCCCTCTTTATGAGGTCTCCAAAATATGTTCTGTGAAGCTGGTGGAAGAGTCAGAGAAAGGCAGGATTGTGTGGTAAAAGCTTATTTAATGGTTTGGGCCCTCATGTGGATTTTCCTGCAAGAGAGATGTGGAGATGCTACTTCTACTTGTGCCTTTTAAGTAGCCTAAATCCCAAGTGTGTCTTGCAGTGCCTTTCCAGTTCCTGGAACTTCCCTGAGTGCAGAGATTGGCTCTACCAGGTCACTATTCTTGTGAGATGGGTTAAATCCAAATCTGTGTTTACTAGCAACTGGAATGGACAAACAAAGCAGTCAGGCCAGTTCTGAAGGGCTTTTCAGTTAACTGTGCTCATTCTTTTCTTTGGGCCCTTTTCCAGCAAAGCACTTAGGCACGTGCTTAAAGTTAAAGCCTGTGCTTAAGTGCTCTGCTGGTCTGGGTCCTTTATTTGCTGTCCAGTCATGTTGGTATGAGCAGGCTGTTGGCTCTAGCAACGTTTGGGGAACTGTTCTTCTTACACTGCTCATTTTCCTTCTCTGAACCTTTTGGCCACCTATGGCCCAGAAGATTCATTTGTCCTTTCAGTGTGACACAGAGAACAATTTGAAAATGGTATTTGAAAACTATTTGAAAACCTGTAGCAGGTTATTGATTAATTGGTACTGAATGTGAAGAAACAGTGTATTTGGAAAAATCAAAGTCAGTCCAGCCAGAGGAGTTTTCATCTGATGTCTTGCTGGCGGCGTTTGTCATATGCCAAAAGCATCTTCAGGCTGATCAAGTACAATGGGTTTAGTATTCAGAAAATTCTCCTTAAGTAACTGCTGTCTTTTAGGCACTTGTTATTTTTTGATCTGTGTGCAGATTTGCTTATTTATTTATTTCTGGTTTTCAGTGCTGCAGTCTAGAGTTGCCAATCTCTGATTCCTGCAGGCCAGCAAGTCTTGTGCTGTTCCTCCTCATCATCCCCATACCATCCATGGCAAGTCAGGGCAGGAGAACTCAGTTAAATTCACACCTTGGGTTTTCTCTCTGGGTCTTGCAGCAGTGAATCTTGGCCTTTCACCTCTAGAGCCGTTTTAGGACACCAGGGAGTTGATTTTCTTTGTGCTTTTTTGTGAGGGTGCAAACCACTTTGCAGCAATGAAAATGGCAGAATGTGCAGCCTAATATTGCAGACCTAACTGTGGAGGTAGCAAGGAAAATCCATATGGGATAAGTCAAGCACAATCCTGCAGTTGCTTCTGCAGACACGTGACTTACAGAAATGCCCCAGCTGACGTCAGAGACACTTTTTGTTCAGGTCAAGTTACTCACACCCACGTCTCTTTAGGACCAAGCTCATAAATAAATAGTTTATAAAATTGCCTTTAGAAATTTCATTCTTGGTTTCTCTCAAGTGAAAATGTACAGTCTCTCTATGAACAGTGATATTTTTAATTCCATCATTTAATTTGGTAAAACACACGAATGTGGAAATTATTTTTGGGTTTTTTTTTTTCCATTAGAAACATATAAACCATTAAAGAGGGAATAAGGCAGTCCTTTTTTTAGGCATCTAATACAGGGATTTGGAATTGACTTTTAGTCCATTCTTCTCTGTGCTTGCAGCATTTGTGAATGTATTTTCTGCAAGTATTGCAGTGTAATTCCAGTTCCAAGAAAGGGAAAGACAAATATTTTAGTATTGTTTGGGCTCCATTAAAGGGTTCATTAGTGTTTAGAGCAGTGGTAAACTCCACCCTGCTGGTTCAGCCTCACCTTTCCCAGTGCTGGGTGTGAGACAAGCTCAGGCAGTACCTGGGAGGCTGAGCTCTGGCTCTGAGAGAGCTGAGGATGTGCATTCCCAGGTGAAGTTGTTTTTAGGATTTAAATGAATGTAAGAACCAATCATGCCCACCTTCCTTGTGTAACAGGCTAAAGCATCTGAAATTAGAGGAAAAACTTCTTTCTTTCAGTCCCTCTCCTAAAAGCCCATGGGTTGATCTGGTTGGTTGCTAGAAAAAGTCAGAGTGGAGTTTATTTAGTGAAGTCCCTTCTCTTTGGCAGTGGCAGCAGAGAGGACAGGACAGGACAGGACAGGACAGGACAGGACAGGACAGGACAGGACAGGAAAGGAAAGGAAAGGAAAGGAAAGGAAAGGAAAGGAAAGGAAAGGAAAGGAAAGGAAAGGAAAGGAAAGGGAGGAGAAAGGGAAAGGGAAAAGGAAAGGAATCCTAGAACTGACAACACGTTAGCATCCTTCTGGTGCCAGCGCTTTGAAATCATGCTCAGTTAATGAGCATTTGTATTCCCCTATGTTATTTCTCTCTGTTATTGTCACTGGAAGCAGTCTAGGTATCCATGTAATGTAGCCTCCTTTATGTTTTTCTTTTATTTTCTTTCGGTCCCAGCAATATCCTCTTTCAACTGTAGAATGATTGCTGTTTTCTTTGAATGTCTTTATTTCTGCCTTCTGTGGAATAATGACACCTGATTAATCTACTCTGTAGCCTTCCTTATTTTCTGCATTGATCTCCATTCATCTCCCTGCTGATGTAAATAAGCTGAAATGTTTTTCATTCTTACTTTATGGAAATTTATGTGTTCTTTTAGTCACTTCTGTTACCTGTTTCAGAACTCCTTGGTGGGGTTTTCTTTGTTTGGTTTATGAAATCCCACAGCTGTCCAAATAATACTGTTGGTGTCTTTGCTTTTTGAGATTTGCTCAGAAATGGGCCCTCTTTTTTATGTGAATACAATTACAAAGGGCTGTAAATGCATACCATTATTATTAATTAAAGATACTCTAGAAATAGATGCACTGCTGCTGTCATTTAAAATATTAAAATACAAGCATACAGTACATGTATATAAAATGAGCCATCTTGCTTTTCCTTTGATTTAAATCACCTTAAAACCTAACAAAACCTGTTTTAAAAAATTGATACTAATGACTAAATTTTGACCGAATATATCTAGTATTTAGGAATGACTTCATGATTTTAAGAGTTTACACTAACTGAACTGATTTTTCTGGTGGGAGGTAACAACACAGCTCATTCCCTGAATAGGAATATCTAATGTTATCTTTGATTCAGGTGCCCCTGGCAGCTGTATCCTGTCATCCAGACTTGAGTAAGACTTGAAGGTGGTTTCCCTGAATAAAGGAGGGCTCAATATACAGGTTTAGCATGTGAAATGGGAACAGCCTCCATCAGAATGCAGTTATTAAGACTTTCTTTTATTGCAATACTCTTGGCAATTTCCCTGCTTCTGTTCTGGTTTCACTTAGGCTTTGTCTAGCCACAAGTGCATGACAGCCGAGGCTCCAGTTCAGCACAGTCTGACTAAGCTGGTAAAAACTCCCATTAACCCCACTGACAGCACTCAGGACTTTATACTCACACGTGTTCAAATACTGAGCTAAATTAGACTATCAGCAGTTTGATGTTAGGAATATATACATTATTTACTCATGAATTAGTAAAATGTGTCTTTGTGTGAAGAGATTTCTGGACTAACAGTTCTCTCTCTCAAAACACCCCTGGTAGGGCTGTAAGGGTGGGGTTTTTTCACACCACTCTAATTCTGCTCAATTGTATGAATACAGCAGAAACCACATAATGAAGTGTAGCCCTGACCCTGTGGAGATTTGTGTTCCTGCTTGGTGTCTGGAGTTCCAGGGTGCACATGGTGCTGGCCAGGCAGCACCCTCAGCATCTGCTACACTTCACAACTGCTGGGAGAGTCCAGGACTCCCTAAATCCTTCTGCTCCCTAAGCATGGCTGGTGGGTGTGCATGTCCTGTGTGTGCTTTCCACCCAGAGGAACGACACAGGGGCATGGAGCAGGAACTGTGGTCTTCCTGCAGCCTGCCCATGTTATTCCCTGTGGGAGAGGGACATCTGGAACAATGCAGTGGCCGTGTGTCCATGGCTGGGGCAGTGCCTGCTGCTGGCAGATGTGCTGGGTGATGCACATCTGGGTGTGCTGCTGCTGTACTGGGAGAAGCCCATGTTGCTGACAGGAATAATCTCACTCTGTCCAAAGCCACACGGTGGGGATGGACTCAGACCCAACTTCCTTTTTCTCAGTGACTTGTAACATTTGCTTAATCTCTTTACCAGCTTCCTTGAGTGTTTGGTGAAGCCTTGAGCTGCGGTAAATTTGCTCAAGCTCAGACTTCCAGAGGAAGCTGTTCACTGGCTTTGTGTACCAATACTTCCAGTTTTAATTGGGTCATATTTTTAACTGCCAGAAGGTAACAGGAGAAAATGTGTTTTTTAAATACAAGCTCTTAATTGAAATAAATATTTGACTTCCTATTGCAGAGTGGTTTGGTTGAAATACTGAGCTTGAAAGAATATCTTTTTTGTGATTAAATGGAACTGAAACATTGCTGATGTTGCAGAAGGCAAGAGGAATGTCCCAAGGCTGCTGGACTGCAGTGGCTGGAGACGTGGGCTCTACTTGCAGTTTTGCTTTTCATTTCCCTTGCCATATTTAGATTATGTTTTCTTTATAACCTCTCCTCTGCTTATTAAACTTATAAAATTTTAAACAGTGGTTACTTAAAACAGTGATTCAATTATATATATGTGCAGACTTTTTTTTTTTGTTTCTCTCATATTTAAAGATTTAAACTACAGTTGTCCACAGAAAGATTTTTTTTTAACATGTTCAGCATCAGTGTCTGAATGGTGTCTTTCTGTCTGGGTCTCAGTCTCTAGACTGAGCCTCGAGTTCAGGATTCAGTTCAGGGGTCTGATTAAAGTTTACTCTTTGACCCTTGGCCAAATCCCTCAATTTTCTTTGCCTCTGTTTGCCATCTTTTAAGGGAATGGACTATGATTTCCAGCCCCACATGCTATGTCTGATTTGTCTAGACAATACATTTTTTTGTCTAGGACTGTGTCTCATTATGAGTTCTCCAACAATGCCGAAGACAATGGGCTTGAATCTTGGTTGGGTGTCTGTAACATAATACAGAATGAAATTAATAAAACAACTCAGCAATCTGCTGACTGTTGGCTTGCCCTTGCCTCATGACATGGTGAGGTGTATGTGGGTGGATAAAATGGTCTTATTTTGTACTTTCTGATCCAACTCAATGTGTTTAGCTAAGTGCATCCACTGAAGTTATTAGATGCACACAAGGGATTAATCTGACTTGATAAGCTGCACTGCAGATGGGTGGTTCCTTACAGGTTTGGTGACATAACTTCTAGGAAAACTGAATTCAAGACTCTTCAGTCTTCCCATCTTTTGATAGCGTGTTTCTAAACAGAAACACAATCCTAAAAAGAATTGGACTCTGTTACTCATTGTAGAAGAAACATCATCTCATTGTGGTCAGTGTGATTCACCTTCTGTTGGATGGCTTTTTTGACATTTGCAGTGTTTGATGCATTCATTTGTATTTTAAAAGAACAGGTTTAAATAGATTGCAGCAAACACAAACAGGCATATTCTCCCAATCCAAAGTAAATATCTGCATGTGTACACATTACAAACATGTGTGTGTATTTATGAAAAAATAAAACAAGCCAGTTTCGTTACAGTATTTATGTATCAAATGGACATTTCCACATCTCTAACAAGATGTGCAAATTTTAAGGTACCAACACAGAATTTTCTTTAAGTGGATTATTCCTTAGAGTGTGAGTGTCACAAAAGAGGCTTTCCCAACAACCTCTCAGTAAATTTGAGATTTATCTATGTGATATAACATCAGTCTCATACCTCCTTTGGAACACAGGAAACATCTACACTCTGCATTTCTCAAGAGACTTCTGTGCTTATTGTGGTGCTAATTGGAGGTCAGTCTTCTCTCTGGTTGGGTGGTCAGAAGGTTGATGCCAGAGTTTAAAGCACTTCATCGCTTTGAAACCCTGTGCAGCTATGTAGGCTTTGAAAATGATCCTATTGTTCTTCTTTTTTTCCTTTCAAAGTGGCACCCAGAGTTTAAATATAACATGGAATCTCGTCAGGGAGTGGCTGTATTCAGAAGAGATTAATTATAGATGTGGGTGTAGAAAATTGCAAATGTGAATTGTATTTTTCATACAATAAAATCTGTCCCTTTAAGTAAGCAACAGGACTTGCTTAGAAAATCTTGTGATTTAAAAAGCCAGCCAAAAACCTCTTAAGTGTTACAGCATGAACACCAACTATTAGAGCGAGGTTTGAGTTAATTAATACTTTTTCCCCTTTACAAAAAATAGCTTTAACTTTTTGAAATGCTGATTGAAAGACTTAGTTTCCTGCTCAGTGCTTGCTGCTGAGAGCTGAGTGCCTTCCACACACACACAGGGTAGTGTGAGCTCAGGAGAATCATGACTCCTACGCCCTGTATCCCAACACAAGCTCTGAAAGCCCTGTGTGGATGAGTTTGGAGCTCCTGGTGTAATGCCTGTGCCTGTTGGTGAGAGTGTTGATGGATCCCAGTCCCCCAAGGGCTCTGATGTAGCTGCCATTCCCTAAGGGCCTCTCTCTCACCTAAAAGAGAGCATTGCTCTTTCATGGGCTCTGCTTTGGCAGTGAGATTTATGGCAGGGAAAGGGAGACCTGGTTTATATTTTAAAATAAAAGCTGTGCCACCAGTCCAGTGAGAATTCTGATTTTCCAGATGTGAGGCCAACAGAGCTGCTGAATACAAGTTTGGAGATTTTTTAACCCCAAATTTAGTCTTGTTGGTTGGGAAGGAGTCTGGTAGGACCCTGCAAGTTTCCTGAGTCAGCAGTGTTCAGGAAGAAATGGGGGGAATAGTATATCATTAAACCAATGTTTTAACCACAGCTTTGAAGGAGAAGCTGTGAAATCTTCACAGCTTATGTAGTACTTCACTTTTTTTTTTTTTTTGCAACAACAAAAAACCCCAAAAACTTGTAAGGGTTTGGAAAGGTATTATATAGGCAAATATCAGTATTACCTTCAAGTATGCAGCTTTTAGGTCCTGAGCTGCTCACTGTCTTTTTGATTGGTGGCTTTGGGGATTGGTGTCTTCTACCAAACTTGCACACTTGCTGGAAAGAGAAGTCTTTTCTACTAAATCCTTTTAGTTGGAAACTGAAGAGCTATTTTCTGACACTCAATTTTTCCTGAGGAAAAAGAAAACATCCAAGTAATTTTTTGAACATTAACTTTTAAGGTTTGAGGTCTGGAGTTTAATCCTATTTCACCTATGAAATATGACGAAATTGCCACTAGCCTTAGTGTGAACAAATATTGGCCTTTCATCATGATATTGGATCATTCTTATTTGTATTAATATTTTTTCTCCACAGCTGTAGTGAAGATTTCAAAGTAGGGAGAAAGCTTTGCTTTTGCTGCGGTATTTAACTTCCTTCAAAAAATCCAAATGGCAGCCAGACTACTTTTAATTATTTATGATAAATAGAAGTGTTACCCAGAGCATAGGAAGGCTGAAGCTGGTAGAATTGCTAACGCTGATTACAGTAATTTCCTTGCTACCTTTATTGAATAGGTTTAAATTCTCAGACATGCAAAGACTGAAAGTTGAGGTCCGTGAGTACAACTGGGAATGTGTCTGCTACTTGTCCCAAACAGGCTTCCCCACCTGTCTCCTTTGTTTGGCCTGTTTAATGTTTTGTTGGAAGATGAAAACCCTTTTCAGGCAAGAGTCAAATTGCACAGCTTGCTAAGACAATGGCTTTGGGCAGGCAGGAATTTCATAGGCTTTGGGTCAAAGGCAATAATCATAAAAAGTAATGTGTTGTAAATGTTAGGGACTTGGGGTTTGGTAGCTGGGTGTCTGGAGCAGCCCCTGACAGGTTTTGCTGTGTGTACCTGCAATTAAAGGGGTGTTGAAGAGATGAAAGGAGGGGAGTGCAGTCAGGACACCCCCAGACTCTGGCACCCTGAGCTTTGCAGCCCACCTGCCCCAGAGATGGACTGAGGGACAGCAAGGGCAGCTCCTCCACACCACCCTGAGCACAAACCCTGCCCTGACTCCTTTTAGCAAACACTCAACAGGGGCAGCATCTTGTACACTTCATACATTTCAAGACTGTTTCAAGACCATCTGATCATTCAATGATCAGATGTCACTTTTCTTCTTCTCTTTCTTGAGAAGTATTCCCTTAGGACAAATTTCCTCTATTTCCCCCAAGCAGCCAAATACACCAAGCAGGCAGAGACATTTTTTCTAAATGCCAGTGCTGGATGGGGATTCAACAGTCTGGTTTTGTTTCAGAGGCTGTGGATTAATGGATATGGCATTACCATAACAGAGCAGAGAATAATTACAGGTTTCCTATTGCTCTGTGATAACCTCCACTGTATTTTAGGCTCTTGCAGCACCAGTGCCCAGTTCTGTTCTTGGATGCTGGGAGTATGTGTGCTGGATATTAAATTTTTTTGCCTGGAACATTTTTGCACAAACCACAGTCAGATCTGTGGCTGTGTTAGAGCTGTAAATTGCTTGCTTTTGTGAAAAGCCTTGAGACTGTGGGGTGCATAATTTGGGAGGACATTGGCAGCCTGGCCCAGATGTCAATATGTGGAGACGTTCATTTGAGCAGAATCTACGCCCTGGTTTACAATTTGAATTCAAAATCTGTTTTAAATTTAAACTTTGTAGAACAAAAGAAAAATCATTTGATGTAGTGAGAGTCACACTCCATTGTTTCAGGTCTCCTTCTTGCATTCACAACGTCATAAAGCTTTCTTAGCTTTTGATTCTTTGTAGCTTTAAATAAATCTGCCCAACAGACCACAGAGAGTTACTTTATCCTGCTGCACACTATTCCTTTTGGGATCTAACTGTACCCTATCCTTGCTTCTGTAGGATTTAGCTTTGGCACAGCCCTCAGCAGGTGCAGCTGGCTTTAGTTCAGTGATCCAGTGATTGAACTGCTGCGCTGTTAATGATGCCTACAAAATTAATTAAGTTCATGAGTTTAGGTTCATTTCTGAGCAGTTGTGATGAATGGAGCAGATCCTTTTGCTTTGGAATTGAGAACAAAGCTGCCATTCACCTCAGGATGCCCCAGCCAGGGGTTCTCTGCCTTTCAAGCTGATGACTGACTCATTTTCCAGGCTAGCTAATCTTGTACCAGCCCTCTGGAATGGAAGGTCGTGTAGAAATGCCTTATGGGGTCACTTTTCAGGAAAAAACTATTTCTTTTAGTAACTTTTAGTTTAATAAGACTTACCTATCAACCTATACTCAAAATAGGGATGACTTCCACTAGACAGCTGCAGTTAAGGAGTAGCCCCCAGGATTATTTTCATAGCAGGCGTTGTCCCAGGCAGGGCAGGATCTCTACAGATTTGGGAATCATGTCAGTGCTGGCTTTGTCCCTTTTGGAGTGTGGGAGATGTGTCAACAAAGAAGGGACCAAAGTGTGAAGCTCTGGTGACTCCTAAGTTATTGTGGAAAAGTTTTTAGTGACTTTTATTTTTTAGATACATTTTCATGCTGATAACTTAGAGCATGCAGTAATTGCCATTTTCAATGGATGCATCTTATTTCCTTCTCTCCAAGATATACAGCAGAGTGAGAGAAAATACTCAGAATGGGCAGATAATGTGGGAAAAGTCACACAGAAACAAATTTGGATCACCTGAGTGATCAAAAGTCCAGTTGCCCTGTATCCTTTTGCAGGTTAGTTGCTTCCAGACAGCATTTTGGGAATTACAAGTGTGTGTTCACAGACTCTCTGTCTTTTTAGGACTGCTGAGATTCTGGTCATGCAGGACTTCAGCACATCCAATCAGTCCTCAGCAAGAAACTCGTAGGAAACTCTAAACACAATCATTTTCCTGTTGAAAATCTGGTTTAAATAAAATAAAAATTTTCCATGCACGATGGTTGTTTTTTTTTTTTTTTCAGTAGTAATATTCTAAGCAAAACTTTTTGTTCTGAACAGAAAAAGGAAATCCTTCATTTCATTGTGCTGGGAATATGCTTGAGGAAAAGAGTCTCCAAACTCATGGTATTTCAGACAGGCTACATATGGCTCGTGCTACTGAGGGGTTCCATGTATGGCTTCTCAAATTCTGTGTTGGATCAGGCAGTCAGGAGAGAACTGTTCCCTCTGGGATTGCTTCTTCTCTGCCCCTTTGAACCCAGCTGATCCTGGGACTAAAGTAAGAGGAGCTTTTGCTTCAACCCATCTGGTTCATCCAGCTTCAGCCAGCACAAGTCTGGTGTTTATGACCAAATAATTGAGGCAATGCTGCCAAATAGGAAAAATTGAATATACCACAGCAGATATCAGTAGTTTCTGTTTAATGTCTGCCCTTCATCTCATCAAACTTAGGAGTTCTGTGAAATATAAAATTTTCTCATAGTTGAGGCTTTCTTTGTAGGTGTATGATTTGGTTCCTCAGGTGGTTCTTTCCCATAGTGTCTTTGTGGATTAGTTTTCCCAAGTTAGGAGTTGTGCTATCCCCTTTTCATGGTGATTCTCTGGATGAGAATTTCTGAGTGATTTCCTATAAAGTTAGTATATGTATATATAAATATAAATAAATATTATATATATAATATACATGTATACCATTGGTTCAGCAGTGACAAGCCAGGAATGAGCTGTTCTCTCTGCATGTGTACAGAGCTCCCTAGGACATACAGATTGAGCACCTCATCAGGTGAGGGGCAGGGGTTTGAGATCAACCCATCCAGGTGCTTTTGAAGCACGTGGTGATGTTAATCCATCATGGCTATCACAAAGAAATCCTTTCCTTTGAACTGTTATCTAAGAGAGCAGAATGCCTTTCTGCAGTGTGACACTTTCTCTTTGATATTAGGGATTTCTATGAAGCCATATTGTTCCATTAAACACCTACTTTTTGAGTGGCAGCAAGAGTGGAAGAAAGAGATTGAATCCCAGAGAAGTGTAAATGCTCAGACTGTGTTTAAAACAAGCATTTTGAGTTTCTTTCATGGCTGTGGCCATGAAAATAAAAACCTGCCAACCTAATGTGTTAGTGTTTTAGCTCAGATCTGAGACTGGTTTTCCTACCAGAACCTTCCACTTAAGGATCTGCCAGGCAATTCATTTGGGAAGAGTTGTCTTTCCCACTTCATTTTCCATACTGTGTTAAAAATCCCACCAGAAGTCTTTTGTTTATTCTTGTTCTGTGAGCACTTTGCATTTCTAAATCTCCAGGATATGTTCAGTGCAGCCATATCCTGCCAGAGAGCTGGGATCTGCTGGAATTCTGTGGATTGGCAGGGGGAGATCTCTCCCCATCCTCAGTGGTTCCATGGGTCTGTGTGTGTGCTGTGGTGTTCCACAGAGGGAGCTGTGTGGGACAGCAGGCCCCTGGTTAAAACATGTTCTTTGGAGCCTTTCTCAGGGTGTGGCATTAGTTCAGAGCTTCAGTCTAATTAGAAAAAGACATATTCGGTTTTGATGATAATTTGTTATGATTTGGTATTTCCCATATTTGGGAAAACTTAATGCATTGTTTTTCGCTCTTTATGTCTAAATTTTTCCTAAACTGATGAAGTGCTTTTTATTTCAAATACCCTGTCTTTATTTTTTCTTTTAACGAGAGGTTTGAACCGATTTGGGGAAAATGTTTATTTTTTCCCAGTACTTTCTTCAGCCTAAAATTTATTTATTCGCCCAATTTTTGTCAAAGGTCCTAATTAGATTTTTGTGTCTGGCTTTTAAATCCATGGAAATTGGAATTCCTTATATCAACATTGTCATTGCTGTAGTTACAGGTCATGTGCTTTTTCTGTTTTCAACACTGAGTTGTGATTGTGTGGTCTATTCTTAAACTATTAAGAAGAAAAAAAAAAGGAAGTGGGGTGTCAGAAATGTTTTAAGAGTAGTCCTGAAATAATCTCTGCATTTATTGTCTGCATTTATTTATAGGGATATGAATAGTTAACAAATGTCTTCCCCCCCCCCCAAAAATATGTAATGTTAATTATTCTCCTACAGCAAAGAGCAACCAACACACCTTTACAACCAATGGCATGTGAATGACCATTACTTGTCCTCTGGTTGTAAAGACATGGTTACTCCAGTACAACAGGATGGAAGGAAAATAAGGCATTTAAAATACACATTTCTGTCCCAGATCAGAGAGTTTAGAGAGTCCATGTAACCATCTCATCTTCTGCTCAGTGTCACATGAGAAGATATTGCTTCTTCTTGTAACCCAAAACATGGAATACAAGTACCAGATAGTTTTTCACCTGTGTGGAAAGACTCTTCCTGTTCTTCTTTGGCTTTTCTCTGCAGTATCAACAGCTATAAGCCCTAACTTGGACTTGCAGTTAGTTAATAAAAATAGCTTCTCTTTTTCTGCTCACGGCCAGGTTGGATGGGGCTTGGAGCAATCTGGGCTAATGGAAGGTGTCCCTGCCCATGGCAGGGGGCTGGAAAAAGATTAGCTTTAAGGTCCCTTCCAGCCCAGCCCATTCTGTGATTCATATTTCAGTCCCTGGTTAGTTTTCTTGGATGAAAGGGAAGATTTCCTTTTACTCAAAAAAAAAAAAAATTTGAAGAGAGAAATTTTATTTGGTTTTTACTTATGCAAAGCTGCAAGAAAAAGTCAAATGCTTCAGTAAAACTGAATATGCTTTGAAGGTACACGTTCAAATTGTACCATCCTAATAAAGAGAATATGTCTGTGTAAGCTCACCTTGGCTAAACATGAGTCACAAATAACCAGTCTTGTAAAACATCAAAGAAAATCCACCTCTGAGCAGAGTTTCTCTTTGAGAACAGTTATGGTGATGTGCTTGCCTGAGATGCATCTGAGCTGTCTTGCACTTGCTGGTACTGTGGTATTGCCAGGACTGCACAGAGCTGCAGTTTTCAGTGGTATTTAACAATTTTAATACCTTTTAGTTGACTGACTTTTCAACCACAGTTTAATACTGATCTTGTGAGATGATTCTTAGTGTTCAGACAGAAAACAGCCTATGTAATACTAAATCATCAGGAATATTGTTCATACTTTGGGAGGAATAAGGTTGGGGATATTGATAAAAAACCATTCTCTGTGTTAGGACAGACTTTGCTGTGAGTGTTCTTGTCCTCTGTGTCCTTCTGCTCTTGCCTGTGCCCCTTGGTGCTGTCCTGGCACAGCAGAGTTTAACATCAGCTGTGCTTCTCTGGAATCAGACTTATGCATCTGTACCCATCATCCAGATCTCCTGGGAATTGCAATTGAGATGTGAGAGAAGTAACACAAAGTTTTCCTAAGGACAAACTGTGTGCAAAGCAGCCATTTAGGCTGGAAGAGCAGCACTCTGAGCTGCCTGCTCCAGGGCTGTTGTGCTCCTGCCCTGCTTTCCCCCAGGCACATGCACAGCCTGTTATTTGACTGATTTATGCAGTGAAGTGGCCAGACCAGGAGTTGTTTCAGCAGAGAAGAATCTTAAACACAAGGTCCTTTTAAGGTCCTCAAGACGTGCACTCCAAACAGTAACCAGTTTTTTTTTTAATGTGAGCATTCTACTGGAGTTTTTGACCTGTGGAGAAGACATCTTTTTGCAGGAACTTGTTTCTAGTCACAAGTTTAAACCCAAACCTGTTCATTTGCCTGACTCATGTGCCTGTATTGTCTCTTTTCTAGGTCTCTCTGTACAGTAGTGTGCAAGTGGACATACACATCAGATAGAGGCTGGGATGACAGTTTCTGGAAAATGATTGGTTTGGAAGATTTGGTGAAGGATAAGTACGAAAAAATAGGTATATCAGGGTTGGGTTTTAATATGCATATATAATAATATTAATAAATATGTAATTATACTAATAAATAGACATGGTTATTCATATTAATAAAGATACATATATATTCATATTAATAAAAAAGCTTTATGTGTATATATATATATGTAAAAGATATAAATATATAGAGAGAGATGGGGCTTTGAGCAGCCTGGTCTAGTGGAAGGTGTCCCTACCCATGGCAAGGGGTTGGAATGAGATGAGCTTTATGGTCCCTCTCAGCCCAACCCATTCTCTGATTCTATGAATAAAAGATACATACATATAGAAAGATATTTTTCTGTATTATTGTGAATGTCAGCAGAGATGCCCATAGGGAACAGATTTCCTAAGTCCATTTTTTACTTTGCGTTGTTGTGAGACGCTGTGTTTAAATTTTTTTATCTCCTACCCTGGAAGGCCTTTCTGTACTGCTCAGTCTCAACAATAGAGGAGTAAAAAGGAGCCCCAGCAACTGATGACATGAAGGACACATTCAATACGGGTATATTGGATGGCAGGCTATAAAAAAGCTACAATATAGTAATTTTTTAGCTGTTACTGATGGTGTGATTTGTGACCTGTGCCCATTTCCTTATAGTAATTTTCAAAAAAAGTGCTACTTCTGCTTGTTGTTATCTTCATACATTTTTTGTCACTCTCAGAGCCCAAGTTTAATTAGAATGGTAGCCTTGCTAATAGCAGTTCCTACAGCAGATATTCATTAAAAGTCCATAACGTTAATATACCAGAAAATTTCCAGGATAACTTTATTAGACTTTCCCTGTTAACTTAATGGACTTTTAATGGATGTCCTAAGCAGACATGTCATTAACAAGAATATTACCAGACATGAATTAAAATATGCTCATTCATCAAAGTTAATTATCTGAAATTTCCTTTGATTTTTTTTTTTAATGTCAAGCACTTTGAACAAGTTTGTACAGCAGTTTAAATGCAGCAACATGAAATGGAAATGGTGGAGGAAGGATTGTAGTGAAAAGAAATTTAATGAAATCTATAAACCTTTCTGATCATCACATAATCTGCTATCAGTCATTTTTGGGTTATCAGAAAGTGATACTTGAAAGCTTCCTTGAATAGATTTCAGCTTTTCCCCTGCAAAGGAAACTGCTTATGCAGAGGTACAAAACCTACCAGGAGAATGAAGCTTTCAGCTTCCTGAGGTTTTGGGTTGAATACAGTTCTTACAGCATCTGTCACTTGTGGCTTTTAGCAAATCTTCAACAAGTTAAAATAAGACTTGCAATAAATACATGTTTTTACCAGAAAATTGAACATCTTGCCAGCTGGTGGTCTCGTGGAAGGGTATTTTAAAAATAAATTATTTATGAAGTGTAAGCTAAGGCTTGAATACAATATTTATGCAATGCACTTCAAGGACAGTGCAAAGCAATTTGCCTTTTTAAGTAACAACATGCATGTTTTAAATGATAAAGTAGCCATTAATAAAAGGGGCCTTTTGTTGTGATGGGAGCCTCAGAACACTGGCCTATATATGGCTCAACATTCATTAAGAGAGAAACCATCAATTCCCAGTATCAGGCTTCCATGTTTGTTAAAACACAACGTTTACAAAATAAATCAGTAAGTTATCTTCTGTTGATATGTTTCTTGCAAGGAAGAAGTGTTTCTTGTGAGTTACTGGTGGAAGTGTCTAGTTCTGTGGGATTTTTTAAAGAAATGAACCATGAAATTGCTGAGAGGGTCTTGCCTGGAGTTGGAGGAGCACAGTCTGACCTCCAAAACTGCACCAAACCTTAGGGCAGAACTTGTAGCTCATCTTGAGAAATCCTTTGGATTTCAGATTCTGGGGCTGATTCCCTCAGGTGAATCCACAGTATAACACAATTTCTATTTGCATAATAAAGCTGAAACCTGGCCCTAAGGAGAATATGACCTTATTTCCCTGACCATTTGTCTAACCTTGCCTTTTATAAAAAGGAAGGTGTTGCTGTTGTTATCGTTAGCAGTGTGATAACATCACAAAAAGCAGGAGAGTGCCCTTCATCCCTGTGTCTGTGCAGAGGGAGTGAGGAGCTCACTGCACCAGCATGAGCATGGAACTCAGATAGCCACCACTCCATTCCTTTGGGTTCCTCTCCTGCCTTGTCCTTGGAGTCTCTTGGAAGGGTATAGTTTCAGAAAGAGTCAAAACAAAGCAGTTCACCCTGCCCAGGAGCTGCTCCATGGTGGTGTGTCCCAGGGAAGTGCTTTGCTTTCTGCCACCCTGAAATCTTACCGGTGTCCCTGGGTGTGGGGGAATGGGAATGATGTTCCAATGAGAGTTGGGGGCTTTGCTTGTTTTAATGTCTTCAGTGATGTTGGACTTGAGAGGAGCACTCTGAATCAGCTCAGCTTTTCTCTCATTAATCAGGACAGTGTAGCTCCATCTACCAGGAAGGAGATACTCAGCCCCTGAGCAAACTGCAGCTGGAATGGTTCTGGGTGGTGGGAGACTCCTCCCCACACATCCCGTGGTGTCAGCATTGCTGGGGATGGAACCATCCCTGCCAGGACCCCAAAGCCACCAGAGGATCCCACCTTGCATCAATTCAGCTCAAGCTGTGTTCACAGCAGTGCTGCCCACAGAATGGCCTCAGCTGCTGGGAGTGCATCCGTTATCCCAAGGGAAGGCATCCCTGGATTGTGTGTGCCTCCAGGAGGAGCATCAGAGCCTGCCATGGCTGACAGGAAAGGATGGGAAGCAGGGCACTGAGCTGCCCTGCTGATAAAGGAGCTCAAACTTTTTGTCAGATAACCCAGGCAGGAGGAGGGTGAAGGGAGGTTGTACATGCTCAAAACCTCCTCCTGAAATGAAAACAAAACCAAAAACCTGACAGGGCTGAAGTAATTCTGGTGGAATTTCCTCTTCTGTTCTCAAGCTGCTCTAAGCCTGTGTCTGTCTGCTCAAGGTTTATTCAGCTCAAAGACAAGGATGTATTTTAGTGTCTGCACGTTCCCCTTGTAAAGAGAGATAATGGCCTTTTTCTCATGTATCTCTCCTAAAAGATAACAAGGCTCTGAATTATGATTTCTTTTAACCAAAGCAAAATGTCACAAGATAAAATTAGCAAAATTTTCTGACTGTAACAAAAGTAAATACAAAGTTTGCCAGTTTAAAATATGCAGAAAAGCTTTGTTTGCTTTGTTGTTTTTTTTTTTTTCAATCTCTACTGAAATCATTATTGTTTCCAATCAGAGGGAACCAAAGATGAATTACTAATAGATTTTTTTGTTTTTCATTTGGAAGTAGCTTTAACTTTCACACTACTGGAAATCCTTATGGGAATTACCTGAGAACAACTTCTTTAATGTAGATATTTCTTTATTCTGATAAATACACTTTTAAGCATCACTTTTAAAACTTGTTGCCCTTTACACATACATTTACTGTAATCAGAGTGCTGTGGTTCCAGGGAGTAAACTCTTCTTGGTTTCAGTTTAACTTAACATATGACCTTGTTGATAAGGGTGACCCTCACATCTGACCTTTAGGATCTTCCACAAACCTTTCCCATATCAGGGCGTGGGTTCACATCTGAAAACTCCCAGGCCTTTGACATTTTCTCTTTCTCAGAGCAGACTAACCTTTCAGGGAATCCACATAACAAGTTGTTTGTGGTCCCTTCTGTACATCAGGAATTTACTGATCAGGCTTGTGAAGGTAAAGAGTCTTATCTGGAGATACTGAAAAATTTATTGATCCCATTAATTTGCTCACCAAGAGAGTGGAAGATGACTTGTATTCAAACCACTGGGAAAGTGTTGTGTACTAGAGGCATTAGCAGTTATCTGCTGTGGTAAAAGCACATGATGAGTATCTCTTTGTGGTATTACAAAACCTAGAAAGACATTAACAATTCCGTTAAAATTTCATGTACTACAGAGCTCCTAGGGTACTGGAGCGTACATTCCATTTGGAGAAAAATGCCTGATAAATTTTCTCCACAGCCTTCTACTTCAGGGCCTACTTAAGGGACCAAATAATGATTTTTTTATTGAATGGTAATATTTCATACCAGGTCTTTTTTGGGTTGAAGATGGTGGCTTTGTGTGAGAGAGCATTGTGGGTACTGCAGGATAGGTTCTACTGATCTGATAGGTTTTATAGCTTTTGTAAAGGGCGGTTTGTCACCTTCTTTCGTCTGTGCTGGATCAGCAAACTGATATTAATGAAGTAGCTGTAGTTTTGCTTAATTTGCTTTAGTGTACATCTGGAAGAATTCTTTCATTTTTGATTTTGGAGGTGGTTGTGGCATAAGGAAGACCAGCCTGTGCTCCTTATACATCTCTTTACTTAAATCCCACTCTGGATCTTTTTCTCACTCATCCTTCTTAACCACCTTCCAGAAGAATGCTTTCCATTTCCCACAGATTGCCCCTTTCTTCCTCCATAAAGTAGGATTTATGCTTTTTTTGTTTGTTTAGGTTTTTTGTTTTGTTTTCTTTTTTGGTTTTTTTTTTTGGTTGTTGTTGTTGTCATTTTTGTTTTAATTTTGGCACTGTGTTTTCAATTAAGAAGGGTTAGACTTGACTCTGAAGAGCATTTCTGGTTAGTGGCCTTTACTCCCCTCCATCAGTTTACCAGTTCATCACCCTCCCTGTTCCAACACTCTGCCTGTGCTTTAATGTACAGCCCCAACACTTTGCAACCCCATTTTTAACTCTCTCCTTAATTCCAGGACTTTGTGGACTGCAAGCTTGATGTTTTTATGGGCCTGGGCACTTGCATATGCCTTTTTTGAAGGAATATTGTGCTGTCCTGAAAAGATGGATCTGTATAATTGGAAGACTGGATGTTCTTTTCTAATGCTCTTTCATTTGAAGTACTTATTAATAACTTGATAGCACAAGAAACTTGTTTTTATATCAATAGTTACATTCCTGAGTGAGCCACTGAATCCTTCCATATGCAAAGCAAATTATGGCATTGAATATCTCCCTTTTTACACTTTAAATAGGGTGTGCTTAGGTTCTCTGTTTTGTCAGTAGTTACCTCTAACACTTGGATGTTCTCTTAATTTATTTACATTTAGGCTGAAAAAGGGACATTCAGTACAGGGTGGGAGAATATGGTCAATATGAACTCAGTGCCACAGCAGCTGTGGAAGGAATGGTCAGTTCATTTGTTCTGCCAGTTTTCCCTGTCTCTTCCAAGACCTTTGATGCCAGATGCTCTGGAGCATGTGAGAGATTTCCTTGAAGGCAGAGAGGAAGGGATAATGATTTTTATTTTTTTTTTCAGGTCAGCTTGTAGCTGCCAGTTCTTCATAAAGCTGGATTGCAGCAACAAGCTTTAAAACAAGCTTGCAAATGGTAGAGAATAATAAGTAAAGGGATTCTCTGGTATGGGATGCCTTTATCTTTCTTTCCCTGGTCTTTTGCTATCCCCAATAAATTACAACACACTGCAATTTCAAACAAAATTAAAAGGATGAATCAGAGGATATTTACACTTACATGCTGTCAAAATTCATGGAATTTACAAGTGAATAGTGTTCCAAATATGCTAACATTTTTCTGGCTTCCTGTCATTTCAGTCTGTCCAAGAGCTGTAGCAACTGCAAAGGAGCTGAAACTGGCACGGTGCAAAGAGGTTTTTGGGTGTCTCCTTCCTGAGAGCTCGAGGCATTATTTCATAATACATGATTCAGCAGGAAGAAGTTGGGCTTTTCCTTAGAAAAGCTCCACACTCCTGTGATTTCTGTTTTATTTAAAACTTCTTCCATCTTGAGATCACTGAATCACACAAATCATTGGGATTAGAAAGGCCATCTTGAAATGATCAGAGCAGGGTCACCTACACAAAGTTGTTCAGGGCTGTGTCCTGTTGAGTTTTAACTATTTCCAAAGGTGGAGATTCTGAAATCTGCAACCTGTTCCAGTGTCCTGACCACTTCTCCCCAATAAAAACATTTTTTTATTTGGTTTAAATGTAATTCCCTGTATTTTACTTTGTGCTTGTCACACTTGTAGTGTTACTGGGGGCTGCTGAGAAGGGTCTTTCTCCCTGATCTTTACTCCCTCCCTCCCATCAGATATTGATAAACTGATGCATAAAATCTGCCCCCTCCACCTCCAGGCCTTCTCCTTGCTGTCTAGTCTGAGATCCTCTTTCCAATAACTGTTCTTGAACAGGCTGAGCTGAGCTCAGGTGGCTCAGGTTTCTCCAGGATGATTCCTGGGTGATATTTTCCATTCCTCTTCCACCAGGAAAGGACCCATCATTCACCCTGCTTATCATCAGCTTGAGTCCTGCTGGCAGGTGGTTCCTTTCCACTTCTCCTCCTCTCTGCTCTAAGAAGTGAAGAAGTGAAGTGTCCCTTCATCCCTCATAGCTAGAAGTTTGTAAAAGTTCAGGTCTTTTAAAAAATAGTAATAAAGCAATATTCTACTGTCTACTCATACAGTTCTGGTTTCAGACTCTGCCTTCCTGGGGAATCATATTTGCTTCTACTCAGGCAACACTGGGGACTTAGGAACTTTTTAGTATGAAAAGTAGGAGCTTTTTCATTGAATTTCTGGTTTTAAATTTCATAAAGGCTTCGAGTAGACTTGGGCCTATTGTAATTGTTCAATATTTAAATTTCTGAGCTACTATCCTCCTTCCTTATTTTTCATACTGTTCTAAAAAAAGAAAAAAGAGGCATTTCTCAGAATAGTTCTGGGTCATTCCTTCTCTTTACCTGACTCTTCATATCCCTGGTCTTGGTTTGTTATTCATCTTCTCTTTTTTGGCTTCAGCATCCTGCTGAGATAACTTTTAAAACAGTGCTGTCTGCTTTATGAGTCAGGATTCACAAAATCAGAAGGGCTATTTCAAACAATTTGCTAACTTCCTCCAAGTCAGAGGCTGTTAGACTCCTTAAAATTAATGTTTAAGTAGTTTAAAGTGTATCTTAGAACCAATCTTGATTTTATAATTTCCTGTGATAGAGAGCCCACTTCAGACTGAAAGGTTGTTGGTTGTTAGTTGCTGTCATGTCTCAAAATTAATGAATTAATTAAAGAACACACTTGATTTTTCATCTGATTTAACTTCCTACTCCTGCCTGGCAGACCGTAGGGCCACGCTTGACCTGCACAGACTCAAATTTCCTATGATCAAGGAAAACACTGAGTTTTCCCCCCAAAACTCTTGGGTGAACTGTCATACTTCTCAATCCTTGTAATTGTTTTCCTGGCTCATTTCTGAACTCTTTTAGTTTACACTGCAGTATCTTCTCAGTATGGATATTAAAACTGGATACTGTGTGAACGTGGTGAGGAATAAGCTTGGCTAAAAGATTTTAAAGTATCCTTTCAGTAACTGATGAGATTATTTTTGGTCTGGCATTTATTTCAGTTTGGAAAAAGGTGTAATTAGTTATTCTAAGAGGAATTGCTATTATGTGGGTTGTTAAAAAACATCCGGTAAAAAAAAAAAATCTGTTAGGTAATAATCTGTGATTAATACAAGCTAAATTGCCTTTACAGTCTTAGCAAGGTACTGGAGCAGAGCAGAGCAGCTCTGAAAGGAGAGCAAGAGTCCTGCCATCTGCATGGATTTTTGTATCTGGAGAGACTTTGAGGAATATTGTGCTGTAAAGACAGAGAGAAATGTCAATTACCAGCCTAGTAAAATTACTGTTTGCAAGCAAAAACTTGAGCTCAGGTAGCAGAATTTGGATGTAAATGCATTCCCTCTAATTACTTAGTAAGACATCAAGATATTGCATTCTATACCTTTAGTAAGACATCAAATCTCTGTATTCAGCAGAGCTGCAGTTCAGCAGTGAGCAGTGAACCACACATGGCAGGACACATTCATTCTGCATTGTTTCACTGCAGTCCAGCAAAGAAAACTCAGTCCCAGCCATCATAACGTGCCTGTTGATCCAATAGTGCAGAATTTCTTTTTCCTTTTGACCTTCCACCAGGAAAGTTTCTAATTTATGCATGGAGTAGCTCTCATTCCTTGGGCCAAAAAGGCCAAGCAGCCTTTGTTGAAGTAGGCACCTCTGGTTTGCTGACCAATTTGCTGCTCAGCTTAATGAACCAGGATCTGCCTGATTTGATTTTGCCAGTGTTTAGCAGCCTAATATGTCTGCCTGGAGTATTTACACATTAGGTAGTGGAGATGTAGTTCAGCCAAAGGCTCTCTGGGAGAGTGGGATGGAAAGGCCCCAAATTAGATTTGCCTCAAGCTACTGTGGCAGCTCGTGTAGACAGAGATGAATTTTGAACTGAAGGAAGCCAAAGTGATTTTGTTTAACCATTTTCCTCACTTTTAAATAAGCTGGCGTATAATATCACAATTTGTTTTGGTTTTCCTCAATGAAAGTTCTGAAGGCTTTAACTGCCGACCAGGAAGTTTTATGGAGGTTATTTGGAGGTTAAAAAAGCCCCAAATCTCACTGTTCTTAACATCTTTTAACCACCATACATTCAGTGCTAGGAAAAAAAAGAGTATTATAATTTTACAGTCAGCATCATTATTCTGCTTCCTTCTGATCTTAGTGCTATTTTGGCTACTCAGCTGGGATGAAAATTGTAGAAAAATCAACCATACACATCTCAGTTAAATGTGAGTATTGTCTGTAATTGAGAGGGATATTTGATAACGTATTGTGTGTGAGATAGGGTTGGGACAATGTATATTATTTATTGAGATTCCTTGCATATCCCAGATTTTGGCATTGTGAGGATTATTATGAAACACAAGAAGTGGAGATTATCTGCATGCTTTGTAATGAACATGAAGGGGGGAAATCCCTTAAATTTCTTATTACATTTGGATGGACAGTGCTTTTTTTTACTAAGGTCCTGTTTCATTTGATGTCTATTCAGCACTGCTTTGTTTAATGAGAGAACTTCTTCAGTGCATGTTCTCTATCACTTATTTAACAGGATATTTGTTTTCTGTGTTGTCCTTTAAATCAGAAAGCAGCTTAATTGTTTAGTTTGGGTGGGGCTGTGAAATGGGGATGGGATATACCCTTGGGTTGTGTTTCTTTCTGAGGCTGCTGGGATTTCGGCACAGGATTGTTATATCCAAATTCAGGTTTGTTATATCCAAATTCAGGTTTGTTTGCGTCTCAGTGAAGGGACATTTCATTTGAATTTTCTTCCTTTCATATTTTTATGCACTTATACAGCCAAATATATGAAGTGCAGCCCCCTTCTGCAAGATAGATGAAAAGCTGTGCTGAAGTCAGCTGCACCCTGGCTGCTCTCAGCTTTGTTGTTTGAAAAGGGGCTACATCCTGAAGTACCTCGTTCTGTTAAATATTAGTGAGCAAATCCAGTGAATTTGGATCACCAAAGTTGACTGAAGATGCATTATCTGCCTCGTGTGTTGTGGCTGGTAAATAGCTGGTTCCTGTGGGAAGCGCCTAAAAGGGTAGAGGGTCTTTGGTAGCACATAAATTCTTTAAACAAAGCTTGATCACAGCAAACTAACATCAGTCTTCGAAGAAGGATAAAAGAGAAGGAAGAGATTCAGACAGTTTTTTCCTTTTGTAAACTTGCTGCTTTATAGGGGAAAAATAGCTGGAAATAGCCTGTCTCGTCCCAAATGAAAGGTTGTGGATTAAGGCACTGCATTAGTGAAACAGCTGCACCAATGTGAAACAGAAAGTCCTCCAGCTTCAGCCATTATGGGTTTGTTTGGTTAGCTCTAATTTTGGAAGTCATTATAGCAAAGGTAAATGACTTGCACAGGAGACTACTGTCAACAAAAGACTCGATACATTTACTTTGGCAGGAGCCTTGAGGAGTCTCAGGCCTTTCAGTGCCTCCTTTATGCAGCTCCTGTCCTGCTCTCACTGCATGCCTGTGTGCAGGCAGCTCTCCCTCCCTCCCTGCCTCCCTCCCTGCCTTCCCTCCGACAGCTTCTTTCCCCCTGAGGTTGGATTTAAGGGTGGCAGCACCTGCTGCTGAATTGCTGGTGTGTAGCTGTAGAATACCTTTATGTTCAGAGTAGCTGCCCCTGGGTTTCTAAAGCTGCTGTGTTTTGCTCAAGTGAGAATCTGCTCCCTCACAGTCTAGTACTGGAGTACAATCTGTGTCAAAAACTCCACTTTTAATTGTGTCTCCTTATTGGTTGCTTTCTGTGTTTTCTTATCATTTAATAGCTTTACGCTTACAGATTCTAAGCATGCTGCTGCTTAGCTGAATTTTCTAACTTTTTGGTGAAGATTGACCTGTGAGAATGATAATTCCCTTCCCAGGTCTGAGCCCATGTGGTTGAGTGAAGGCTCTGTCCATTCTACACTGACATTGTGTAGGTGGGAAGGCAGATTCCTGATGACAGAACGAGTGCCCATGAAGAGCCTGCTCCTTCCCTTTCACAAAGCTCCTTGGGACCATTTCCTATGGGCCTGGCAGAGCTTTCCTTGCTCTGTAGAGCTGGGACGGTGAAGGAGAGGGGCAGAGTGAGAATCCTCTCCTTGTGCACTCAGTTTCTCTGTCCTGCAATCCCTGGCTGCTGGGTGACCCAGAACTCCCCTTTGCAATGCCTGCCATGGGTGACTTCTGACTGCTCTCCCTTCCCTGTTGTGGGGAAGTGCTTTCAGTCAAGGGATATTTGTCCAGGCATACTTTGACTTCTAAAACATATGGGGCAGACTACTGTTAATTATTTTAAATAAAATACAAGATGATTATGCTGCCTCTCCAAATGACAAGAAGCCCACCCCTGCATGTCCTCACACACACTTTATGCCCATTGCTGCTGGTCATTCTGATAAATAACCAGTACCAAAGGAATTATAAGGTCATTTTCTTGTGCTGTTGTAAAGGAGAGGATTATCTTTATCTCTGAAATTGTTCCCTTAGTGCTTATTAACCAGAAATACAGTAATTGAGAAGCTGGTAGGAAAAGATTTTGTCTGATAGTAGCCCTGATCTCTAAAATGGAGTAGAACTACATAATAATTAGACACTAAAGTGTTTGACTGGTATGACTGATGTAAACTAGCCAACCATGGAATGGCATGCCTGGAAAGAGGTCTTATTTCAGATGAATTTCATCTCATGCTGTATATACACCATGGTTGTGCTTTCAGGTCAAGCAATTGATTCTGAAGGAAAAGATGTGGGTTTAGCTGCATGAACTCTTTTGAACTTCCTTCCACCTGCAGGGTCTTTGAATGTCAGGAGCAGCAGACAGCTTTGGTATTTTTCTCCAATGTCTTAAAAAACCTGAAATGTTAATAGAAAAATCTCTTAAAGAGGAACATCCTGCACTCCAGCTTATTGGGGGAAAATGCAAAAGATACATCCCTTGGAAAAGCCAGGACAATGTTTTGACTTTACAGTAAGTAACTAGTAAAATGCAGAAATAATAAAATACAGATTTTTTTCCTGTGAGGAGGTGACTTAATGTCCTCATGTCCTTCTGTATAAAGCTTAATGATGAGATTTGCTTACTACCCCCAGTATTAAATATAAACCCGATGGCAAGTGCAAGAGTTTTGGCTACAGAGACTTGTTTTAAATTCCCAGTGTGAGGTTCAGCCTGGAATTTCAGGGGCAGTGATGTGTGGCTGTCAATAGAACAGAAACTCTTGGAGAAATGAGCAACTGTGAAGTTGTGTGTGCTGATCCCACAATGCTCCATGCACTGCATCCATCAGGAAGTGGGCAGAAGGAGAATGTAGCTTTTAAAAAGGAAGAACCAACATAATTTACAGCAAGGATCTAATTGATATCTAAGATTGAAGATCTGTGAATTTAATATCATAACCTTTTCATTGAACAGTAAGATTGTATTACTGCATTTATAGAAGTTTATGCTCTTGGGAATTAGTGCATTCCTGATATTTTATTGTATGCTATTCCTTTTCATTAGTGTCTATTGTGGAAGATGTTTTATGTCCTTTCTACATATCAGAATATGCTTCAGGTGTAACATTCTCAGTAAAATTGACTGTGAAAATAGTCTTGTTTTTATTTTAAAGAGGAGTTTTGCCAACTCTGCCCAGATTTCTTGAATTTAGTAAACACTCCAGGTAGGTACTAAAAGCCCCGGCATTGGCAGGGAGGTCTGTGGGAACTCTCACTGAGCTTTCTGCCTCTCACCCCCAAACCTTTGGATAAATATGGAAGTGTGTGCAGTCCAGGAGCCCAGTCTCACTGCTCCAGCTGTGGAAGGCTGAGAGGAGGCTCTTGGGGGTGTCCCTAAATTCTGGTACTTGAAAGAATCTAGATTTGTTCTTCTAAGCTCAGACAAAATTGGGTGTGTGTTATGGCAGGACCTGCCCCTGGGCTCCCTGTGACAGGGCAGGGTTGTGTTCTTGTCTTCTTCATACTGCACAGGCCAGAGAAGGCTCAGAAAGGGATTATTTAAGTCTGTGAGGAAATACAGCTACAACTGGAGGAATTTGCTGTTTAAGCCAGCTTCTTTTTCAGAGTTTCTGTTGCTATAGCCACCTTATTCCTAGCAGAACTGCTGGAAAGGATGGAAATGGAAAAAAAATAATTGGCCAGTTCCTTGTGCATTCCTTGTGCAACAGGTGCAGTGTTCATTTGTGGCACAGACTGAGCTGAATCTCCTTCCATGCCCAGAGAATGCCTGCAGGCAGCACCTTCCACAAGAACCTGGGATTTCTGTATTTCATATCTCCTGGAGAGATGCCAAGCAGAATTTAATTGCTTGTGGTGCAATCTTTCTCTGTGGCTAGATAGGATATTGAATGCTTTTGAACTCCTAAATTGCCATGGGATGGCCTGATCTGGCACTGTTGTGTTTCATCTGCAGTCAGATAATGAAAGATACTCCATCACACAGAGCTCTGTGATGCACTTCTTTTTTTTTATAGATACAAGGCTTCACTGGAGGTGGGGGAAGGGAGCTCTTGCAATAGCACACAAGTTTGTTTTTCTGTTTAGTAAATTGACAGGTGTTTGGTTTGTCTTGTGTCTGCCCAGGAAACCACGTCCTGTCTCCTGGAGAGGCTGTTGGGAAAGGTCTGACACCAGACGCCGCCAAAGATCTCGGGCTCCCCGAAGGGATTGCAGTGGCAGCATCTCTCATTGATGCACATGCTGGAGGACTAGGTACTCACTCATGGATTTACTGTTCTTGGAGTCAGGAATTGTTGAATTAATTTCAGAAAGCCATTTTTGTCACAGACTGTTTTTATCCAGCCATTTGCTCTGATGCTACTCTTAAAAAAAAACCCCAAATTATCACAATAACTACTAGTACTGCAAATCTGTTCCTAGAAAGGGGATATATCACTGTTATATGTCTTTCCAGCTGGATTTGCAAGTAGTTTGTTAATTTCTGCTGGTTCCACTTTTGACTGAGCCACCATGGTGTTGGAACGCCAACATGCTGAGAGTTTGCATCTTCTGTTGCTCAAAACTTTGGGGATAAGCAAGGAAGAAAAAAAAAAACCAGACCAGCCATTCTGAGAGAAAAGCCTCATGTTTGAGACTTATTCCTAGTTAGGATTCTTATTAGCTCTAGAAGTGATTCATGATTCAAAGGTTTAAGGTCTGATGCTTTGACTTTTTTTCTTTTCCAGCACAATATTCTGACGTTCAGCCCTGGTTCATCTTTTCTGAAATACATTTGATGAGGCCAAACAAGTTCATTTTCTTACTATGCTGTTTGGCCTTGTCCAAATACATTCAATAAGAAAGAGATTCAGTGTAACTTTCTCAGCAGGAAATTGAGGGTTTTTTTAGTTTGCTGGTTTAGAAAACAGTCTTACCTCAGGAAGTTTCAGTGTTATTGAAATAGTACTCTTTAATAGAAATCTATTTCTCATCAGAGGATTTTTTCTAGATCTAACTGAAATATGATTAGGTGCTAAACTACCAGTTTTGTTTCAAATATTTTGTGCTGTTTTAAATTTCCTTTGTCCTTCTAGAAACTGTGGCCTGGAACTTTTTTGGTGGTTAGATCCCTTTACTTTGCTTTTGGTGAGGTTGAGTAATCATGGAGATTGCTTTTCTTGCTACCTGGAAAGGATTAGATGTAGATCTGTCTGCTAAAAGGAAGACTGAGCTTCAGTGTCATATTTGTAGGTGTGTTGTGACTGACTTAAAAATATCTGTCAGTATCCTAATTGCATAAAAACGTGTTTAAAACTGTTTGCCTTGGCAATTCTGTGTTATTGGAAAAGAACAGAGTAATAATCTGACCTGAAAGAATGAACTTGCTGCAAAACTGGGTTGTCAGAGAGCACGTGAAAATGGCAGTGGAAGGTCCTTGTTTAATTGGCATCATTATGGATCCAGAGCACAAAAAGTTTGCCCATTTTTTCATGTGCTGAACTCAATCTATTGAATTTTAAAAAGAATAGAGAGCAACTGTTCCTTGATACAGACGTGTGTAAAGAAACTCTGACATTAGAAGCACTCAGCTACTGGCATCCCTCAGGAAAGGGCTGCAGTGGATAGAGACAGTCTGCTAATTTGAATATGTTTTCCCAGATGGCACCACAAACACCAGCAGACTCCTGAAATGATTGCCAGGAAGAGAAAACCAACACACAGGTTGTTGTTAGAGAGAGGGGGGACATTACAGAGGGAAGATAGTGGGAGACCCTGCATGATAATCACACCAGTGCAGCCTGGGACAAGAGGATTTACAGTGGAACTCACAATTCTTGATTCTGGGAAGGGCAATAAATGTATTGGAAATGGTGTGGAAACTTAGCAGAAAAGACAGCAAAAAATGAAAAGATTTTGATAGCAAAAGTGACAGCAGGAACAAAAGGAGAGTCAAAGAGTGCAGATCTATGTAAAGAAAATATCCTGCAGGCTAAGCCAGAATGATGTGATGGACATCTTGTTTGCAGTGTTATTAACTTTTGATGCAGCTTAGATCTGCTTTTGGCTGGATATGAAGTGTGGTTTGGCTGAGCAGGTTCCCGAAGTTTATGAAAGCTTCAAAGCTTTGAGTACAATAAGGTAAAGAATTGTTTAGTGTGTATGTTTGAGGAGGTCATGTGTGACTCCTGAATCAGTCCATCTGATACCTCTTATGGAAAAGTGAGGATCTAAGAGCCAAGCAGTTGTATCTTGCATTTTGACCTACTGTACTAATTTCAGAAAGTGTACAGATAAAACTGTGCGGATGGGAGGCCAGGCTTGTGGGGCTGGCCTCATAAAAATGCTGTTTACATTGCACCTTTTCAAAAGGCATCAGCATTGTTTCAACAAAAGTAGATGATTTATGGTGCAGAGTCTAAAATACCATGTCACCGTGGAAGAGATCCAGAAGTACACATTGCTAAGCACTGCTTGCCTTCCTAAAAATCTCTCCTCTGTTTTTTGTGGTGCAGACTTCTTGTTCTCAGCCTCTGCTTTTGAGTCTGCCTCAGACTATGAAAAATTCCACCTAAGCTAAATGTGAAACAAATTATGTAACTTTTAGCCAGAATTCCAGACTTATTTGCTGTCTGACGTTAATTAATCACAAATCTGAAGACTCTAACAATTCTAAATACTGGTGAAGCTGCTGACTAGAATTCCAAAAAGGGCCATAATTCCTATTTTGCAGAATGCATATTTTCTTAGCAATTAAAAAATATCTTTTCAGTTTTATATTGTTTATGAAAACACATTTGCAGCATATGCTGACTATTTAGTTTAATAGATTTCTTCCCTCTCAAGTGTGAACAGTATTTTTAACTCAAGAAATTCTAATACAGTCTTGCTTACTACAGGAATTTGCCTTGTAGACAACCCTATCCAAAATTCCTAATATGCATTCATTATGTTGGAGCAGTGAAAAAATAAAGCGTGAAGTAGAAGCCTTACTTTGGCTTTTTGTTATTCCTAACTCTCTTTAGGACAGCTCTTTGTGCCACTTCATAGTTGCAAGTCAATTTAATTAAAGGGAGATGAGGGTGGATTTTTTAAGGCTTTAAAATTTTAGCCCTTCAATTTTTGATTATTTAGATAACTTCCAATCATGGTAATACCAGGATAACCATGGTGATCCTAATAATACCAACCCCACCAGACTGATTTGATAACAGAGCATTGCAGTGGTGATCTAAACAAGAGGGTGTTAATAAAGTGTAGGATATGAACCAGCCCAAACACTTGGCATCATTCACAATGTCCAGCAAATGTTTTCCTGATCCTTCTACAGGGAGATGAAGGGGATTTTTTTAATCAGTATTGACATACTGGTCTCCAAATTGAGCTTTGCAGATGCAAATGCACAGTCTGGTGACCAGCTTGCCAGCTAAAAAGCAATAGAAAAGAAAATAAATAAAGAAATAGAAAATAGAAAAGAAAATAAAAGTCCAATGTAAAAATGTTACTTGTTGGCTGCTGTATTTTGCTGAGTGCAGCACAACGAGGTGCCAGGATGCAGCCTGGGAGAGGAGGAGGGGGCAGATTGCCTCTGTAGCCTCCCCTGAAGTGACTCAAGCAGGATGGGATGTGTTCTGAGGCTCAGATGTAGGTTTGCCTGGCATCTCCTGGGGTATTTTCTGCTGCAGGCTGAGTGGTGCTGACTCTGTGCTCCTCAGAGCCAAGCTCAGTTCCTCGAAGGGGAGGAATAATCTGCCTTTAGATGGTTCTGACATGGACAGAACAGCAGCAGCAGTGAAGACAACAAAGCTGGCAGCCTTCCAGTCTCCTGCCAAGTTACCCCTTTCTCCAACTCATCCCCTGACAAAACACATCATGCAGGATGTTCATGATAAACTGTGAACAAATAAACACATCTGCAGCCTGCCAGTACAGCAGGGCACTTTTATTCTGCATGTCAGTGAGCTACCTAAGAGAATAAATGTCAGGTAAAATAATACTTTCTAGGTAAAATAACACTTAAAAATCATGATGATGGATATGCATTTAGACTAAATCATCTTTATATCTGGAATAAATACTTTAATCTGATGGATAAAATGATGTCCTTTATTGGCTAAATAGACATTCTTAGTTTGTGGCAGTGGTGTGAAATACTCAGCAATTATTTGAGTGCAGAAAAGGTCTGTTTGGTGCAGGGTGGCTTGTTCTTCTTTAACAGAGAGTTTTAATTTTACTTTAATAGGAGTAATTGGAGCAGATGTGAAAGGACACAACCTTCCATGTGAGAACCAGTCCATTACGTCCCGAGTTGCTATGATCTGTGGAACATCTTCCTGCCACATGGGGGTAGGTTGTGTGTGTCATCCTAATTTGTGCAGAATTTACTAACTTGTGTTTTTGAAGGGAAAATTGACCTTTGTCCTTCTCACCCCGTTCTTTTTTCCTTGAATTTTTTTCTGGTAACTCTATCTTTACCTTTGGATATTAATTATAAATTACCGCGCATTTGCTATTAAGCAAGAACTTTAATAGTAGTAGAAATCAATACTGAAAAATGACATGGAAAGTAAAAACCACAATGCCAGAGTGGCTTAAAGAGCAGCCTGAAATCTGAGCCAAAGCCTGAGCCTGAGTTATCTGTGACAAGCCTATCACTAATGTGTTACAGAAGAGTGTCTTTGGAGAAGGAGTGCCCATCTTCAGTCACAGCCCTGCTCCCCCACCTCTTCCCTTAATCAATATAAATCCCTCTCCCTCTGAAAATTGCCATGGTGTATAGAATTATGAGACATATCATGACTAAAAAGAAAGAAAACCCCCCCAATAAGCAGTTTTCACTTCGCTAATTTTTCTCGGTGAATTAATACAAAAGCTTTCTCTGAGATTGCAATTAAAATTTAGTGTCTGCTTTTGAAATTTATACTGTTTTAAAATGTATGAGTCTGAGAGCATTCCATTTAGATAAGTACCCTTTTCTGCCACATTTTTTATTTAAAACTCATTTTGGTCTTAAATTTAGAATGATTAGAACTTGGATTTTTCCAAAATGAGCAAATGGCACTGGGAGTGCTAGAGGTGTTGGAGAGGAGTGACATGCTTCATGGAGAAAGCTCCAGGAGAGAAAAAGAAAGGAGGCTGATAATAAAACATCAGGCTTAACAATAAGTTAAGTTGTCTCTGTAGTAACTGCATGAATCCATGGTGATCTTGAGCATGAATAAATGGTGATCTTGTCACATGGATTGTTGTTCAGCAAAGCATTTTAGCACGTGATTGAATTTAAAGACATGAATAATCCCACTATTGTGAAGCAGAACATTGAGTTTAAATCCCGTAGACCAACTGGAATATATTTTGGTTCCTTCCTAAACAAAAGTTTCAGGCTTCAAACTCCATCACTCTTGCCTTGCTCTGTCTTTGAAAAATTCCACTGGTATCTGTCTGTCTGTCATAGGGCAGGTGGGGCACCCTGGGGGAAGAAGTCACCCTTCAAGTCCTGCCACTGCTTCCATTATTTCCAGGTTTTTTGATGGAGGTTTCTGCCCTTTCAGTAGAAGCTGTTTGAGTGAACTCTTGCTAACCTGTTTCATTTAGCTGAGTTAGTTAAATTGTTAAAATCACTTAATAGAGGCATAGTGCTGGACTGCAGTGAGCTGAGGAGCTCATAGGCAGCTTCCCCCAAAGGTCTAAGGGCAGTGTTGGGTAGCTGGCAGTGGGCCAGCTGGCTCTGGCTCATTCCTTTAGCACAACCATCCCTGGAGGAGGACACATGTGTGGTTATTTATTAATGGTTGATATTTGTACATTGGTAAGTTCTAACATACACCCAGTTCACAACAGTAGATTGTTTGATTTCCCAAACTAGAGCACGGCACATCAATATTAACATTTTGTGTGCACTCTCCACAACCATGAGAGCTGTGGCTTCATTAAATATGCTAATGTAGCAAAAGGGATGTGATAAAATCCATGTTGATGCTCTGTCATCAAAGCAACCCCAAAGTTGAACACAGACTGCATGAGGCAGAACCTTTTAAGGCTTTTAATCACTTCAGTTCAAACTCAGGAATGGGTGCTTGTGCAGTTTTTGCTAGACTTAAGTAGATTTTTACTTAAATCTACCTACTCAGCATTTTATAATCATTTCCTTAACTGCCTGCCTTCACTCATCTGCACAGGGAGGGGTATAACAATCTCTAGCCAGCAGACAATAAGTAAATTCTAAACTTCTCTGGATCTAATCTGTGAAAGGATTTTAGTTTTCTGTTCTTTTATCTATTACCTGCACAGGCTGCATGAAGTGAGCGCGGAGCACACAGAGCAGTTGTATTTGTGTTTTAATGAGACCTATATGCAGCTGCATTTGGCCAAAATTAGCTGTTCCTTTTTTTAATTAGGGCTATAAAATGAAAGTATATTATACTTGTGTTTTGATAGAAATATATATTTTCTCTCTCCGTGTGCACCAAGGGACCCTGAGGGCTACAGAGATTAATCATCAAGTTTAATTTAATGCAGTGGGAGAGAGACCTGTGTGGTCAGGCGGGCACTAAAAAGTGCCTTTGATGTGCCTCAGGTGCACTGAGCCCCAGTGAGCCAGCAACAATAATACCTTTGTGAGATGATCAGAGACGAGAGAGGGAGAAAATGGCCTGTGTGGAAACTCAAGGCCATCCTTTGTTGTGGTTCTGGCAAACGAAGGAGCCAACTGTCAGGAGAAATTCAGCAAACAGAAAGCAGGGGGAAAGTAAGGCTGCGTTTCTTTCAAGGGGCCGTAACAGGAAACTGTTCAAAATCATCTGCAGTGCCTTTCTTTTCCATCCCTTCCTCCTCCTCTGTTCAGGGTTAGGGGACTGCTCTTGGTATCTGTGTGTTGGTACAGTAGTTCCGTTTTCTAGACCAAGTACTCCATGAGTCACAGGAGCAGGTAATGCTTGAACAGAGCATTCACCTTAAACTTTCAGAGAAACTGCTCCTCGACCCAGTTTTCATTACCTCCAGGACTCCAGAGATCTTAAACAAAAGACTTTGCTAATCATGCCTTTGATATTTTAGAAAGTACAAATGTGGGACCTAATTTTACTCATGGCTATAATAGTTTAATTTGTGGTGGAACTACCGTTTTTAAGTGAGGATATGCTTTTGGAATTAACCACTGACAGTTTGGGGTAATCAGAGGCACACAAAGAATTTCGTATTTCTGTTGAATAGCTCATGAAAGCAGCAAAATGCTTGTTATAATTAGGTTATTGACCCCAGCCCAGGTCTGAGCTCTTGGTTGCTGAAAGTCACTGCCACCTCAGGGCTCATCCATTATCCATGAGGAAAAAGAAAAGAAAAGATGGTTTTCTGAATATTTTTGGACAGTTATGCATTTTACATGATTCTCTGCTGCCTCCTTTGCCCTAGCAAAATACATGGGTAGAATTTGCATTTGGAATGGCAAATCAGCTGCTCTTTCACTTGTGAAGGGTTGTTTTGGGGCTGGGATACATCCCTGCAGGTTTGGTCTCTGTGCCCAGGGGTATTCCCGACTTTCCTGGCTGGGTTGACACTGCCATGGTGTTTTGCAGGCAGGGGCTCTGAGCTCCAGCACCCACACTTGGCTTTGGAACTTTTAGGAGCCTTTCCCTGTGTAGCCATGGCGACTACACAAAATGTGTGAGTAGTTTTTCCCAGCAAAATCACAGCAGGTTTGAGGCACTGAAACAGGAGCTTGCCTGTTATTCCTAACCCGTAGTTTGCGTGGGTCTAACAGACATGCCCTGACTTCTGGGAATAAGGTAGTTGGTTTCCCTAAAAGCCTGTCTTCCTGCCAGTGTCTTAGGGTTTTATGGGGTATTTTAAAGGTTTCAAAACTCCTTTTTTTTTCCTTTATGTGATCGGGAGGTTTTCAGGCACAGATTTCTGCATTCCCATGTCCCAGTCCTGGACACAAGAGTGCTTTTGCAGGGCAAAGTTGTACCATCATGAAAATATTTGTTGTTCTTGCTCCAACACCTTTTGTGATTCCCAGCTGAAGAAAGTAGGCAGAGCAGCTTTCAATGGGAACATGGTCTGGCCTAATTTTAGATTATTAATGGGGGAGTGTGAATTTGCTGGCATTTTGAGTCCCAAATGTACAAGGTTTGTGTTCTGTTATCTCCAGGGTCTCTGATAATTTTTTTTTTCTGTCTTCATTTGGTGATATGGTCTGTGTTCTTCTTCAGTCATTCCTTCTTTATCAGTTCTCTGTACTCAACACTTCTTTTTGGGGATTGTCAAGGAATCTCTTCAAATTTGGATGCAATCTCTTCTCTTGGATCTGTTTTTGTTACTTCTGTGGCTCTTGGCATTGGGAATGGACTCACCTGGCTTGGTGCACAATCCTTTTTACCCTGGGTGATAATGTTCATATTGTTTGAACTGTATAATTTAATCATTTTTTTCAATTGGAGAGGCACAGGTAATTTATCTTCTACCTTTTTAGATTTAATACATGATCCAAAAGACAGAGCAACTACATGAACAGCAAAATAAGCAGATCATTTTGCTGTCCCAATGTTTACTATGGATTATTTCAGGAAGAATATCCCATACTCTCTCTCTCTCTAAGCCTGAGTAGCCTTTGAGTGCTTTCTGCTAAAGGAACTTCAGCCCAATTTGCTTATTCTAAATTTGTTCATTTGATTCTCGTGATGACTGGCAAACACAATAGAGCTTCTTTGCTCCACAATATCCGCCCGAGCTGCCAGCTTTGTTCACACAAATAGAGCGTTGAGCACGTTTCCACCCCCAGAGCATGCACAGTACGTGTCCTTTGCAGTACATCCTGGAGAGGAGACAGCAGAGACATGCTGGCTCAAAGTGTTCTCAGAGCCTGATCTCTAATCTCAGTGGGAGCCAGACCAGCGAGTGGATTCAGTATATTTTGGCTCTGATACCAGAGTCTCCTCTTCAGAACATGCCACGTTGTTAAAGCGGCAGCCTTTGGAGTGATCACAGCGCAGGGACTCCTCACTGCTCCGAGCAGTGTGATGAGAGCAAGGCTCGCAGGGCTGAGCAGGCTGGCGCTGCTTTGGCAGCTCGGTGCGATCCAGCGGGGCCGTGCCCGCAGAGCAGCGCTGGAGCCCCGCTCGCTCCCTCCCTGCGCCGCTCCGGCATCCCCGCCTCGGAACGTGCTCTCTCCGGGGGGACAGGGCACGGCCCGGGGCAGCACAGCCCCTGCCAGCTGGCTGCCACCCAGCCTGCAGCACGGACAGCGATTTGTCCTTCTCCTCACCAGGAGAAAGGTGCTGCCTTTGGGAGGGTCAGGACGGAGAAGGGGCAGGAGTACAGGGGGGAAAAAATAAAACCAAAAGCAAACCCAGTGAGGATGGGGCAGCTTGCGCGAGTTTAGGAAATGATCTGTGTGTGCTTTATGGAATTGATAAGCACCTGCCGTTTTGCTTTTTAAATATTCCTCTCCCTTGTAAAGCCTGTTCTGCACGTGAGCCACAGAGTCTTTGGGGTGGGAGGAAGAACTGAGTGTCACAGGAGCCTCTCCCTCGCTCTGTCCTCATTCGGCACAGTTCTGCTGCCTTCTATATTGCATTTGGCAGCAGTCTCTGTGCTGACTTCCCAGCTAATGAAGATGTTTTACATTTAGGGAAGGCTGCATGAAATGAAAACCACATTTACTTCACAACTGTTGTTGCAGGTTGCCTGTCCTTAGTGTACACAGACTTAGGCTCATGTAGAAAAGGTCACAGAGCCTCTTTAGGTGCCTTTTCAGCCAATGGCCTTAGAAAGGTTATAAATCCATAAAATTGCCACCTTCTTTTACTTGTCCCTCAAAGAGCTCCTCCACACCCTTTTTAATGAAACTCTCTTGTTCCATGTTCCAGCATCCCCAGTTTCAAAAAGAAGCAAACACAACTGTAATATCCCCTTTGCTGGCATTAATTTGCCGTTGTATGCTTTGCTGGCTTTGTTTTGTTTTTGAAAAGCAAGAACTAAAATATTTCTGCTAGCAGGGCATATAAAAGATTGTTGCTTTTCTGACCTCCCTATTATATTAATAAAAGCTAGGAAGACTTCAGTAGTGGTGGGAGATCATGTGCAGGCAGCCTCCAAAACCCAAAGCACTTACTTGCAGAACTAGTAAACCACAAAGCTTAAGATGTTGAAATGTAAATAGGAAGTTGGAGAGTTTACTTTAGAGCCAGCAGTGGTGAGTCTGTACAATGTTTTTTTCTGCTTGCCTCCCAGCCTTTCCTAAAGCTTGGCAGAGATGAAAGGGAGGCTTTCTCAGCGAGTTATTAAAAGTTTTTGTTATGAGCAAGATTCCTTTGTTCCTGGCCTGGCATAATTCAAAGCTCAGGTATGCCTTGGTGATGGGGAGAATGGGACGTTCCTATTTAGCATATGCCAGTCCAGAGACATCAAAGTTTTGCACCCCAGTGCCTTGCTGGTAATCAGCCTGTGCAGGGGAACATATCTGAAAGCAATTTAATCTCTATTGTACATAAAGTAGATAATGCTCAGTAACATTCCCACAAAACTGTACATTCTACTCTCCTTGCCTTTTGTGAACAGATCAGTTGAGTTCAAAGACTCAAATAATAGATGTGGACAGAGAGAAGGCTTTGAAAAATGCTCTGCTTGGAGAACCATGAAGGCTGATACTCGAGAGGCAGCTCAATGACATCAGTGGAATCTTTGAAAATTCCAACACACACAGTGCTTTCCATGCTGTGCTTCACTGCAAACTGCCCTGTGTGACACAGAGGATCAGGGTGTTGGATTTGGGTACTTGAGCTTTCAGAATACTTGCCCAGAGAAGCTGCGGCTGCCCCATCCCTGAAGTGTTCAAGGCTGGGTTGGATGGGGCTTGGAGCAACCTGGAATAGTGGAAGTTGTCACTGCCCATGGCAGGGGGTGGAACTGGGTGGGCTTTAAAGTCCTTTCCAACCCAAATCATTCTAGGATTCCATGATTCTTTCTGCAGTGTGTGTATGTTGGGCTTTCCAGGTCTGACTGCTAATAGGGCTCCTCTCCTGTTCTTCACTCCTTTCCCCATGTTTTCCCTAAGGAAGAGTGAGCAAGAGAGACTGAGCTTCTTACATTCTTATGTTGACACTACAAGGATTTAGCTGGTCTGGTGCTGGAAATATTGGGCTGCCTAGTTTGAGCCTCTCTGCTTAAAGCAGTGTGGGATTGAAGGTTACCTTATCAAGCCCTCAATGCACCTTGCGCCTTCATTTCTTAACTGTAACAGCTGTTTATTTTAATAGGATGTGGGGGTTTTCCTTCTTCTGTTGTAGGAAGGAGATTGTATTCTGTATCATGTGGTTCTGGGAAAGTTAAATGTTTGTCTTCCTTCACTGATGTTCACATGACAGCATCACTCCATTGTGGAGGACAGGACAAAGCAACTTACTTTTGATATGTTGTTTAAGTAGCAGTATTCTAATTTTTGTTCACCAAAGTTCAGCAGCAGCATCAGCCTTTCACTGTATCAGAAGATTATTGGTTTTCCTTTCCTATATTCTTCAAAGTGATGCTATATGATCTGACAGGTACAACTCCCATCAAGGCCACAGGGTAACCAAATCTGATCACTCCTCTCTAGACCCAGAAGGATGGATTGGCCTGAAGCCCAAAGTCTTGAGCAACCCCAAGTGTCTTCCTGGAGTGCTCTGCTCCAAGGAGAGCTGCATAGGGGAGTTTTCTCAGATCACAAGCATACAAATGTATAATGAATGACCTTTCCAGATCCTTTGTCTCTCTTGTTTTTGTGAGTAGGCATGAATTCATTGAACAGCCTGCTTGCTCTGTGTGTCTAGATCTCAGGGAGAACAAAAATAACTCAATTTTCTGCTCTTCTTCTTACAGTAACTGTAAAAGAATAACTAAAATATAAATTAAATGAGATGTGATAAGGTATATTCTTGGTCATCTCTTTGACTGTTTCTGGGCCCTGGAACAATGAAATGGAATTTTCAAATTGAATGAAAAACAAGAGTTTTCTGTTAGATTGAAAATTTTGGAATGAGCCTTATTTGCAGTGAGGGTTGTGAAAGTTGGGGTCAGAATCCCCTATTTTGTTTAGTGAGTTAGTTTGCTGAGTTAGTTTGCAGTTAATGTGTGTCAGATTAGTGCCTTTCTTTACTTCCCTCACTTGCAGTATGAGAACAAAATGAAGCTGTGCAGACAAAGATCTCTCCAATGCAAGGTGTGATGTGAGAGTGCTGAGTATCAAGGGCTCCATGGTCAAGGGGGTATAGATTCAGTGATGTTTATTCTTCTTAACAGCAACAGTTCCCCCACTCAGGCAAATTCCATCAGTCTTTGGGCATTAGGCCTTTTATGGCTTTTCCCCTCCGTTTCCAATTCTGTTCATCATCTCATGAATCAGTAGTTCTTCATCTAATTCCTTGTTTGCTGTTCCAGCTGTGAATGGGGAAATATCTGGGATGGGGCAAGTTCTTTTAGGGAGAAAGTAAATTTCTTGTCATGTAATCCCTCTGAAAGCAAAGTGGGGAGAAACATTAGCTGCTGCTTTTCTCCCAGAGTCAGCTGGGAATCACAGTTTATGCTGAGTTCATTGTTTATAGCTGTGGGTGAAGGCCTGAGGTCCTCTCTCACTGTTTACTCTGTCCTTGGGAGTTTGTCTCAGTAAGTAAGGGCTGAATAAACACCGGGTAAGATCCTCAGGATTTACCCATTTAGTTATTCAAATGTTTAAAAATATGTTTTAAATAGTGTGTGAATGCATATCCCATATAATGTGAATCTGCTTCCAGCCCCAGGGGTATTGCAGAGGATTTATTGAACTACAGGCATGATACTGTTGTTAGTAGTGGCCTTCACTGATGTAGAAGGATCACTTAGATAATGGGGAATGAGGAAAAATCTCTAAAATTAACTGTATTATGCAATAAATAAATAAGAAAGTCCTTAAGGTGTTTGGGAAGGGCATCCAGCCACAGAGACTGGGTCTGCCTGGGAATCCTCAGAGCTTGGCTGGGGGTCCTGGAGGGCTTTTTTCAAGTACCATGTAGGGGTAGAGTTTGTTTTGCTATTTGTGGCATAGCTGTTCCATGTGCACAATTCCTAACCTTTCAGTTTGGGATGAGGTCTCAGTAGTCTCCTAAAATAAGATTCTGCTGCAAGTAGTATCTGAGACATGTTTGTTTAGGAACCAGAACTGAAGATTGAAGGGCTATGAGCTAAAGGAATAATTCTGAGACTTAAAAAATCCCAATGTTCTTGTAAGAGACACGCACTGGTCTGTAACTTGTCATTATAGTAAATTTATTTTCTACTGCACAAATGGAACTTTTGTTCATGAAAACTGGGGGTTGTTTGCAGTATCAGTCACTTCTGAAGATTTGGTTTCTTGTGTTGGTTGAAGGTAAGAACAGAAATTTGCTTGAACTTCATCTCACTGGAGGCTGGGAAGACATTTTTGTGTAAATTATTGTATATTTCCTATATTTCTGTGATCTTCCCTAAGACACCTGTCACTGCCCACTGTTAACAACAGGTTGGAATGCACTATATGGCTTTTGGGGTTTGATTTTATTTTTTTTAAACATGAAAAGAGTTAGTTTATACTGTGATGAGCTTTAAGGGATTTAACTTTCCATAGCAGCAAACTGTAGTGTTATCAAGTGCAAAGTTAAAATGGCTGCGCTGGAAGATTTATAATCTTCACACAAACTGGCATTTTGTGACAGTGAATATCTATCACTGGAGGAGAAGTAAAAATAAATGGGTGGAATGAATGGTTGTAGCTCATTTGAGGCCCTGGATCCCCAGTGAACTATTGTTTAGAGAGGCACAGAAGTAACTGCAGTGAGTCATGGAGCAGCACTGCTGCAGAAGGGTCCAGAACAGCATTTCAGCAAGGACACAAGCAGAAGCCATGGGGTAACCAGACAACCTTTCAGCCCATTTATCAAATCACTTGTAGTTCCCATTTCAAGGAAGGCGACACAGTAAATATGAGCAAAAAAAAAAAAAAAAGTTAATGTGTATATCTGTATCCAGACATTTCACTAAATAAAACAATAAAATAAATCAATGCAGAACTGTTAGTGCTTAAGTGCTTAGCAAAAAGCATCTGAATCCATCACAAATGTGGGCGCTTTTTTTCTCTTTTGGATTTTGAAAACAATTTAGCAGATTAAAGGTCTTTTTTTACCAATTTCTGAAAGAAACCTTGACCTTTGGGAATACAAAGAAAAGGATCATAGGCTACTGTGTGTCCATCGTGTACTTTCCCAAGCTGAAACATAAATAAGCTTAGTGTTAATGGATACTGATAAAAAGCAGAAGTAAGTGGATGTGAGCATTTAAGCTCGGAACAGTCAAAATTCATCTAATTTAAAGGGTTTGCTGCAAAGCTGAGCATTCAGTCAGGGTCCCTGACAAGACTTTTGAAGTTCTTGCATTTTTGATTTAGGCAGAAGGAAATAGTGGATGTTGACTGAGTCTGGAATGATTACCCCTGCATTCAATCCCATTTAACTTTTTCCAGGGCTGAACCTTTCAAGTTATCCCAGGCTTAATTCCAAGTTTGCTTCCTGGAATAAACAGGAGTTTAACCTCGCACACAAGGAGCACAAACTTAAAAGGGTGCAGACTTTCTGTGGAGGATACCAGGATTATTTTTCTCTGTGTCCAGGGACAGTTCCAGATGCTGTAGTTAGATTTGTCTGTTCTCCTGGAGACCCCTCTTATCAGTGACTCTGAGTGACCTGATAATCTGACACTGCTCCCTAGACCCTCTTGGGCTCTCCTTGTGCTGGTGCAGAACTTGTTTGATCCCCCTGCTCCAGCCCCTCTCTGGGAATGGTTCCCTGTTCTTGAATCCAGTCTCTCAATCATCTGACAGTGCCTGCTGAAACCCTTCATTCTACAAAGCAAACAGCACCATTACTCTAAAAGAAAACATGCACACTGAGGCTTCTGAGCCCTTTTAGGGTATGACATTTTTTAGACCATCATTTGCTGGATCCCAAACTGATCCAGGACTTGCCTTTTTCTGACAGGAGTTTCAGATCCAGCTTCCCAAGAAGGCAGAGCTCCCTAAGCCCTGTTTTGATGCTGTTCTCTTCCATCACATGTGGGGTTCCTGACCCTGATTCACAGATAGGGCTCAGAGTTTTTTGATGCTTCCTAGGTGAGAGCTGGGAGTCTGCTGCTCACAATGCCTGGGGAAAGTCATGGTCAGGAGATTGCTGGCAGAAGATCTCGTAGAAGGTTTTTGAAGAACTTTGTGTCTATTCCATAGCATTGATTTTTATATTTCCAGTCTCTAATTTTCTCTCAAAGTGGCTACAGGTGATCTGGTGAGGTGGTTAATTAGTGCTCCTGATGGAGCTGTAATTAAGCCATGCTCCTCTTCTAGCTTATGCTTTAAGTGGCCAACTTCGAAATGCTAACATCCCATTACAGCCCCCATCTTCTGCAGACAGCAGCTAGAATTCAGCAGAGAACTGGAATAGGACTTGAGGAACACATTCAGACACGGCCCTCTCAGCTTCTCTTTTATTAACATCTCACCATTTTTACTTAGATAATAGTAAGGCAAACAAAATGAAGAGCATTTTTTGCTTCCAGTATGATTTTCTCTTTTTTTTTCCTGTTTTTTTTATTCTGCTTTTGAATTTAGAGGTTTGAGTGCAAAGAGAGAAAGTCAAAAGTTTACAGTAGGAGAGGTAAGTACCAGTCTTGCTCTCTATTTTCCCCTGGGGAAAATGGAAGGATTTTATAATGTGAAAAGTATTGTTCTACTTAAAACAAATATTAGTTGACCAGCTTGGCTGGTTAATGTTTAAAGCTAATATCATTGCCAGCTTCTTTCATAGGACTGGTATTAAAAAAAAAAAAAAAGGCAAAAATAAGATTTTAAAAATCCTTTTGTGCGATTGTGAAATAAGAGTAGGGGCAGATGAAGAAGTGAACTGAGTAATCTATAGTGTGTATTTGTACCATGTCAGCAACTCCCAGCAGCACTCCTGGCCCTGGTTTCCTGTGGAATGTGCCAGGTCCCTGGGATCTGTCACACCATACACCACAGAGAGATGATGAGTAGAGGTGGTTTTGCTGGGCAACTGACCTCCAAGTTTTGCCCATAATAATGTATTCATGTGGCTGTACCCTAAGACATTCTAATGCCAAACATACCTTGGGCTGAAAATTGATGCAGCCTGTTGGAAAAAATACCCACAGCCAGCTCAGATGAAAAAGCTGGACCTGGCTGCTGCCTGAAAATGGGGCCTCAGGAGGTGCAGGGGGTCACAGCACTGAGTTAGTGCAGCCCCAGAGCATCCACTGTCAGAAGCTTTTCTCAGAAATGCAGCTTCAAACTGGTTTTAATGGCAGATATCCAGAAAAGCTGCTCATACAAGTGCAGTCTCCCTGCCTGATCTGTTGTATTTTTAAAATACAGTGGAGTAAAACAGGGGTGGATTTTTTTGTTTTTTTGCTAAATATGATTTTTTTTGTTGTTGTCAGTTTTAAACAACATTTTCATTGATGTGTTCTAACTCTTTTAAGAGCCAGTATCTTCCTCATCTTTTCCTTCTCTAGATGAATTTCTCTTTATACCAGAAATATAAACTACTTCTGCTGGTCTAGATTAATTCCTCTTTATACCAATAAGTATAAACTCAGTAAAAATTGAGTAACTAATATTATCATGAGTCAACCTATTCTTTTATTAGAAATTCTAAGTTTTAATTTTTTTGAAATGCCTTTCCTTATTTGGCCTTTAAAAATTCTAACTGTGCAAATGTTTAATAAACTTGGTGAAGTTTTACTCAAATTGATTCTTGTTAGATATAAAGCTGGGTTATGCAGTATATAGTCCCAGTGTATAACTCACCTGAAATATTTTCAGAGATGAAGCAATCAAGTTGCCCTTGGAGTGTGGTTTCTTTATTGCACATTAATCACATACCTGGTTTGGCCTCTATTTTGTAGACCAGTTAATGTTTTATGGAGAATTTAGAAAATTAGAAATAGTTCTGCATGTGTGTCATTCACATTTTGCTGCCCTTCTCACATAGGTTACTACTTGGAGTAAGAGGTAACAGTAGTCCCCAAGAATTCATTTGTGTCTCCTAGTTTTAGGTTGTACTGAGAGTTTTGTCTGGGAGGTAATTAATACAGGGATTGAACTTTGCAGTTCTCTGTGGCATAGCCTTGGCAATAAGTGGTGAGGTGCATATTCAGTGAGGCATTCATGGAAGTGTTTTGTATCCCCTAAGCCAGAATTCTTCAGCTGCCTGTAAAGAGGTTACCAAAATCATCCATGGGTGGATGAGCTCAGGCAGAGCCCCAAAGTCCTCGTCCTCTCTCTGATGTTGTTGTTGTCACTTGTGTGACTTCCATCCTTCCAGTGGGATAAAGTGAGCTCTGTGCAAGAATTTCTGTGGTCTGGTCTTAATATCATGGCAGAGTAAATCTGTCACTGAGGATGGCTCAGGGGATGCCAGCCTGTCACGTGGAGCAGAGCTGGTGACTTGCCCACCACAAGCTATGCAGCTGCATAGCAAACCCATGATGGCCAGGGAACCTGAGCTTAAAATATAAGCAAATAAATTGCTGGCAGTGTATGACCTGTAAGAATTGAAATATTAATACATTTTAATTTCCTTTGTGTCCTGAAATACATTTCTTGTGCTCCAAAACCTTATTTTCTTAAATATATCTTAAATCAGGCTGAAGCGAGAATACTGTTTTGTATTTAGTATGTAATTACTACTACTAACAGACATATTTTAAGAAGTTGACTTGGTGCACCATACATTTAACTTAGAAAATAGCCTCCAGAGCTATAGGGAAGCTTAGTTTTAAACCCATTTAGTGCTTGAGAAATAATGCCAGGATGGCAATTTTAGAGTAGGCATCAATTCACTGAAAACACAATTTCATGCCCCAGCTCTGCCCAGTTTACATATATGTGTATATATGTATATATGCCACCAGCAAGTGCTGTTATTAAATCTCACCTTCAGTAGCTATTACTGTGACCTAAGTTTGAACCAGAAACCTAGAAATGAAGCATTCTTGGGTTTCTCTTTGAGTTCTTTCCTTTTTTTTTATGAATCTCTTTCATTCTTTGTCAGAGGGTTGGGGTCGAGTAGCTCTATAAGACCCATCTGTCAGCAGAAGCAAAATGATACAGTTTTCTTAATGCAGGATTTTATGCATCCATGTAAAGCCTCTGAATTGAATGACTGTCAGTATTCTCAATCCACAGTCAGTCAGAAACTTTGGAAGTTAAAAGTCAGCAAAAAAGTTAATGAAAGTATTTGACTTGTCAGTGATCAAAGTCCAGAACTGTAAAGAGCATTTATTAGTTGGTGACTGATATGGTGCTTTTGCTTGTTTCTTTCTCTGCTCTCTCCATTAATATCTTAGATCTTTTCTTTGTACCTGTCTTAGCCTAACAAAAGCAGCTGTTATTCTGAATTTCTGGCTATAGAAGCTGATAAGTGAGGTGATTTTCGAACAAATTTTCTGACCTAACTTCTCCTTAGCAAATAATTTCCTTAAAAAGTTTTGAATCTAATGTGACTGTACTCTAAAAGTGGAATAAAGAATCAAACTTGCTTTTATGGGAGTGAGTGTAAATCAAGAATAGTCCCACAGAAATTATTTCCTGTCTCTATGGCATGTTGCAGGTAAATAGAGAAGCTAATAGAGACAGCAGAATGCTGCCACATATTAGAAGTTCAATATTAAAAAGCAGAAATTTAAATGGCAGAGGATAGATATAGCAGTATACCTTGTTAATATAAAAATTTGCTTTTCAGGTAATAGCCAAATTCTCCAAATTCTCTGTCAGTTTTATTGAAGGAGTTTGTGTAAGCCTGCACCAGCAATAGATGGTGTCAACTCGTGAAGAAAATTGCTAAAATTCATACTTCCACAAGAGTGCTCTCTCCAGTGTGGTGTGTTTTATTTTATCTTGTCTCTGATTGCTGTAACATTTACATAAAGCTGAGGGGGAAACACAAGCATGTGCCTGATCATCATGGCTGGTCCAGGAAAATAGAGCTGAGTAAAACAAATCTCACAGTGCCACTCGCTCATTTGATGGCGTGGCTGGGTGCCCAGGTGATGCTTGGTGAAGGTCTCTGTTCTGTCCTGTCCTTGAAGCCAGGGGCAGCCCTGAGAGCTGAACTTGTGTTAAGGGCTCTGACTCACTCACATGAGCTGTCAATTAGCCTCTCCTCCTTTTTTCCAGGTAGACTTTTATAACAGAAGTGGATTTTTTTTGCCTGCCTTTGTTTTAAAGGGGGAGGCAAGTGGGAAGGACTAATCTAAATTAAATACAATACAGATCTCATATTAATGCCATTTAAGCAGGTCCTTTCTTAATTTACCTTAGTTCTATATAGCCTTTTATATTTTAAAAACATTTTTCATTTCTGTGTGCTGCCAGATGTGCTGCTGATACCTTCTGATCTTAGGTAGTTTGACACTGATTTTCCCAGCGCACGCCAGGGTTCAAGTCTGGCCTGTAACTCATCCAAATGATCTATTCATAACAAAAAGTGCCTTCTGGCAGTTGCACCACAGCTGAATATTGTTAAACTGAATTCATCCTTTCATTTGTTTCTGATTGCTCTATAATGTTTACATATCTTACATATTAGTATGATCTTTTATAAAGCACACGCTGAGGTTAAACCCGCCCAGAGAGAACTTTATTTCCCTTCTTCTCCCTTTCAGAAGGTGTGGAACTCTTTTTTTTTTCCTGTCAAAGGAGCAGGAATCTTGGAACTGCTTAGTGCTCGTTTCATCCAAAATGCTGGGGCTGAGCAAGCAGGAATGTGTGTGGTGGGGAGGCAGGGAAAGGTGACATTTCCTTGCACAGGAGGATTGTCCCCCATCCCCGGACAGAGTAACTGTGAGGTGGAATTGCCTGTCTGGGTGTGATCCTTGTCTGAGCTGGCACCATCACCCACGAGGGCAGCAGTCCCTGTGTGAACACGTTCAGCTGAAATATTTATAGATGCAGCTTATGACTCAAAGTCTGAACAGGTTCAGATTCCTCTCGTCTTCTGTCTTCAAATTCCTGCTGCATTAATTGTGCAGAGATCACTCTCACCTCTAGCAGAGGATATCCTGTGTTTCAGTTTCACTCTATATAAAAGATAATAACTGTTACTATGTCTCACAGTGGGAGTGTGTCACAGGAGGAATTTCAGTTCAATGGAAGGCAGAAAATCTTAGGCTCCCTTTGAATTTGTATTTTAACTTCCAGAGAAGGATGACATCTCTTATTTGCTTTAAAAATAAAAATCAATTGCCCATAAATCTGAAACACATGTTGTTTTTCTACTAAAAAGATTAAGGATTTTCTTAAGCTCATTAAAGGAAAAAAAATAATGACATTGATCATCCTATATCACCATAAGAATGTCTGAAGGCAATTGAAAGCTGTAAAAGAGACATGGTGTTATTGTAACCAAAATAGCCCTGAATCTGGCAAATTGTGCTTTTCTTCTGGGTTCTGCAGCAAACTTTGCACTGTTTCTCCAGCCTTATGCCTCTGTCTAGTCATGTGTTTTAGTGGGATTGAGTGGGATGTATACTCAACCAGAATTAGGACCTTTTATTATGAAAATACAAATGCCAGCTGCTGCGTGGCTTGAAAGATTTAATCACCGTCCAAATATTTCAAGGAGGGGAAATGGAAACCATTTGCTGTTTCTGATGCATATAGCTGCAGGAGGATGCTCACCCTGTTGCTTCTCAAAGATTGTGTGTCTGTTTTGGGGAGTTTGTTATTCCCAATTTTCCTCCTTTCCGTGTGCATCAAAGCCCAGAGTCTACAAAATGTGAATTAAACTCCTTAAGTGAAAGGGGGAAATGGAAAATTTGATTATTCCCTATCATCAGTAAAGCCCAGCATGACAGCCAGTGTTCTTTATTCCAGTTAAAAGTTCCCACAGCAACAAAACTGATAACCAAGTGCCCTGCTGGCTTTATTCATCAGTGTGGCAATTCCCAATGCCCTCGTTTGCTCTGTTCATGTGTTGAAAGTTTGCTGGAATGTGTACAAATGGTACTTCGGTACTAAGAGGATAGGAAGGTCTCATGTAATGTGAGAAGAGCCAGCATGGAAATATCCTGTCCTAAATTCCTGTGAGTGTCCAAAACACTAGGCCAGAAGTACTGGCTGCAGGAAGAATTTGGTCTTTTAATGAATCTAAACATTTTTACAGGAGAATTTGGTCAATTGTGGACTAATGACAGAAAAAAGGTGTGGGGTTTGTTTTTTGTTTTATAAACTCAATTGCCCTTCTTGATGTTGAGACTTTCCCCTGATTTCATAAAGCATCTTGATGCCTTTAATGTCCTTTGGCTACTTGTTTTTTTTTCAGGTGACACAGCAGTTGGATTTCAAGCTTGATCCCTTTGCCATAACCAGATTTTTCCTTCAGCAGACTGCAGAACCCTGCAAAGTTCTCTGCATCACAAATATTTTGAGATAAGCCTTCAAAACTCCAGGCCCCTTCTGCCTTAAATGTACCTTGTCCCCTCCTGGGACTCTGTGCTGTGTCCATGGCTGTAGGGTGGGAATGAGTTGGGATGTTTGGGTTCTCCCCATGCTTCCATCACCAGTTCAGAGCAGATACTCACTGGTAACTTTGACCACATGCTGTGTTCTCAGTAAGGTCAGTGAAGTGGAATTGGTCTAAAAATCAGCTTGTTTTAGGATTTGCTTTTTGTTGCACTTCATTTTGTTATTGAAATCGTAAAAAAAGGCTTGCCCCATCGAGGTGTTGAAAACTCAAAGCTGTATTAATTTGTAGTTTTAAGAGAAAACAAAACAAAACCAAATGTCTTTGCAATGTTTTTGACGTAGCTTCGTCCACTTGGAGTCATAAATGCCTTTGTAAATTCAGTGCAGCTATTCTTGCTCTTTAATGGGTTTAGTCAGCCAAAATCTTGCACAGACAACAGACACATGTGTACACATACATCTGTAGGGAAAGTAAGTCAGGGCATCAGAGCTGATAAGGGAGAACCAAGCAGGATTCCCAGATTTGTTAGATGTGTTCCTGAGAGAAATCAACATTTCTTGACACTGTGGTGATGTATTTTGAAAAACAAATTTTTGTTGTTTTGTTTTCCTACTTAACTTCCTGACAAGAATCAGCTGTACTGTAAGTTTATGGCTTGAGCAGACTATTGTTTGTGCAGAAACCTCCCTGCTGCTGTATTTACTAAACATGTGTGATGCACAAATGCCAGTAAACTGCATCTTGGAGCATATTCCCTACTGGCTAGTAAAAACTGCCTTTAAAGTTCAGCCTGTTTAAATATAGAGAGAATGTGCATCAAGTTTAACAGAAACAGGCCTGAATTTTTAATTATTCTCAAAACTGTTTTGATGTGAAGTCCAGGCTTTATTGAACTCAACAGCAAACCTTGAGCATCCTTCAATTGGTCTAGAATTTTGCTATTGAAGAGCAAAGTCTAAATACAAAAAACTCCATTGTCCCATTGACTAAGACCTCTCTTTTTGCTCTTCAGCATTGGAAACACACAGGCTGATTTTGTTAGGGAATTAATTCTCTTGTATCCTTCTCTGCTACTAGTTCCCACCTTCTAGAAAACAACAGTTGCTGATTTAGCCATCATCAGTGGGAAGTGCAGCATAAATCATGGGATGGTGTAGGATTGCACTGCTGTTCTCTTTTCCCAGTGAAATCACAGCTGTGTCTAACTTGAGTGTATATATGTGGTCCTGGAAGAGAAAACATGGATCCTGCTTCCAAGAGAAGCCTGGCAGGGCATGGATGGCCTTTGTCCTCCAGCCCCTGCTGCAAGAATTCCATGTTCAGCCAGTGGAGAATTCACAATTAGTCTTTGGAGCAAGTCCTGGGACACAAGTCCCACCATCCCAGTTCCTGGTGTGTGCTGGGCCTTGCTTGCTAGACTGGACAGTGTTCTGCTGAACCAGGAGGAAAGTCTAGAAAGTCTGTCTGGTCTACTGAAAGTGAAACCACTTTGTAAGAGGAAGGAAAATGCCCTCCACCCTTATAAACTGGTAATTTGCATCCTCTGAAGAAGAGAAAGGAAATGAACCAGTGTCTCCCACATCCTGAGTGGTCTAACCACGAAAACAGGGGTGCAGGGGCCAGGCTGTCACTGTGCTCAGGGTGTTGGTATGTGAGTGATGCCTGGGAGACACTGCTCAGATATCTGCCTGATCTGCCCTCACAGCTGGGAAGGAAGGAGTGCTTTGTGTAAAGCTCAGCCTAAGTAAGGGGCAGAATCTGGTGTTTATCCAGGCACCAGTTGAACCCAAGCAGATCCCAGCCCATGTTTGCAGCCTGCACCTGACACACCCAACTCTCCTGGCAGTGTTGTGAGGGCACTGGAACTTGGGGTTCCACTGCCAGCATGGAGCTGATGGCAGCTCTTGAGGGACATCACTGTCCTCTGTCAGCAGGATTCCCTCCTCATTCTGAACTCTCCAAATGTCCAGGATGGGTGCTCTGGAAACTCCTGTGGCCAGTCACAGTGCCTGTGTTTGCTCGTTCCAATCAAGCAGAGTATTGTATCCCACTAGTCACTCTAAATAAGGCCATTTTCTGGAGAAATGAGGTCGTTTCCCTCTCTCTGTAAAATACAGCTCCTCTTCCTGAAATTTCTTACTTTCTTTTTGGCCAGGCCCAGCTGTTCTGTCAGTGGGGATGAGTGGGTAGTGGGCTGTATCTTGTCATCTAAAAATTATGTAAATGGAGGAAAACATTTTTCCACTTTTTTTTTGAGTAAATTTCTACCTGTACATCTCTACTTCTCTTGGTAATTCCAGTGGAGAAGCAGGAATCGTCTTAGTATTGGACTCTGATAGCTGCCAAGCTTTAATTGTGAAGTTCCTACTTTGACAAGCACTTGGATTCACTAGAGCTTTCTGTTGCTTTTCCAGGTCAGTGAAACCCCAATTTTTGTGCCTGGTGTTTGGGGACCATATTTCTCTGCCATGGTACCTGGATTATGGTTGAATGAGGGAGGCCAGAGTGCTACAGGAAAACTGGTGAGTGTTTGGAGACTGGCAATTCAGACCTGAAACACTTCCATGAGATCATGGGATGTACCAGGCTGCTGAAAGCAATTAACAATTAGATGAGTGTTAGGTCTGTTAAGTAATACTAATTTGCATGGAGATAGGGGATTATATACAGGGCATGTCTTCCTTTTATGGTGGTGGTGATGATTATTGTAATTATCTTACAGGCAAATTGGCTTAATTCTTTGCTTTAGCAAGAGGCTGAAACAGACTTTGAGATGAAGAAAATTATGCATATTGTGTTATATAGATCAGCTGAGTTCATTGATGGGAATAAATGAAAGATACATGGACAGAATTGTAATATGGTAACATTATTCCATCACCTCAGTTGTTTCCCTGAATACAAAGAATCTAACAGTATAAGGTTAATTTAATTTGCCAATAAAAATTAAAGCTAAGCAGGGTTCACTGAAAAATGGATTTTCTTATTTACAGGAAGTCAGTCAGAAATAAAACATAACAACTTTAAAGAAAGGTTACATATACACAACAGTATTTAGGCTTGAGTCCAAAAGTGTCAGCAAGACCTTGGTGGCTGCTTAACCCTGGGGCTTCTGAGTCTCCTTGTGATGATGCCTTGTGAAGGCTGACCTAGAACAGAGGCTAGATGGAGTTAAAGAATAAAGTAGGGATTTATTAAAAGGCCTCATTGGATGCACCTTGGGCAGCACAAGAGCCCAGCCAGGGCTACACCCAGGATGAACCAATATGGTCACAAAATGGATGACTGGTCATGGGGTCTCTCACTTTGATCAGTTCTGCTCCATTTGCACCTTGGATTTCATTGTCCCATCCCAGCTTTAGCCCATGCACTCCCATCCTGCTTGTTTTTCTCTCTTCAGCCCACATTGTTTGTGCTCTTGGGCTGAGATTTGGATCATTTGTCCTTGGTCCCCAGCTAGAGCAGGAATTGTTTTGTCTCCTTGCTCTGTGCAGAGCTCAGCATCCCCTAATATGAAGCTCAGAACTGCACAGTAAAGCAGCACAGAATCTGAAAAATAGAAAAGCTAAAACCTGAGGCATCAGTGTCACCTTGCCCAACCTGTGGAAACCCTGGTTGCCCTCAGGGCTGAGCTGCAGGGACCCCTGGAGAGGCTGCAGGGAACAGCCCTAGGCCTGTGGGTGTCCCTGGAAAGCCCCAAGTGCAGGTTGGGTTTGGTCTGTCACAAACTGCAGCTGTCATCGCTCCTGACTCAGCACCACCCATCTCTGTAAAAACCTGGAGATGGGAGAACATGGCCAGGAAATGCACTGGGGCAATGCTGCATTTAAACATTCCATATGGAACAGTCACTGAATGAGAAGCAGAAATCCTCCTGGATTGGGAAGAACAGACACACCCAAGCTGAGCTGTGCCTGGGGATCCCTCCTGGCTCTCTCCTTGGCCACACCAACCTGACATTCTTCTGTGTCACAGCTTCAGTGGCACAGTCATTCCTCCTCCTGCAGCCTGGCTTCCCACCCCACCTCCAGCCCATCCTTTGCCTTGTGGCTAAAAACATTTTAATTAATAATTAATAATAATTTTTAATAATTGCTTTTGCAGCAGGTGGGATGTGTGTGCTTTAATTTTTTCAGGTAAAGATTGGGCTAGGACCAAAAAGTGTCCCATTTTACAAATAACTGCTACAACCAGACATAAAACTAAATAATGTCCATATAAAATAATAAATGTATGCTCATAACAGTACCATTTTTCAAGGAAAATAGCAAATCTTGTGTGTTGCTTTGCAAGAACACTTTTGAGAGGGAAGTTTCTGTGTGCTTTATTCTGGACAGGTAAATACACTTATCTAAGCTCCAGACAGGATACAGGCAGTCAGTAGTTTTTCTTGGCTGGCTCACAGTGGTTCCACACTTAAAATGTACAATGAGAGTTGAGGCATTTGAAAAAGATGATTTTAAAAATCCTTTCCTTTCTTGTACCAGAGAACAAGGTGTTCCTGAATCATTAAAGAAATTGCTGGGGAAAATGAACAGTCTTGTTAGGACCCACAGCAAAAGTCAGCTTGAAGTACTGTCAGGAATATTAGGGAAAGTGTCTCATTAAAACACTCTTGGGATATCCCATGTGGTTTTCTTGAGGTGGTGTGAACAGAAGACACATAGGGAGCCATGGGAAGAGACACTGCCATGTGCACTGTGCAGGGTACATTGCATTTATTATCTCTGTCATTTCAAAGCTCCTGCTTTCTCACACCTAAAGTTTTCTGAAAACAAACAAAAAAAAGAGACATGTTTAGGGATTCTTTCCATTGGTTGATCAACACCCCAAGGTGAATTATTTCCATAAAATTTGAACAGTCTGATCAAACTTCTTAAAAGTCAAGCTGATCCCTTTAAAAAGCTCTAATTTTTTTGGGGATACAGCTGCAAAAGAAATCAGTTGGATTTTGAAAACTATTTTAGATAGAGTCCAAATGAAGAATGAAGAAGTCCCTTGTTTTGCAAATTATTGTTTAGTTGTATATTTAATGGAGTTTTACACTATATTTTCAAAATTTATAAGAAGAAAAATATTACACAGTGGAGACAAAGGATCATTACAAACTGTGAAATAAAAAATAACAGTAAAGGGTTTCTAGATGCATCCCTCATGTGGCCATGGCTTGAATTAAAGGCAAACTTTGTAACCCCTGCAACAGTTGTGTGTAACAGTGTTTTCCTGGCACACACCTGTATATGATGTTTATTTATAGATTTATTTCTGAATTTATTAGCTGCCCCTGTGTTCTGAAGAGATTCTGCAGGATTGCAGAATTTGGGCCTGAGCTGTGTTTCTGGTGCATACACACATTTGACCTCTGTCTTTGATGCTGATCTCAGGGAGAACAGCCATGCATTATTTTTTTTGCTGTGTTCACATGTGTATGCTTCATTATGTGGTTCAGGACTAGACTCATGCTGTTAAGATTAAATAATAATGTGATTTGCTGTCAATAAGTACTGCCAAATATACTCAGTGCTCTTGAGTAGCTGTAGTTTTGCCTCCTTAGCTTTTACTGTCACCTCTGGTGGGGTATTACCAAGAGGCCACAAAACCTGCTGAATTATTGTCTTAAAAGCCCATATTATTCTACCTGATACTTTGTTTTGTAAGTAATGGTAACCACTCTGGAGTGAAAGGACAAGCTGATTTATAAATTCAGCATGAAACAGAGCTTATATTGATCTTCTTTTATAGCAATAATTGCTTTTTAGGGTATACATTTTGTTTCCTGCAATGAATGCATGAAGCATCTATCAGGATGACAACACACCTTGTGTTTTGTCATAACAGTGTGATAGAGAAAGATGATGTAGGGATTTGGGCCAAGGAGATGCTTCTGGTAGAATTTCAAGGAGGATATCCATGCAGAATGGGAGAGACTAGAGGACATGCAGGGGTCTTGGACAGGAAAAAAGTCATTCTTTCACCTTACTCTCCTGACTGAGGAGCTGCATGCTTAGCATTTGGCCTGGGTTTGGTGCAAGGTTGGTTGTTTTTCTTACTGTTTATATGCCAAATCCTGAATTTCAGTGGGAGTTTTGCCATTGGCTTCACTAGGACTAGAATTTAACACTTCGTGAGTAATTTAGAAGCTCTCTTGTTTTTTTTAGAGCTATAACACTGCCTTTCCCTTTTCCAGGATTGAATTTTCAAGATGTGATCATTCTCAAAATGTTGCTTTTCTCTTTTTCAGATCGATCATGTGGTGCGAGGCCACGTTGCCTTCCCAGAATTAGAGGCAAAGGCTGAAGCCAGGTCACTGTTTTATTCCTTTATTACAGACTGATGCATCCTGTATTCCCAGCAGTGTCCTCATTCTCACTCAGGGGAATTAACAGTCTGATAGTGGGCTGGAAGTATTTGCAAAGACTTTCCAGGTGGTCGCTCATAGATGTAAGGTTTAAGCTCCCCTCAGATACCTTTGGCATATCTAAGTAACCATGTTAACTTTCTGCTTTTCTATCCAGTTCAAGATATTTCTTGATTCTATAGCACCAGTCAGTTCAGCAGACCTCCATGCCTTGGGCTAACAATATATCTTAATTTGTAGGTGAAATAATTAAGCTCCAAGGATGGGATGTAGCTTAATTAGGAATATATTATTCAGTATTTTTGAAACAGTCATCTAAAAGAAGGTGTAGCCACCATATGAGAAACTCCTGCTTGGCAGCACGAATAGAACAGAGAAACACAGGATGAATTTTCAGACAAAACTTTAAATGGAGGGGTGACTTGGAGGTAACTCCTGGATTCCTTTAACAGGAGTCTGTGTGTGATGTGGAATTTGAGCTTGTTCTACTTTAGAAGTTGATGAAGACAGTTCAGACACTTCTGTCAGGCCTGGACTTCCTCAAGTTTTTTTGGCTTGGATTCATTCTAAGATGGTTCACATCACTCCCAGAGAGGTCCTAGCTGAACAGTTGGGCAATGTTGGATGAAAATGTGATTCTCTTTTAATGTCTTTATCCTCCTTAGATTAAAGAAAAAACCCAGCAAACTTGGCATTTTCCCTTCAGTTTCTCCCTCTGGTCTGAGAGGCAGGGCCAGTCCTGATAGATGGATTTAGCACGTGCTGTTACAGAGATATTTTCAGTCCTCCCTGGGGAGACAAAGCTCTACCTGGTTTCTCTGGATGACCCTTCCTTGCCTTGCAGGGCCCACTGCCTTACTTGTTTGTTAAAAACTTGACCAGGATTCCCAGAAATGTATTGGACTTCATTCAATATGAAACAGATTCATGCTTCCTAGAATTCTCTTTGTTGTTCTCTGGAAAAGGAAATCAGGAAATAAATGCATCTGTGTATGTTTGGAATAAAGATTGAACTGGGTCTTTTTCAAAATTCTGGCTTCCAGGCAATTTTTCCAGTGCCCCCATTTGAAGCATGAGCATAAGACAAACAGTTTAGTCTGTAATGCCAGGATAAACCTTTTTTTTTGTGTTGGAAAAATGCCTGTGGAGTAGCCTACTTTTGTCTGCTGGGTCTGATACTGAACTGACTGACCCCAAACAATGCCATAGTGCAAAAAGTAAGATTGTGATATGAACAGGACACTAAACACAGAATATTGGCAGTAGAACTCCATATTGTCCAAGGGTATGGTGTCATAACTTTGGATTTGAGTCTCCTGCAGTTAGTAGCATGGTGGAGAATAGCACTGATAGTAAGAGTTGTAATATTTTATAAAAAGAGTGATAATATTTTACTAAGTTAATTTGCTCAGTGGTATTTTTGTAATGCTTTCCAAGTATCACTCTCTTGATGAAACATTTGTATTGCTATAAATTTACTAAACAAGTCTCATATTAATTCTCTCATCTTCTGTCTCCCTGTCCTCCTCAAATATTTGTTAAATTTAAAGAATTCCATTTGAACAAACAAAAATCAGGAACTTTGAAATTTGAACTTGGTTTTTGCTCATTTTTTCCTTTCTATTTTTCCATGATTCCCCAAACTTCAGCCTTATCCTGGGTACAAGTAGCAGGTGCTGTTGGCCAAAACTCTGGATTGTGTTTACCTACATTAAGTCATATACACAGAATAGAAATAATCCCAGAATCACAGAAGGGTGTGAGTTGGGAGGGACCTTACAGCCCACCTAGTCCCACCCCTGCCATGGGCAGGGACACCTTCCACTACCCCAGGTCGCTCCAAGCCCTGTCCAACCTGGCCTTGGACACTTCCAGGGATGGGGCTGCCCCAGCTTCTCTGGGCACCCTGTGCCAGAGCCTCACCACCTTCACAGGGAAGAATTTCTTCCCAATATCCCATCTAACCCTGCCCTCTGGCACTGTGAAACCATGCCCCCTTGTCCTGTCACTCCTGGCCCTTGTAATTGTCTCTCTTCATCTTTCTTGTAGGCTCCCTTCAAACATGTTGTCTTGTTTGGAGGATTATTGGTGATGATAAATTATTTCACTGGAATTCTCAGCAGAACAGATCAGAGAACTTGGTTTATTATGTTTAAGGGTATTCTCTTTGTGGCTGCAGGAATTTGAATCTATTCAACCATTGCAAATAGCCATGGAGAGGAAACCAAATGAGAATTCCATACTTTGATGTGCAATTCCACATTGCCTTTACTTCCCATGCTGGGTGCAGGGAAGAGTTAAGCACATGCATGTCTGGATCATTAAAAAAAGAACATCAGAGGTCACAAATCTTGCAGGCCTCTTGCTTGCTTGCTATCACCTCCTTCTGCCTCCCCCAACCTGTCCTCCCTTTCTCCTGGTGCTGCTAAGAGGCAGGTTTGGAATGGCAGGTCCCTGCTGAGCAGCTGATCTCGGGAGTTTCCCTGTGCAACCTCTCCTTTGCCCCCACCAGAGCAGATTTCCAGCTGTTTTAGCACCAGTGCAGAGATTTGTGGTGACTTGGGAGGGTGTGAGAGGCTCAGACAAGCAGCTCTGACCACTGCTGCTGAAGGCCAGGCTTGTGCAACCCTCCCAGTCCTATTCCTGGGTTCTTTTTTACCCTTCTTTTACTGGAAGTGGAGAGGGTTGAATTACACAAGGATTTTATGGACAATTTAAATTTAGCATTTGGTCTATCTGATGGGCACAATCTGTGAGCACCAAAATTTGGGGTTTTTCAGGCAATTCAGTGAGTTGCAGAAATTGCTGTGATGTATCACTTTTGCTCTTCAAAAGTGATACATCTAGATGTCTGTTTTCTAGAATGACTATTTGTAATCTAATGGAGAAGGAAAGTGTCCAACTGGCAGCAAAGTTGGTATGTCCTTGGCACTTGGTGAAGTGCTTTTTTAGGGCAGAATTCCCTTTCCTATAGATCTCAATGCCATTTCCCCATCTAAGGAGATGTCTCCTGAAAAGAAAGCATTGAAGCTACACACACAACATCCACCAGCAATTCTGGGATCTTTCTACCCAGAATATAGGAATCATATTTGGCAGTTCTCTGTATCTCTAGATGGTTTAGAACCTTTTTTTTTTCTTTAAAAATTTAGAAATCTAAAAATTTTGGATTTTTTTTTCCCCTGAAAGATACCTGCTGGCATCTTTCAGATTAAATACCAACCTCTGGTTTCTTTCTGAAGTCATGTCCCATGTATGAACACAGCTCTGGGCAGCCTTGCTTAGATATCTTACTCACTTCCAGCACAATTCCTTTTTCATGGCAACAGCTCGTGCTCAGCTCTGCAGGTCAGAGGCAGCTGCCATTGATACTTCCACAGAGAACTGAGCAGAAAAAGCTCCAGGAGGTGATGGTGTTATACTGTGTTAAACACAAAGGTGCTAAAACAGGCTCTGGCAGGTGTTTGAGGCATTTTGCTGGTCAGTCAGTCCAAATGTAGTGCCTTGAACCCTTATCTGTATTTAGGAAAAAAATAAAATGTGAAAAGGTGTGGGAAAAAGTGTAATTCCAAGGTTATGTGGATCTTAAGCATATTTGGCTCAACTTCAGCCTCCTTTTGTTCAGTCCTTGTGTTCTGACAGAGCTGCACAAATGGCTAATCCTTGTGAGAGCAATCAACCAGGATGGAGGGAAAAGAGAGGCTGGGATGTCTGGTGGTTGAGTGAAGCTTTCCTTTTTTATCCTTCCCAACAGTCAAGCCATGATTGAGACTGGAATTAAAACTACTTTATCCTTAGCATGTACTGCTTGTAGTGGAGTCTTTAGGGATGGAGAAAACAGGGCCACTTTTACAAGAACAGGAAAGAAATGATGGTGACCTCCAAATTATCATAATTCAGGTCCAGGAAGACACATAAAGCACATTTTAAAGGACGTGAATAATGATGTAAATTAGTTATTTTAATGTCTTCCAAGTGTACTTCATTTTGAATGATATCCTCTGATAGTGTACACATGGTAAGGTATAATTGAAAAAACATGCAGCTGAATGGTTGAATGCAAAGTATAAATATACAGCTGCTAGTGGGTCAGAAGTCAAACTAGTAAAGCATATGCCAAATTCCCTTAGGGATCTCATTAGTGCATGATTGAATATACATGTAGAGGCTAAATGAATATCACTGTTTGGGTCTGCAGTGGATGAGACAATGACTAATCAATTGTAATTAGGGTTAGATGCTATTATTGACCCACATGTCTAGAATTAAATGCCCCACTTGGAGATTTCCAAGGAGTTGGAAAATATATATGGGTTTGTTTGTGATAGGATGAGTGTTTGAAAAAAATATTCTGAGTGTAATTGCAACATTTTTTAAATGGAATGTCACTAGAGTCACTGCAAGCCAAGGCACTGAAGAATTCCCCATTAGTCTTAAATCCAGGAAAAATGTCTGTTGGATATTGTGGAGTTGGGTGTAGCATCTGAACTTAGATACAATCATATTTAGGCCCATGTTGGGCTCCTCCCTAAAATAGCAGCCACTCACTTTCTCTCCTCCACCCTTAGTGCTGCATTTTAATCATAACACACACTGAAATAATTATGTTTTAAAAAAGGAAAGCTGTACATCCAGCACTATTGATTAATCAGAGAAATTTTTAAACATTTGCAAAGGAATTTGGTTTCCATTTCTGTCTGGAATCCTCCTTACTCCTCCCTCTCAGCTGTGGGAGAGGAGCAGCAGCAGCAGCCCCCAAATCTCAAACAGCTCTGGGGACTCTCAGGAGTCAGTGGAGAAACTCAAGGTCACATTATCTCCCCTCATCCCAGGAAATGAAGGAATTCTGATGGCCTGTTGAGCCCACGTGACCAGAGATATCCCTGCAGTGCCATGGCCTTGGCAGGCAGGGGGATTTTGCTGTGCTTTGGTGGGGTTTGAGCATTTGGTGGTGGTACAAATGTTTTATGTTTGAGGAATAACCTTCCCCCTCTTTTTCCAACTTGTTTTTCTTGCAGTGCTCACAGTATATATACATACTTGAACAGTCACCTGGATCTGATTAAGAAATCTTTGCCTGTGGGTTTCCTCACTGTTGATTTACATGTTTGGCCAGATTTCCATGGTAACAGATCTCCCTTAACAGATCTGACACTAAAGGGCATGGTAAGAAACAGCCTGTCTTTGCAAAAAGGTCAATACAGGGTAAAAAAAAAAAGTTTGGAAGGAGCTTTTTCTTCAATTTTGAGTGTACTCCTCCTCAGCTATTTACACTTTCCCAACGGATTTGAGTTTCTTGCTGCATTGCTGATGTTTCAGTAGAAATCCAGAGATCATTGTACTTGAGATATCACTATAGCCACATGAATTTTCTAAAAACTTGAGGAATGTTGTGTGTGTGCAGGTACCTTTTCTAGGAATCACATTTCACAGCTCTTGCTGTTATCTCACCTGTGTACCAAATCTTACAGTTTGTTGCAATGAATTTCAAGAGAAATTTGGGTAAACCTGTCTGGGATAGAAATGAAATATTCTGACCATGGGTGGTTGATTTAAATAGCTTTTGAGCCCATCTTTCACAGTTTGGGTGTTCCTCCTCCTTGAATTTACAGTGGTAGATCAGCTCACACACAAGCCAGGGCTGTGCAGAACTGTAACAGAGGGTTATCATAAGAGTATAATTTAGTGATATCAAAATACCTGGTGATTAATGCAAAATCTCCTTCAAAATGACAAATTGTCCTTGAAGTGAGCATCTCAAGCTGCTCACCAGCACCAAAATCTGCTGTATTTAAGGCTGAGATAGGAAAGGCATAAGCACTGCTGCATGTTTTAAGTCACAAATGAAGGAAACATTGAAAAAAAAAAAAAAAGCCCTATATATTTTTGGGCCCTAATAATACCTCCATTATTTTATAAAAGAATTACGTGCTGCAGCAAAATCAGAATTTCCTAGGTATGATGGCTGTATGCAAATACTGGTAATAGCAACCCATTTTTTCTGTCACAATTCTGTCTATGTTCAGGTCTTGCCTGATATTAATCCAGAGTAACTACAGTGCAGTATTGATTTATGTCAGAGTAAAGGAGGTTAAGATATAGTATTTAATTATTAATTGTGTTTCAGTGTTAGGGTGCTTGGGAGGGAGGGGGAGAAATGCTTTTAAAAAGTTATTTTTATGTAATAGCATTTTCATATTATTACATTAAATACATTCACGAGCAATATCTGAGTCATAACATAAAACTGTCAGAGTTAATCTATCTCTAATCCCATACAATATGCTGTTTGTTCTTTATTTCTTCACAAGGGCAAGGATAATTTATGTGGCTCTTCCTCAGATCAGGAATAACATGTTTAACATAACATTATGTGTACAGCTCACAGGAGTAAGGCTTGGAATTAGCACTTAAAACTTGTTACAACAAGAGGCAATAGGGAATAATAGAGTTTTATTTTGGCTGGATTTTTACATCTTCCTTTTGATCTCTGCACAGGTTGTTGGGCTGACATTGTCTCGGGGTCTGGATGAACTTGCCCTTATCTACCTGGCCACGATCCAAGCCATTGCTGTAAGACATTTTTAGCGCATAAAAGAAGAAATTATTGTCTCATGTTCTGTGCAGACTGATCATTCCCTTCTGCTAACCAGATTTCTAATAATACATGAATTCACTTAATGGGCTTCTTAAAGGAGCAAGATACTGTTCACCCACATTGGTGACCACTCCCAACTGGAGGATAATCAGAAGACTGTGGGGGAAGATGTTCCCCTAAAAAATCCTGTCCTTATGGCAATTCTGTATGTGGACCTTTGCCTCTGGTGCAGATGTGAGGGAGGAGGCTGACAGCACAAGGAGCAGTGTTAACATCCCAGCTGTCCTGAGAGAGGCTGAGAGAGGGGGAGAGAAGCTCTGGCAATTGTACAAAGGGCTCTGTGCTGCCCTGAAAAGCCTCAGCTTCAGATTGTCCCCAAATCCATGGATTTGCCCTCCCTGCCCGCTGGGTGAGGCACAGCTCTGTGCCAGGGCTGTGGTTCAGACCCACCAGGGCACATCTTCCCCCTGTGTCCCTGCCCCAAGGGGAGCAGTCCCAGCCTGTGGCCATGGCAGGGCAGGGAGGCTGGGAAATGTCCCTGTGTTTGCCAGCACCAGGTTTGGGGAATTTTATCGAAATTCTTTTCTTTCTGCCCGGATTTTTCTCTTGAACCCAGGATTTCCAGTTCACGAGAAGTTCTGTTTTGAGGTGAAGCCCTGGCTCACAGAAGTGGTTTGGAAAGCCTGGCCAGGGTGTTTCCAGTGGGACATGCTGTCCCCAGCCCTCTGGTGACTGAAATCCACATTCCTTTAACATCCTTTCTGTCCATTTTTTATTTTTATTAAGTTTGTTGAACTTGAGGTGTTTTTGCAAAACATGAACGGTTTGATGAATTGGGGAGTTTTCCTGACAAAACTCTGTTCAGTTGGAAAACTTCCAAACTCCTCTCCTGGTTAAACAACAACTTTTCTAGGCTGGGTCAGCCATCTGGGATGGAGAGGGTGGGCGGCTGCTGTAAATTTACTGGGAATTGTTCATCTTATGTGTTAACCCTCCCTCTTCAGCAAATAAGGAGAATTTAACCCCAGCCTGGGATTCATTGTTGTGAGTTTGGAGCCTTTTGCAGATGAATGTAGCTGGGTTATACCTGATGCTTCAGTATAATCCCACCATTGAAAGAAGAATGTGGAGGAGAGGTTCAACAATGCCAGGGACTGATCCTGCCCCTGAAAGGAACTTCCCAGTCTGGAACAGGTGCCCTGTGATTATCTCGTGCTAACGAAGTGGAAACCTTCTCGGCTGGAAATCCTGGGAAAGTCACCTATTATCTCATTATATGATACAGCTCTAACTTGATTGTAAAACACAAATACTGTCCTGAGTAGTAAACTCAGCAGCTGCATATATTTTGGAGAGCTGATTGAGCTGATTTAATATAAAAAGGCCATATTGTAGTTTTCTTTTCACTATAAGTTAAGGGAAATTAATTTTTCCCCAAAGCATTATTGAAACAGTAACTAAAAAGTAGACAGAGAGCTTTGGTTTTGATTCAATATATTTACAAATTGCTAATGGGATACCTAGGAAATTAAATTTTCACTCCCAATTTTAGCTTCACTTTTGTTGAAGGAAACAGTTGTAGTAATCCTGTACTATTAGCTGTCTTCAATGGGTGCAAGATAAACTCTAAACCTATGTAAAAATCTTGTACAAAGTGTAGGCCTGCCCACAGAATGTTAATCTCTAGTTTTCTTTTCAGCAGGAGATGCTTTTTCCTTTTTATATAAAATTTGCATTTGAAGTCCCTCAATTTGCATTTTCTCCAACCCAGGATTAAATTAGTTCCCCCCCACCCACAGTGAAATAAGTCTGGCTTTAATTTAAATTGCTGTGTGAATACAATTTTCCAGGCAGGTAAACACAAAATAATTTTCACAGCATGTTCTTTCTCAGGGTCTTTGACGTGTGTATGTTGTGAGAGAAGTTGTTAATAAATTTGAATTTCAGAAGCAGTGAAAGAGAATCTCCTTTTAACTATTCACTGCAAAATGCAATGCAACAGTTGGCTAGATGAGAACATGATCAGAGATGTAATTGTGGCTGTCCAGCCCTTTCTGAGCAGGCAGACTCCTTTTGGAGGAGTTGATTTTTCCATAATTAAAATTGTGGCTGTGCAATTTGGAGATCAGCCCTCTGTGTCAATAGGGAAGCGATGGATTTAGTCAGCTGGGGCTGGGGCTGCTCAGGTTCCTCTGAACTGCTTGTCTAAAAATCAAAATACATTTGAAGGCCTGTCCAGAATAGTGCTGGGAATTCACTGTGGACATCTCCAGCCTGGTGGAACTCTGCAAGTTCAATTTTCAGTAGCTTTTATTTGAAGAGGGGTTTGTTGCAGCTGCAGCCCTCTTAATAAAATGCAGCATGGCCTAAAGAAAACTTAAATAACAGTATATGAAAACTCTGACCAGATTGTGTTTTGTGGGGAATCTGCCTACCAAGAGTCAGGCTGGGCAACATTTTGCCTTGAATTTGACATTTTGTCAAGTCTGAGCTTCAAACTAAACTTCTATGATATTATAAAGAGCTGGGAATTATTTGTGGTCAAATAGTTTGTCAAAGAAATGGAAAATATTCTTGCAAGAGGGAAATGGGGAGAGGGTTGACTTCAGTGAGGAGGGAAGCAAAGCAAACAAAAAGAAAAAAGATTTTTTTTTAAATGGCAAAGCATTTGCTTCTGCCATTCTGATTTGAGTTTCTCAGAATGGAGACTGTAAATGAAAATTTTAAAATATGCCTGCATTTGAGATATTTCAATTAATCCAACCATGAAGTGGAACATTTTATTTTGCATAGGGCAAAGGCCAAGAGAAATAGTTAAGCCAATACAAAATTCTTCAGGTTTTCCTTTTTGCTGAAAAGACAGAAAACAGTTTTTTATTTGCTGTTCTTTTTTTGTTCTGTTTTTCTATTTGGCTTCAGAATTGAAACCTCTTTACTGAACTGGATTTTCAGATGCTGTTGCATAAAGTAAAGAGAAGGATCTTGTGGGGATGCCTTTGCCATGCAGGTGTAGTTCTGTTCCTGGCTGCTCTCCTGTGCTCATCTGGTTCTGTTTTTTCCCCCCCTTTTTGAAGTTAGGAACAAGACATATTTTGGAGGCGATGCAGGCTGCAGGACATGAGATCACCACGCTGTTCCTGTGTGGTGGGCTGAGCAAGAACCCTCTCTTTGTGCAGATGCATGCTGACATTACTGGTGAGCTTGGGGAAGAGCATGGAAAGGAGTGGAAATACTTTTTTTTTAGGTGTCTAAGTACTTTGTCTTTGGAAAAATTAAGACTTTATATACAGCTGTATTTTGCTGCATGGCCAAAAAAGTGTGCAATGAAATGTTCTTTCTATTGGCTTCATCCTATTTGACTTGTGACACTTCCTGCTCATGCTGGGCATTGCATCCATTCCGTAGAACAGTTCTTCCCTGAATTGCTTCCATGCCTGTGTCACTGACGTGGTTTAGGGGACAGTGTCTGGATCCTTGCTCCTGCAAGTTGTTGCACTTTGTGGAATTCCTGGTGGGTGGAAGGCCCTGGGTATGTGTTTCACTACAAGAGGAGCTCTCAGGCCTCCATGGTGTTTTTGTTCTCCCTTCAGCCTGTGTGTGTTGGACATCTCTGCACACCTGCGAGTCAGTTGAATATACTTCAAAAAATGTGGAAAAAATAACAAAATTCAGTGTAAAGGACTTCAGAGAAACACCGAGTGATGTGTGTTTTGGGTTTATTTCAAATTAAGATCAGTTAACTTGTCATAAATGAAGTTTAAGGCCCAAATTTGGGGTGTTTGGTCTGGAGATCTGACATCAAACATCAAACCACACTTTATGACCCTGATGGACAAGCAAAAAACATAATGCCTGTTGACCTTAAAATTCACTAAATATATTGTAGTCAAAGTGATGCTTTGTGAAAAATTAGGTTAAGTCCATGCCTTTCCTTCAAAAACTCACATATTTTAGGTGAATTTCAGCTACATGTAGAGTTGGGCTGCTGGGTCGTGATGTGTAAAAGAAAAGATCTGTGAAAAGGTATTCTGATTAAAATGTAATCACAAGTTCTTTGACTGTAACTAATGGCCAAGTACAATTCAGTACAAAAAGGCCTTTTTGCAGCCTGGAGTTCTCCCCCATTTGTAAAATCAGTGACTGACAAGGGATGTCAGAGTTCATCTGACTGAAATGCTCTTGGTTATGTTGAACTCATTAGAGCCTATCAGATAAAATAACTAACATTCCAGGATCAATCCCCCATTCTTTCCTGAAAAGAAAAAAATCTGAATATATTATTGTTAGCGACAAATGCCCATGACTCAGCCATGCAGACATCCAATAGATAATTCCACAGGCCACTTAAAAAGTATCTTGATCTTTTTGTTTGCCTGGTAAGAATTCCGTATTCATTCTGATGATGCGGGAAATGGGCAGTAAATTTTAGAGCATGCTGAAAATTGCTCACTGACGCCTGGCAAAGAGCCACGGAGCTCTGAGCTTGAGCTTTAGATTTGCTGTTCCAAGCTGACCCAAGTCCTGAGCTGTGCTTCAGCTGAACTGCAGGAATGCTCAGGTGACAGGGCAAGTTTTGCATCAAGTAACTGAATGCCTGGTGCGAGGTGAATTTGCTTTTTTATATTAATAATTTTATTTCTGATTTTGCAAAGTGTGTGTTTTGCCTTTTCCCTCTATAGAAGTTGTTCAGGGCTGATTTTAGGACTTCACCCAAATTTCAGCTCCTTCTAATCTTACAGCTGGCTCTCAGGAGCAGCATTTTTGGGGGCGTAATATGGTGGAGACTGTTCTGAGCAGGAATCCCTGCTCCCACCCCTGTGTTTGCATCATCATTCACTGAATGACATTATCTGAGCACTGCAAATGCAGACACATGCCAAATACTGCAGGAATATTAAATTTTTCAGCTTAGTGAGGATAAGCATCTGAAGTGCAGCTAGTTTTCTATTGAGATTTATGCTCTTGGTTTAGATTTTTCAGGGGAATTAAGAAAGCGGCTAATTTTTGTTTGTTTTTTAGCCTTTTCCTGCTTTTCTTTACACTAGTGAAACAGGTCTCAGAAAATTCTGCATAAACCAAGGGAAAGTGTGTTCTCAATAGTACCCATGGGTGATGAAACACTAATATTTAATTCTGCTTTAGAATATATATTGTTTGCTTGTTTTTCCAGTGTTTTAATTTTGTTTTCCAGTATCTTGCACAATTTGGAAGACAAGATTTCTCTTATTATTTCATACATAGCTTGAGAAAGTTTTCTACTCATATTTTCATGTCTTCCAGCAAAACCAGGCTGGCTTTGTTGGCTGTATGTTCAAAACCAAACACAAACAGTCTTTTTTTGTTTGTTGCAAAAGAAACAAAAAGGAGACCGCCTTGTTTTCCCCTCCAGGTCAACTTTTAATAGGCACGTGGGTTTGGAGGGTGTGGGTAACAGGTTTGTACCAAGCCCTTTGAATGAGATAAATAGGCAGTGTCAAAGATCTGGGGGGTTGTTTTTTTGTGTGCTTTATGTTCTGCATTAATATTTTGTTAAAATGATTTTATTTAAATGCTGCACTTTTCTTGGAGCCTGGAACCACAGAGCAGAGAGATTTACATTAACCTACAGCAGGATGTAGCTCTGAATGGGGTTTTGAATAATGGTTTTCAAGCCCTTTTTGATTCCTTTTTTGTTTGTCTTGTTGGGTTTGAATTATTTGTGGAGCTGCTGCTGTGTTCCCTAACAGAGGCCTGGCCCTTCCCTCTGCAGGCAAGCCTGTTGTGCTGTCCAAAGAAGTGGAGTCTGTTTTGGTGGGTGCTGCTATTCTTGGAGCTTGTGCTTCTGGGGATTTTGCATCTATCCAGGTATGCAGCACCTGATTTTATGTCAATTTTTGTTCAGTTTTAATGTGTCTTACACCTTGACTTCTGGCACCACACACACACCTAAATCCAAGTGGGAAAGTTTGTCCCTTCTGCGCAGCCAGACAAGATCCAGCATTGCTTTCTCTCCACCCTCTGTTTAACTCCAGATATTATTTAGGTGTGTTGAGGATTCATTTGTCTTTGGGCTGTGGGGACATGCATAGTAGCTGCTGTGTATGAAGTTAGCCCATGTAATTTTACAGACAAAGCAGGGAATTTGGCAAGGCTCTGACCCTGCAGGAAGGTCACACTTTCATCTCAGTTACATTTGTCCTACTTTCCTTCCTTCATGTTGAGGAATGTTAAACATAAGAAGCAACATAGCATTATTTATGCAGTAAAAAATAACACATCTTAGCTCTTGTCTTGCCCCCAGTGAATGCAGAGTTAATAATGAGGATGGAACTGCGTGTTCATTCATGTTATTTCAGTCCATTAACAGCTGAAAAAGTAGCAGTGATGCCTTTATTTTTAGTGGATCTGTCAAAGCATGGCTTAGCTGCATTTATACAAACAACAGTGGCATCAGGAACCCAAAGAAGGGTCTGACTGTCCCAAATCATGCATGTTTTCCCACCTGGCAATCCCATAAGCCATGTCCTCTCCTTGTGCTGCACAAGGACACTCAACAGCACAATGCAGTTGGACAAAATGATTTATCAGAATGGTCCCTAATACATTTGTTGCATTTTGCTTTATAACATCAGGGACAGATATTTGCAGATTAAATTTTGCACAAGAGCTTATCTGGAGATATTTTGTGAATAGGGAGGCCAGCTCCTCGACCTGGTTAAATTGGTGCAGTTCCACTGGAATCAATAAACAGCTCAGCATAAGCTGAGGAGCTGGGCTGTGCTTGGCACTTCTCCAAATGGGAATATTCTACAGTGCTGTGTAGGTTAGCACAAAGAGCAGTTTCCTTTCATAAGAATGTTTCCATTAAAGTGAATCCCATTGCAGCAAATTCACAGTAAAATATATATCTGTGTGTAATAATTCTAGTGCTTGTAAGGAGGCCTTATTTTGATAAATGTAATTTCAGTAGCAACTTTTGGTGACAAGACTTAATATTTAATTCTTGCTCTTCTGTTAATCTTCTGCCTTCAAACATATATTTCATTCCAAGCCTAGGATGTTTTCCACTACTGTACAATAACTGTGAATTTTTACTGTGAATCCAGTAATGTCAGAACAGATATGAATGTTTTTAAAAGAATTTAGCTACATGGGATCACAAAGGAGAAACTGAATACATTTATTTTAGGATCAGGGAAGTGCAAATGTGTGCCATTGCAGTTCAATAACCTCGCTGATATTTATTTTTGTAACACATCTTCCAAAACAACCCTTTCTTAGAGGTGCAAACATTCAGCATCTTTGTAGACTTTGCAAATACAGGTTATTACCTCTCCTCTAATAGATGGTTTGTGTTTAATTACTGTGCTTTCCAAAGCTCTTTGTTTGCTCAATGTAATAGTAAAGGAGAGAACTGTGGGTTTTTACAGTAACCTCTCTCCTTATGTCTATGGTTTTTTGAGGGGGATTTTTTACTGTATTTTTCCCAGTCACTGGTCACATTTCTCAGAACAGTTTTTGGACATTTCCACTCAATGTCAGAATCAAAACGTTTAAAAGCTCCCTGGTTTTTATGGGTTGGCTATTCTCCACTTTCTAAAACTCAAGCAGTTTTAGGACAGCTTGGAAGTAGCACCCAAATCTGGATCCCTCCAAATCACTTCTGCTAACCTTAGTCCAGCTTTACCATGCTCTGCTAACAAGAGCTCTGGCTGCTGCCCACCAGGGATGCTGAGTTTGATGGAATGTGCATCCTGTAGGTATTTGGGGCATGGGGCAGCCAGGTCAGAGCAGCTGCTTCACTCAGAATCTGGACACAAAGGCAAGATCCTCAGAATCCCCCAGGACATCCTTTTCAGCAGAGGAAAGACAAGGTGGCTCACCTAGGAAAGAGCCAACTCTGTGGTGACCTTATGGAGTAGTCAGAGTTAGGATTTATTTACCTGAACAGGTGAGAAATGTGTTGGAATTGGGTGGTGTTTCCCTGAGTAGGTCTGTGATGTTGCTGTACTCTCATCCTCCTGCACAGTGCTGGTGCTTGGTCCTGTGGTGCCCCATCACTGGGGTTTGCAGATGGGAGGCAGCTGCTTCAGAGGATGGTTTTTCCAAGGACAGGCAGTCACTCCCCACACGTGGCTGTTGATGCACCCACCCCACATGGGACAGCAAGAGCCTCACCCTGACCTGTCTTGGGCAGTGGGTCATGGTGACTGGAACACTAAAGAGCTTTTCCTTTATCCTTTGGTATCCCTAAATAAGTTTATTTTCACAAAGGAACATGCAGCAACATGCCTCCTGTCTCTTCTCCCTTCCCATACTGCAGCTCTTTGAACAATTCAGCATTTTGTTCTAATTCTTAGTTTTCACATATTTTTCTTCATATTTCAAGTGATTTGTGCAAAGTTTTTCATGGTTTCTACTGACCACATCTGTATGAGCACCAAAATTCTCAATATGCTGAGCCTTTACAGAGAAGTCTTAGAAATGAAGGTTAATGCAAAAGCTGTGACCAAACAGGTTAATTTGCAAGCTCCTAGTGTGGATTGAAAAGTTCAAGCCCCTTGAAGCTGCAATTTCATCTTTAGGTAATTCTATCAAGGGAAGATTTATAACCTCCATCTCTCAGGCCTGGTCACCATATGTTGTTGCTTCAAAGAATGTTGACTTCCCTATTTTCCTCTTCATTTGCTCTCCCTGCATTTTTCTCCTCTGTGGTAAAACAATTGGTCTATCCAAAAAGAAAAAAAACCTCACAGTGTGGTGAGTTCTTCCCCATTTTATCCCTTGGTTATTTAGTCTCTAGAAACTCCAGAAAGGGGAGAAAATCCTCTGAATTTCTTCTTAGTTTATCTTTTAATTTGCCCCTACAGATGCACATTTCTTCTCTGAGTGGTTTTTTTGGGCCCCAGCAGACAGAGCTGTATAAAACAGTGTGGCATAAAGATTTTTGAAATAAAGGCTATATTTTTGGGGGTTGTATTTTTGAAATACATGCTCTATTGAATGAAGTAACCTTAACATTGCTGGCTTAGGTGGGTCAATTTATTGGTTCTAGCCATTCCTTTCATGCTGAGCAGCAGGATCCTGCTTTTCTGAGGGATTGTTTCTATAGTGAAAATATAGTTTCCGGTTTAGCCAGCCAGCAATTCCTTCTCAGTAAAAATGTTCAATAAATAAATGTCAAAGTTTCCAGTATATCCTCGTTACTCTGCCTCACTCGTACATAATTGAAAATGGGAAGAAGGTGCTGTTTGATTTGGCAGTCATCCAGCTAATTTTTTTTCTTGATAGCCCACTCTTTGGGACAAAGCTGTACACTAGGGAACGGGATTATTGCCTTATAAAACCCTGCAGCCCTCTGACTATTCCTTAATTGAGTATTAAAGCAATTAATAAAATTACCTGTATGGAATAAGATTACCAGATTTATTTTGGATATGCTGCATTCACGTGGGGCATTGTTACTGGCCAGCACAGGAGAGAAGAAACTGTGATTTTCTAGAGTGCATTTTGTTGTAACTCTCTGCAATCAGCTTTCTGTGAACATTTTTGGTGTGAAACACTGAGCTAGAATTTAGAATTTATGTGACTACAAGATTTTTCAGATCTTAAATTAACTTTTAAGAAAGGTTTAGTCTTTCCTTTGTTGGTTTTGGTTGTTAAGCAAGTTGATGGTATATCCTGCAAAAAGATAGGGAAGAGGTTTTTCATTGTTTCTATAAGCAGGTCATAGCATGAAAATGAGCTGGATTCTATAGGAAGAAGTGTTAGGTAATTATCTCATGTGGATTAGCTGAATTGTTCAGCAGCAGTAGCAGCTGAGGAGGTGAAGAACTCCCTGGGCCCAGTGTGTAGCCCTGGAAGCAGCCCCAGGAGCTGTGGGGATCATGGTCCCCTGGCTCAGAGTCTGGGGACTGTATTGCAGGTGGGAGTTGAAGTTAAGGTGGTGGAGGGAAATAATTCGCTCACAACTCTGTACTAACAGAGCCTGGAAGAGTTTTGTTTGTGCACTGCTGGGTTTTGCTTCATTTCATAGACATCTCCTCTCAGTTGGCTCAGGATGATGTTGGGTAGTAGAACACAGAGGGAAAACTCAAATAACAAACCCCAGAGATAGCACAAGTTTTATAAAGATCAGTCAGGAAGTACATAGGATACATGGAGTGTTTGCCTTGTAACAATTAAAGTGTTACAGACAGTCATGAATGTAAAGAAGTTCCTGAGTACAATTAGTCCACAACCTTGGTAATGGACCAACTGGCAATGGGGAAGAGACAACATTTTCATAAGAACACCCATAAATAGTACTGGGACATATTCAACTTTTGTGCTGACAGAACTGGAGGGGGTTAGGCCATTTCCATTTCTGGATCAAGACGTTTCTGGTGTAATTTTGTTCCACTTATTTCAGTGGACGTGCTGCTGTTGATGATCTGATCCTCTATTCCTCTTCCAAAGCATCACCTGTCAGGCCATGGATTGAAATTCATGCAAGCGTCCCGTGATTTCCATATTTTCAAAAGCAAGGACTGAGTGAAAGATCGGGGAAGGGATAAGTTTTTCCTTAGAAATGGTAATAACCTGGGAAATCAAAAGAGGAAATAAAATGACTTCTCCCTGTTGAGTTCAGGAATGCTGCCTTCTCTCATCTCATTAAAAATTTAAAGCACACTTGTTTTTGAGCAGGGTGAATTAGTAATTAAGTGCTATAATCAACTTGTGTAAACATAATATTGAAGGAGAACAGCAAATTAATCATTTTGTTGGCTTGCCTTACCTAATTAATGCACCTTTTAGCAAAGGCCTTCCTGCCATGTTGGTTTTTTTCTCCTGTTCCCTTAATCAGAGAATTTTGGAAAGGCAGAGGAAGGAGATGGTTTTTCTTAGGCACCATGATGTACACAAGGAGTGTGTTAAGGTGCTGTGACCTTGCCTTCCTTTTCCTTCAAGAACTCCAAATCTGCTCATGTAGGCTTTGAGCCCAAGTTTAGTGGAGACCATCCTCGGGCACAAAGTAAGAAGCTCTTGCTCTCCTAGGTAGGCAATGGTTGGTGTGGCCTCTTCTTCTAAGAGACTTTGAGAACCAAACTATTGTATGGAAAATGTTCAATGGCTGTGGAGAATATTTACATCTAACCAAGCCTGGGCTCAGGGCAGTGACTTGGCAGTAGAAATCCATCACTTTGCCTCTTTCCATGGTGTTTTGACACTGAAATATGGCTTTCCCTACTTGAGAGTGGTTTTTTTTTCCTAAAGTTAGATTCAATATGGCATGCATAAAACCACCAAGATACTGGCAATGCCTCTGGCTTTTGTATAGAGTCAGCTGCCTCCTTACCAGAAATCTTGAGAGAAATATAGATGAGAGAGAGAAATGAAAAGGCAGTGATTTAATGGCCACTGTCCAGTTCCTTGTGGCCTGGTGTTTATGGTACAAAGAGTGCCTTTTTAGTTAGCATATTTTGGCCTTACTGTCAGAAGTCTTTGCAGTGAGGGTAAAAAGCAGATGAATCACTACTACTCTTTTGCCCTAAGGATGATCCTTCTGTATTAAAGCTGAGGAATATAAATGCTGGTTTGTCTCTGCCAAGCACAGAATGAGCTTTCAATCAGTTTGAGAGTGTGACTTTTTTTCACTTTCCAAGCCACAACAAATATGAAGAAACCTTTCTACTTTCTTTCAGCTGACTCCAGTGGACAGCATTTCCATGTGGCTGGAGTTCCTCTCTTGGTGGGAGTTAAATCACACACACAAACACCACCATGTAGGGATCACACAGCTGAGATGTGGCTGTAGCTGCTCGCACGATGCTTTCACAAAAGTGCTTAGAAAAGTACCCTCTGCCTTGTTGCTGTTTACTGACATGTGATACTGGTTGACATCTGTTGCCCTTCTCATTGGAGGTCTGTTTGCTTTACTAACTTTAACATTTCCACATTGCTGTGCTGCTGAAGTGCAGATACACAAATCTCCTTGCAGTCCCCAAGGTACTTTTATGAGAAGCAGAGCTGCCATCATTTGATATCATCCTGCTGGCTGCCTTTTATACTGGAGTGGAGAGAAATAATTCTGTTGCTGTGAAATGTTCTTGGGGGAGTGCAATGTCTAGTGCTATATGTTGTCATACATTTGATGTATTATCAGATCAGTACATGCTGTGCAGTAGTGTTTAGTTCATTGTCACAGCAGATGATTTGTGCTTGGTTTATATCACTTGAAATTATTACAGGTAAAAACTTGTCTAAGTAAATGTCAAAGTTTGTCATAGCAGGTCACATAGCTGCTGCAGTGACAGATGATCTTAGTCCACAATCCTAATGCAGCATTCCCAGTTAATGCAAATCAGTGTTGCTCTGGGATTGCAGAGGAGTGACACCAGTTTACTCCAGTACCCCAGTCCAGTCGAGTGCTGGGGTGCATCATCTGACTTTCAAGTAGGCAAGAAGCTCAGCTGGAGACAGGCAGGACTGCCCACATGCTGAAATCCTTGACTGGATCAGAGCCCAAAGAGGAATCTGACACAGTTTACTGGGAGATGACACATCTTGAGATCATAAAGGTGATTAGAGCTCTTGCAGTTGGTTTGTGTTATTGCTCCTTCAGGAAAAAGTTGTGGATGCTACAGGTAATGGGATACAAAGGCTTTTGTGTCTTTTGTTAAGTGCTGTCCTTTTTGTGGAAGCTCAGCGTGCTGCATTTGAAATGTCACGCAGTACACAAATGTTCAGATTTGGAATTTCTCAGTAACTCTTTAATGACAGGGAAAGGCAGCTGCAGTGAGTCCGTGTGATATATCAGCTATAACAGAACTGCCCATTTACAGGAGCTGAGTGTTTGGCACAGCTCTTCTAACACTGGAGGCAGCAACCTCAGCAGTCCAGTACTTAGGGATGTGGCCTTGTTGTTGCTCTGAAAGCAGAAATAAGCATGAAATACTACACTAATGAAATAAAACATGGCCTTTCATTTGGGCATTGGTGGAAGGAGATGGGGGACCATGTGTCAGGATATCAGTGTGACTTCCCTGTTTATTAATTCTGGCTGAGACTGGTGATAAAGATTTTATTACCTATTTTTCACATTTACGAGGGTGGACTGAAAAGGTAATGAAGACCTCTTGGAGGGAAGCATGACAAAAGAAATCTAATTAATCTGTCTTTATGCTGAAAGTGTAGCTGGCTTTGCACAGTGGCACAGCTTCACTGACTTCTCCCAAGTTCTGGATCTTTCACACCCTGAATTACTGTGTTAGAAACAACCACATGTACGTGAATATAACCTCCTCTGTCTGTAGGATTAACACTTACATTGTCATGTCTTTCAGCTTTTTAAAAACTCCCATCAGCTGATGCTGGCAAAGAATAAGATGTAGTGTTTTGTTAATCTGCACAAGTTGAGATGCTTATTAAACCAATGGTGTTTTTCTCATCTATCAGTGAGCCCAGGACCTGGCAAGCAGGAGAAAAAATGTTGCCTGGAATAGTGCAGCTTCTACTGCTGCATATTTTTGTAACAAACCATGAAATGACCACAGTGGAGTTTGTCTAAGGAGATGTACAATTAGTTGATTTTTTTTTTCAAGAAGAATAAGATTAAGATCAGTTTGTAGAAGTTTAATAACATCACAACCTTACAGTTTTTCCAGCTTGCTGACCCTGTCTTTTCTTGAGGAAAACCATAAATATGAGGAAACCATAAATGTGTCTTTGTAGTAGATAGATACTTTCTTAAAAGTGTACTGTGATCCTTCCCCTTTCTATTTTAAGGACCGGTTCTATCCATGTGCTCAGAGACACAGCTGAAGTCATTTGGACCTTGGACTCCCCTTCTGTCCAGGCCATTTAAGCACGGAAATGTGTGATAGCAATATTTTATAGGAAGGATGAGGACAAAGGAGGGTACCATGGATCTTTTGTAACTGTCAGTAGCCAAGAAGGTCCTTTTCAGAGTGTGTCTTGCTTAAATGATGTTTGGGATGTCAAACAAGTTAAAGTCTCTCTGCCCTCACCTCTTCAGTAGCTGAGCAGAACAACCTTCAAGTTAGGCACTGGAGAATTGGAAACTCAATCTGGCTACATTGTGAGATTAATTTTCCATCTGGGATTTGCACTCTTGCTATGTCAGCACAGGGATCAGACTGTTCCGTGGCGAAGCACGAGCATGTGGAGTCACAGCACTGTCTGAAATGCCTGAATGTCTTTCACACTGGAGTTTGTGAAGGACATTATGATCACTTAGTTGTGGGATTTGGTGCCACTAGTTCAGTCCACTAGGACATACTTTTGCTACCCTATATTTGAAAAGGTTTTGTTTTGCATATGCTGTTTTATCCTTGCTCCTCAGAATGTCTAGAGGGGTTCGTTTCTTAACATTTTCTCTCTCTTTATAGTTTAACAAGACTGTTTACTATCAGAGTGTCCAATCCATTTTATTGTGGTTAACAGTAAAGACATTTTTCTTTATTCCCTTTCATATAATTATGGATCTGAAATGGTGGAGAGACCCCATAACATCTATTAGAAGGCAGCTGCTTTTTTAAGGTATTGTCTTTCCTCAGAATTGGAATCCAATTCTCATTCTCGTTTCTTTGTTCAATCATATGTTCTTGTTTCCTTGGTTTCTTAGGTACAGACATATAACAACCATTCCCAACCCTTTCCTTCTTGTTTTGATACAACTTCTTGCATGTCGTGTGCTTAAAATTTCTGTGGCACATTTTGAAGTTGGGCAGTGAGATATAGAGAATCCATATGAAATTCCTTTGTGGCTCTGTTTTGTTTTTACTGGGACACGTGTCCACGTAATGAGTAGCAAGACCATAATTGTCACTCTTGAGGGAAATAAAGGCAGAAAGGCTGACCACCAAGTGGGCATGGAAAAGCCTGACTAGCAGATTTTTGCATAAAGATATTCCTCCAGATGAGGCTTGAAAAACATTGGAAGAGCACAAACAGGGAGAACTGCTGTGCCCATTTCTTGCTGTGCCCATTTCTTGCTGTGCCTTATAAGTGCACAGCAAAAGCGAGTTGGGTGGTTGTCTTAGGAATGATTTATGGGGCATGTTCTCAATGTGTAGCATTCCTGGGAGCTGCATTCCTCTGAGCATCACTAACCCTCAGTACAGAAATACCTCCTGAGCCATGCAGGGCCTGTTTGTGTGAGCACCTGCTGTCAGCTGCTGTTTGCCATGCATCTTCCAGAGTCCTTTGCCAGGTAGAGCTTTTAGGGAGGAGAGTGGGAGCTCTAGGGGGAGCACAATTTTTGGGCGAGGAACAGAGAAAAGTGATGTGGCAATGGACTCCTCACTGATGAGGGATGGTTAGATCTGATCGTGTCACTTCTTTGGGAGCTTGGGAAGTACAGGGGACCCCTTGAGGGAGAACTCTTTGGAAAATAAACCAACTTCTAATCAATAGTTTTTCCTTTGAAGAGTCTCTGCATGACAGGCATATATGGGAGCGCTGTACCATTGTCCATCCCAACCTCTCCTTCCCAAAACCATGGGGTGGATGATGATAACACATGACCTTTGAAAGGTGCCTTCATTGCCCAGCCCTGCAGCACAAACACCTTGGATGTGTTCAGCAAAATACTGCTGAGCTTTGTAGCCTGCAGACTCCTTTTTGCTTTTACAATGTCTGGTAAGACTTAATTTTTGCCTGATTTTTCCAGATTGGTGGTTTTCTGTATGCTGTTGTGAAATCCCCCCTTTTCTGTTAACTTTAAGTAGTTTAGATGCTGTATCTTTAGACCAGACTGAGGGAAGCAGCTCATGTGTCTTCCAGCAGATAAATGGGATGTGTGTTAGGCTCTAGGTTGGGAGCTGGCACTTAGCTTAGGTGTGGGAGGTGAGTAATGGCCCTAAAGATGCTAAGCTGTGTGAAGCCCTTCTGATAAATGGGGCCTTTTTGTGATGAGCTCTCCTCACGTTCCTGGACTGGTTGGCATAAAAGCTTTGAGCATACAAGCACATTACTCATTATTTACTGGTTGTGGTTGCAAGGTCATTTAATTCTGCAATAGTCCCATCTAAGGGATGATTCTTGCATTGCATGAAAGGGAGACTAAGCAAGATTCACTTTTTTTATTTGCTTTGTATAACTTAGCCCCTGTAGATATTCAGCACATTTGCCATGAGACACAAAATGCCGAATGTGTGGCTTTCTGGACATGGATGTTCCACTCATCCCAGAGGAGAATCAGGCATGGAAAGAGAATAAAGATAAGAATGGGGCTTTTCTCTTTCAGCACTAGATCCCCAATAGCTACCATCTCCTTCTTCCTGCTCTCACTCTGATGTTGTTCATACTTTCCTTTTGTATTTTTGCCTCTTGTTTGTGCCTCTCTTTTGTTTAGTAACTTTCATTTTTTCTTTTCCCATGTCTTGGCTTTCTCTTCTCTCTTCTCCTCTCTTCTCCCAACTCTTTCCATATCTCATTCCCTTACCTGTGTCCTCACATACGGAAAAGCAAAGAGTCAGGGATGGTTTGTGGCTCAGTCAGTGCTGATCCCTCACCTCAGGACCCCTCTCGAGGCTTGCAGGACTTTGGTAAAGCCTTATGGCATGTCCTGTGTTTTATGGGCACAGCATATGAACACTGACTGGGCTGTGCCAGTGTTCTTGGACTGGAAGAGGGGAGATTTATGATGGTACTGATCACAGTGCTAAAATAAACTGTCCTTCCTCAGCCAGAGGAATAGGAGTTTGTAAATGCCAGCGTTTTATACACAAACTGAAGGACAGGGCTGAGGGAGCCAGCTGCCCAGGTTAGCTGTTCAGGATCTGAACATGGCAAGGCTTTAAAAGCAGAGAGCCAGAAGAAGTCATTTATATTAAAACAAACTTTGTCATGAGTCATTTGACTTCTTTTTCTCTTACACACATAGTTTATGTCCCAGGCCTTCTAAGGCCCGGGTAACATCTGATACTCTTTAGGCTGAGCCGGCTTTAGTAGGAGTGGGATCCTGCTTCCACTTACACTGTACCACTTAGAACTCTATTTAATTTGAGTCTTGTGTTTACAGGCTGTAACTGTTACTTATTTGTCATTTTTATGGTAATAAAAAGATTGTTTGTCTGTGATTCAGTCCTTGCTGTGCTGTTGAATAGCTCTGTGTCCTTCAGTAGCAGCAGATGAAAAGAGGGGCTTTTGCTTTTCACCTCATTCATTTTTCTCATGCACCTCCAGTCAGGTCAGCAAGAGGGGGGGCAGGTCCTTCCCATTCCTCCCAACCTATTGATGCCAGCAGAGCATCACTCCACATTTTTCACACCATTTACAATGACGTGAATGTGATTTTTCTTCCCTTCTCCTCCAAAAGGGCCAATACCAAAGTGTACCCTGTCTGCAAAATACAGCTTTGTCTCTTTTACCATTTTTCTTATTTTTTCATTCTCTCCTTTGTCTTATCCCTTCTGATCCCAGGTTTTTGTTTAAACCAGGTGCAAAAAATAGTTAATTGCAGGTAGGAGATGTGAAAGGTGTATGAATTCTTCAATCTTGTTCCCTGCTTATGCCAAGGCCTATAGAGACCTGAAAGGGGAGAATGAAACACAGACAGAGGGCAGGAAAGCTTTGTCCTACTCCAAAGTTTACAGGGAAAGGCTTCAACCCCCTCCCCATCCAACTTCCCTGGGCAAGGATAACCCTCAGGCACCCCTGCTAAAAGAGGCTGCACCTTAATTAAGAGCATGACTCTTGTTCCCTCTAGTGGCTAATTACACAGCATCTCTCACACCAGTGTCATTCCACTGCCTTCCTGCTTCCCTGCCCAATCTTCCTTCTATGCACCCTTTTTTAATATGTTTTGTGACTGTCTAAATTTCTCCAAATGATGGTATTTGCCATTCTTTGGATTGTGCCTCCAGAACGCTGGAAACTCTCCCATGGATAGATGCAATACAGCAGTAGGATTTAGGGCTGGAGAGGTTTCTGCTCCTATTCCAGCCATGGTTGATTTTTTTGCAGCATTACCAGGAAGGGTTAAGGAAAAAGGGCTTTTCTTGGTTTATCAGCATCCCTGCTGCTATTGTAATTCTCTAAGTATGAACAGATATGGATGTCCAGAACTGCTGGACACCTCAAATCCCAGGCTTGTTTCATGTCCTGGAGATAAGGAGTGAGTTGCCTGGCTTTCCAGATCAAACAAATACCCTGTAAAATGTAGTGTAATATTTCCTAAGGACACAGGAAAAATTCAGTGTTTGCCAAAGTAGTTGTTATTAACAGCCTGGTAATGGGAGGTACTCTGTGCTAGTTCAAATTGACACAAACTACTGCAGCACCAAGCTCTTCTGAGTATAAATAAAAGCAGAATTTTGAAATGATAAAACAATCTGTGTTACCTAACTTGAGAGGCATAATAGACTTTATTACTACTCCAGCCACTGACTTTGTCTGTGACTGTGGCCAAGTTGTGTGACTTTGTTCTTCATCCTCCTGACTTGTGAAGCAGATTTAGTGATGTTTACATACCTCAGAGGTGGGGTTTATTGTTGTATAAAGTGATAGAACAAAAAGTGCAAAGAAAATCTATGATGATGCTAAAGGTGTTGCTCTGGTGGGTTAAAATAAGTCAGAATGGAAAGGCTGCAGATTGCCAACACAGTTACACATAATTGGAACATCTTCTGACTTCAGAATCTTACCTTAGAATTGCAGTTTATTATTGTGTTAATTTTCATTGCATTATATACATTATATATGTATATAATATGGAAGTTGGCTTATATACTGTGGCATGGTTGCAACTCTGATGTTTGCATCAAGTTTTAGTATTTACAGCATTCAGAACATTTAAAGATTGTGTTGTACATCTGCACAAAAATGCACTTCATATGCAGAATTCTTGTTTTTAGAGAATATTTGGGAAGGAATGGGAGACCACATCCTTTAAAGCACAAATTCACTCAAGGTTTGGATTGGCAATTTCTTAGGAACAGCAAAGGCTAATTCCAGATCAGCATTTTCATTCCCAGCCTGAAGCTTTAGGTATCTAATGTTGTGCCGAACACATAACTGAGGGGCTCTTCTTGCTCAGGTATGGACCCTTCTAAACTGCAGTTGTAGACATTTCTGGACACTTCTGAAAATCAGATGCTGCCCTTTTTTGACTGCAGTGGGACCAGGATTAGCAGAAACAACAGATGCATCTTGCGTTGCTGAGCATTTTCTGAAGTGCATCTGAAACTGATTTGTGACAGGCCAGTAACCCAATGAGAGTAATGTAAAACATCCAGCAGGGTAAGACCTCCTCCTTAGAACTGTATCCTTTTTCTTGCATGCCTGGGTTGCATTTTTTAAAATTAAGTTACTGAGTTGTAGAATGACCCACATTCCTTTATTCCTGTAAAACCAGAATGACTGACAGCTTTTAATTGCACACACTCCTACTGTTTGCTGGGAGAGGAGGGGACAGGATGAGATCCTACCAAATGTTTGAAATATTATGAATAGAGAAAAGATTGTTGAACATGAAAAAATGGCTTCTTATCAAGGGTTTAGTTAGATATGTTGCTGATGCTGTCTGATGTTATATACATCTTCACTAATTATTCCAATGTCAATAACCAAGCCAGAGCAGAACAATGAATAACTGTGTTTAGAAAGGTGTGCAGTAAAATTCAGACTTGCATCAGATAAAAGTAATTTAATATCTTTCCCTCCATTCTAGACTTGTCACAGCCAAAGCAATACCTTTGAACAAAAACTAGTTGGTTTTTTTTCAGATTTGCTGCATGAAGCAATTTCCAAAGTACAGAATTACTGCTAATGGAAAAGCGAAACAAATCTGGGATTTTGAGCTGGTGGAGTGTTCGTGCAAGTGATCAGGCTGTACAAAAGGAGCATTCATCTTGAAATGACAGATAAGTGCTAAGGACAGGACTGAAAACTGTAAATATGTTAGCACTTTAAGCGAGAGCACAGCTTCAGCACTTGTGAGACTCATCAGCTGCTGTAAACAATATGGATCTTTGAGCTGATCTCTGCCGAGATCTCAGCACATCAGATAATGATATAGTTGTTCATTTTTGCTTCTTCTGTTTTGTTTTTTTTTCCCTTTTAGAAAGTACTTTCTGCAGAGAACAGGCCTGTGGTGCTGCCAGCACACACCTCCCTCCTGGAGCAGCAATGGACAACCCCAGGGCTGGGCTCTGCCTCTCCCCAGTTCTGCTCCATTCAAGAGCAGAATGTGCAGCTGCACTGCCACTCTCCTTGGAGGGCTGTGCCTCCACCCAGGGCTGGAGAAGGCTCTTTGAGCTCCTCCAGCCTCAGTTCACAGCCAAGACACTTTTCCAAGTGTGATTTTAAAAGGAAGCGTTCAGGTGGTGGCAGCAGTTTCTCCTGTGGGGCTTTGCAAAGGGTTATCAGTGACTGAGCTGTGACAGTGCAGCATTTCATGTTAGGAAAACTGCATACAATGGAAATTAATTTGAAACCAGTAAATCCCCTTTGCAGAGGACACGATAAAAAGCTGGCATCCCATCATAGCTCCCAACACTCACTGAGGTTCTGCTCAGTGACCTACAAGTGAAAAGCTCCATGAACCATTTGGGCCTCTGCTATTCATCTCTTTTCCCAGCTTGTTGTCTTTAAATAAAAGGACAGATCTTCAGCAGCAGGAATTGGCTCAGTTCTTAGGATCAGCTGAATGGTGAAGCACAAAGTGGTTTTTCTTCAGTTGTGTCCCACATTGGCCAGATTTTCCTCCTGAGTGTTTGGTATTAATCTCATGGTGTTAGTGATTCTCATGAAATATGTGAGGAACTGAGGTGCAGGAGGCTTCACAGGATCACAGAATACTCTGAGTTGGATGGACCCACAGGGATGATCAAGTCCATCTCTTAAGTGAAGAGCCCCCAAATAGGGATCAAACTCACACCCTTGGCATTATCAGCACCACATTCTGACCAGCTGAGCTGATCTCAGAGCCTGTGTGGCTTAAAATTCAGGAGCCAATGGATCCAGTGACTACAGTCATGGAAGGTGTGCTGGGAAGAGCTTTTCCCCCATAAGCACTTGAGGAGCAGTGGGTGAGGAATTTCTCATTGAAGTGGTGGAAGGGACAAGGCTTTCTTGGAAGCCAGAGCCACAAGGTGCAGCTCACTAGGGTCTGCCTAAAAAGCTGGGAAAATAGTATGAGATAGCAAAGTAAAAGTTGGAATGGTGTCTGGCTGGGTGTTTTAAGGTGAGAACATCCCTCTGGAAGGATTTGGTGTTGTTTGTCTTTCCTGGAGATAAAAGGGAGAGCTTATAAACCTTCCCACATGGCCAAAACTTGGAAGTGGGAAGGTGTAGACTGTCCTGGGTACTCTTCTGTGTGGGATCTCAGCTTTCAGGATGGTGCTGTGTTGGATCTCAGGCTGTGACCAGCCCAGCTCTGGTGCCACTGGTGCCTCACTCCCACAGCAAATGCACTTCTAATTCTAACTGGGGTGCTTGCAGACAGAACCAGCCTTTGTTTTGGGCACAGGCAATTATAAAATGTGCTCTTTTTCTATTTGCCAAATGAATACAAATGCTGTCTTAGAACATCTGCTAAGGGAAAAGATGCCTCAGATACCTTTAAAACTCCTGCTGGCAGTGCTGGGTGACAGGTTTGGATTTGCCCAGTAACAGAGATTATTGAATATTACTGTAATCAAAGGCTCTTTCTGGCCCTGGGCAGGTGGGAATAAATAGTTCTTTGGTTTGGTTTTGTATAGAAAAACATCAGCCAAAGTGGTGATCAGGGTAACCTGACATTTGCCAATAAGAATAATTTATTCCAAATTAATTTGTTCAAGTTGGTGCCTACAGGTTTTCTGTGCAATAAAAGTGATTGCAGTACACAGATATTGTGCACACAAAGAGATTCCTGCTGACAGAGAGGTTTTAGTGCTAAAGGGAACTGTATTTACCATTTCCCAGTGGTCTCCAAAAGAGATACAAGCCAAATTGTTTTGTGACTTCTGCAGTTTCCTCCTATGGAACTCTCTCAGTTCTGTGTCCATGGGAATTCCACAGCTCAGGTCTCCCTTGCTGCTACCAGAGCACATTTGGCACTGACTGGCCATCCCATCCTCAGACCAGGCTTCCCAGGTTTTTAAGGAATCCTTCCCAAAATAAAATTGTTTAGCAATATGTATCCAGCATTTAAAGTGCTTTTTTTTTTTTTTTAGAAAGGGAGGAGGACAGTTCTAGTGGCAGAAGACAAATGAAAGCAGTAGCTTCTCATCCCTGGCTGACTTTCAGATCTGGAGAAGAAAGGATGTTCAGTTTTAAACAAAACAGGACAGTATTATCAGCTGATCACAGAATCATAGAATAGTTTGGGTTGGAAGAGACTTTTAAAGGTCATCTAGTCCACCCCCCTGCAATGATGAGTGTGCTTTGCTTCAGCCTCACTCAGTTCAGTCACCGCTAGCCTTTAATTTTGGAAAGAAAAATACTTTCTGGAGCAGTGTGCTGGAAAAGGTGGCTGACCCCTTGTCTATAGCAATCATGGCAAGGAAACCAAATGCCTTGTGCCATGGACAGCTGCCTTTTCTTTGCAGTCCAGGCTGAACTCCTAAAAGTTTTCTATTTTTCTTCTAAGATTTACTCTCTGTTCACTGCTCGTTGGATATCTCTGTATCTCTTAATTTTTTTTTTTTTTTGTTGGACATGGGATATCTGTAAGGTTACTAAAAGGCTCTCTCTACATTTTAATGCAGTTTTACTCTCTGTTTTAACATCTCAACCTTCTACTGGCTTACAGCTTACAGTAGTGAAAGACTTTTTCTAAAGGTCTCTTGTTTTTTATGAGCCCCTGTCCAGGGTAATTTCCCAAATGCAGTCCAGATTGGGTAAAATGTAAGCATATTTCTGAGGTGCAGTTTTTTTTTCCCTTTTAATAGTAAACCACACATCAGATTAACCAGTTAAAAAATATCCCAAATCAAAACTCACAGCAGGGATTTTCCTCATTAACCTCAGGTAGACTCTGGAGCATGGTAAAGAATATATTTGAAAGATGAGGAGGAAAGGAAAGGAAAGGAAAGGAAAGGAAAGGAAAAAGGAAAAGGAAAAGGAAAAGGAAAAAGAAAAGGTTTCTTCAGCCAGTGTTGGAAAGAGGGAAAGAATAAATAGAATAAGAAGAGTGAAATGTTGCAAATAGTTTTTCTTTCTTGATGGAGTAACCCTAAAGTATAGGCAGAAGTTGTTTTTATGACAATCCCAGCTAGGTACCCCAAAAATGCTGAAACTGCCCAAAGTGGGGAAATGAACAGAGAGACGTGTGTGGATTAATTAGATCGAAAAAATGTTTTGACAGCATAAGTGAACATATGGAATGAATTGTGAGAACCTGATCCACTTCCCCATGTGTAAATGATGCCTTAGCCATAGCTCATAAAGCAAATACAGATGCAAAAAAAAAAAAAAAAAGGGAAAAAAAGCCCCTTTTCTATCCCCTCCCCCCAGTAAAGCCCAGTCTGTTGCCAGATGGCAAATAAAAGTTTGAACTTGGTAACTAAATGTGAGGAAAGCTGAATGTTCATTATGGATGTTGAAAGAAATCAGTCAAATAAATCTGAATTTTGCACCTTGGAGGAAGTGGTGCAGCTCAGCTAAATATTGAGTGGAGTGCCCAGCTGAGTGTCAGGATCCCCTGGGCTGGGTCTTCAGTGTCTCTGTTTTACCCTCCCTGGTCTAAGTCAGAATCGTGGAATGCTTTGGGCAGGGACATCTTCCACTATCCCCGGGTGTTCCATCCTGTTCCACCTGGCCTTGGGCACTTCCAGGGATCCAGGGGCAGCCACAGCTTCTCTGGACACCCCGTGCCAGAGAAGCTGGCCCTCACCACCCTCAGAGGGAGGGATTTGTGTCCAGCTCAGTTTTTGGTGTCTGTGTCCATGTGAAATCACACACCTGCCCTGACTGCCCCAAAGGCTTTACTGCCTAAAACTGAGGGTAAAAGCATTGGGACAGATGCTGCAAGCAGAGGGTGAGGAGGGAGCCAGAGAAGCAAAGCAATGTGCTGCAGGTTATGCAGAATTATTCCCTGGATTCCAGTTATTCCCTGGATTAGTTTGCCCCATCCCCAGGAAGGCTGAGTAGGGAGAGGGTTGATTGGGCAGTGCCCAGCATCAGGAGCTGGTGGAGGAATTTGCTCTCCTGACTCCCACTTGAGCTTGTGTCCTGTTAAACACAGCTGCCTATGTCAGCATAACATTTCCAAAAAACTGTGTTAAATCAACATATTTTCCTGTGGTTTCAGTGGACAGACCTTCTTGGTCTATTTTAACAGCAATGCTGTGCGTGGTTAAATGTATTCCACCTCAGAAGGGGGTGAGGGAGATGTGCTGCCAGGGCCAGTTGGTGCTGGAGTTGGGACCTTCTCATGCAGCCACTGAAGGGAACAGTCCCTTCATGGAGAAGCTGCACAGGCTCATGTCAGGGGAAGAGCAGCAAACCCTGCCCCAGACTGCTTGGGTGGTGCCCACAGACTTGATTCATGGCACCCAGTGCCAGCAGTCTGTGAAGCTGAAACAGGAGCTAAGCACTTGGGCTCTTTCCATTGCCCAGGGAAGCTGAAACCCCTGCTAAGCTGTCAGGTTTGTGTCCAAGCAGCTTTGGGCACGAAGAGGTGCCAGCAGCAGAGCCCTCACAAAGCAAACTGCTTAATTATTTGCTAGTCAGAGGCAACTTGGGGGAGTGCAGACTCAAATCAACATCTAACCAACCTATATTTAGTTGCAGAGTGGCTGGAGCTTAGACCCAAACATATTTTCCAGCTGATAGATGATGTGGCAATCAGAGCTGACCCTCGTCCCATTCCAAATTTGGGCTGTGGAATAAGTAATTAATATCATGGCTGGCACGGCAAGGCACCATTCCAGCAGCTGCCCTGCCACTGCTGCTCCTCTTAGGGCTGTTCCTGTGGCTGGCCAGCCTGGCTGGGCTCTGGGACACCAAACTGGGTGACCACAGCCTTGCTGGCACTGTGGAGACACTGAGGGAGAGGCGAAGTCAGTGCTCTGGAGGCAGAAGTGATCCTGTGGCCTTACCTGTGCTTGTCTCTGCTTCTGTGAGAGCTCTTTTCCATTTGTTCTGGTGCTAAGGAGTGAAAATCTTCTCTGGTGGTGCAGGACAGGTCGGGTGATCCATCCTTCAGTGGGATGTGGAAGGTGCAAGAGGGCTGGGAGCTCTGTGTGGCACCCAGAGTGCAGAACTGGGGACACACCTCGAGTGTGCAAACTCTGTGCCCCAGCCAAACCAAACTGGGGAAATGGCACAGCCCACTGCACAGAGAGGTAACTGAAAATTAAAAGAATAAATTACATGTCCCAGATAACTCCAGAAATCTCTTGAAACTTTCTGGAATCTGATTCAGTGAACCAGAAATGCACCTTGTCTCAGTGCTCAGGATCCATCCAGTTGGCCTCTGTCAACTCAAGTTGGATGGTTGAAGGGTAGAATAATGTTGGGCTTCTTTTGAGCTGCCTCATTGTAACAAACAAATGTATAAAATATTCCTCTAAGAAGGGCCAGTGCTGTTACTGAACATATGGACACAGAGATTCCAAAGGCCAGTGACTTTTCCTGGAAGACAGACTCAAGTCCTGAGCTGGTGTCCTGCTTGCCAGCCCTCCATCCTTCCATCCTCTTCTCCCTCCTCCTCTGTATCTCATGTGCACAGACAGACAGAAACTCTTCCTCTCTCTCTCTGAGGTTTGATGCAGACACAGAAATCGATGTTGGATCAGAGCAAAAGGAAAATATAAACTTGTGTGAAATTTTCCACCTTTGCACTAAATGAATCAAAGCCAAATTTTCACACTTTGGTCTTAGGTGTGAATTTTTTGCTCAGCTCTAATATTTATCCATAATGTGTTTTAAAACTTGGCTTGCTCCATCTAGAAACCCACAGAGAATTGAGTTACAGATTCTGGGCTTTGTGGATGCTGCCAAGATCTGCCCCTATAACTCAAACAAATTTAAGTGGGGGAAAAAACCACTAGAAAAATATTGTATATGGTCCATCACATGCTTTCTTCATGCAGTCATATACCACTAAAAAGTAATGTTCTGCAGAAATACACTCACATAATTCCTGTAAACACAGATAAGATGAATTTTGCATCTCCGAGCTGTTGAACAAGCAATCCCTAAATAAAAGCCTAGAAGAAAATAGAAGCCTTGCTTAAAATTCTTATAAAAGTTCAAAAGTATTTCTCCAACATCAGCATTTCAAGAAATCTATTTATGCCCCTCAAATCCAAATATATCTGTCACTGAACTTCTTAAAATGATGCTAAAGACATCTGTTAGCTGAGTTTGTGTGTGTGGAATAGAGATGAGTAAGAGAGAGGTTCTTCACTGCTGCAGAACAATTGAAATTATTACCAAGAACATTTTTTGTTTTATTTGTTGTGAGGACTAGAAGTATAAGGAAAGTCACTGTGGTAGTTTGAAGGTTAACACCTGCTGAATCCTGAAATCAGGACAGATCTGGGGGGAAGAATGTTCCTACATTTCTGCCTGTTGTGAATGGGGCAACTTTTACATTATTTTCCTCCTGCTGTTGGATCTGTGACAGGAAAACTGAACAGAAACTCTGGATAGGTGAGACTGGCCTGAGTGTGAGCATCAGATGCCCCAGTTTGGTGCTTTGCTGCTCCATGTGTAGCCACGTGCTTTCATCCACTGAAATGGTACAGGAGGACTTGAAATGGTCTGTGGTTGTTTCATTGTTAATAATTACCTTAGGTTAAAGTCCAAGCATTTCTTGGGATTACCAAAATAACTGAGTGGTGAGAACACAGCTGGGAAGTTGCATTTGTGCTCGGATGCCTTATCTGTTTAACTTTGGATACAAATTTTAAAGTCTCAAAATAAAGAAAAAGCCCAATTGGCATTCTGTTACTTGACTTTCTAAAGTAAGGCTAGAGTCCCTAAATCTGTTTTCTTATCTGCTGTGTACTTTAAGGCTCACATCCCATTAATTTTCAGTAATACTCAACCTCATCAGTCCTTGAGTCACAGCTGAAAATCAGACCTGGGGACTATTCTAGGCTGGGCTTGATGATCTCCAAGGTCTCTTCCAGCCTAGCTGATTCTGTGATTCTATCCACAGGTGGGCTTCACTGGCCTCCCAGTGCAGTCCCAAGGGACGTGGGCTCCTCTTGTGGGATGTGCTGGGTTTTGTGAGGCAGCTCTTGGAGGATCCCAAGGGCAGGGAATCAGAGAATATGGGTCCCCCAGCCTGAAGCTATTCCCTGTGTGCACCTCCTGTGGCTCCTGTGCCAGGCTGATGGGCTTCTCCTGCTGCCTCCTCCCACTCAGGGTTAAAAACCTTTTCCTTCCCATTATTGAAGGGACAACAGTTGAAATTTCCAGCTTTAAGATGCTGTGTCAAAGTTGGGCTTCCCTAGGAGATGGGATTTTCCCTGGGTTCCAGTAGGGTTTCCCTTGGACATCCTGTTGCACCTGGATTCCTCAGCTGGGTAAGTGTTGGATCCTCTGCCCCAGATTATGCTGGAGAGTGGAATTCAGCCACAAGGACCGAGTGGATTTGAGTGGCTGCTGACCTTCCCAGCAGCAAAATGGCACCTTGTCCTGAGATCCTGGTGGGCCTTGGGGAGTTTGGTTCCCTGTCCCTTCCCCAGCAGGGATAACTCTGCTGGCCTGGGTCTCTCCATGGAGAGCAGAGTGTTTACTGGCTTGTGTCTGTCTCAGCGTTGACACTCCAACAAAAGGTTAGAAACCATGAATGCATCCCTTTATTTCTGCTCCACAGTGCCTCTCTTTTTTTCTGTGTAAACCCTTCACTTGCCTCTTGCCCAGCCTTTAGAAACGATGATCAAATGCGAACTTTCAGGGTTTATTTATAGCATAGCCTTTATGGAAAGAGAGAAAAGAAATGATTAAAAAGCAATTTTACAAAATATTTTGTTTTAAGAGAGAATTCATTGTGTTTTAAATCACTGTATTCATTGTACTGTCTAGACTGGCAAACAAAGAAGATAGAGCGTCATTCAAATTAAGATTGTGAAATCCTTGGTGACTGGAATTATGGATTTGGATGTCAACCCTCAAACAAACTATTTCTGAACGGCAGTATTATCACTTTGCTATATTTAAGGCTTTGTTGGAGACAGAGCAGTGCACAAGGTTGATCCGATTCAGTAATGCACTTCTAATGTTCCTTTGTTTCCCATTTCATTATAAATTCATATTTTCAATGTTCTGTTCCTCTTTGTCCCCAGAAAATTGTTGAAAAGACTCTCCTCTGGGAGTAAAGTTTTTTTGTTCAAGCTAACAATGACCAGACTGACTTTAAAACACAGAAAAACATACAACTAAAATGTGAATTGAGACAGGGAATTAATTTTGGATATTTTGAGCAACATAGAATGGGTGAGTTGTTGAAAATTGCTGGCTGTGTATTTTTTTGCCATGTTATTCCACAGAACCATGGTAGTTGCTGTGAGACTTTAATGCTGTGGACTCTCAAAGGTCTGTGTATTTTCAGTCGATTAAAAACACCAAAGTATTTTAGCTGATAAACTTGAGGACTGATAAACTTGGGAATCTTCCTCCTTAGCTCAGGGTGGATGATGAGGGTCCATCATCCAGCAGAAGAGAAGAAGCAGCTTCTGGAAGTTGTAAGAGTAAAGCAGAACACAAGGGCATGGAATACCCATGTCAGAGGCAGAACATATTCTGGGAATGGTGCTGTGTCCTGGTCCTGAGTGTGCACAGAGAGGGGAATGCAAAGTCTGGCCCTCCCTTTCATTTTTGTTTCACCTGTGATAAAAAATGGATTTGCCTGTTTAGACACTTCAGATATTATGGGTTTATTTTCATGCAGTGTCTCCAGGGCAGTTCAAAAGGAGGTGTGAAGCAGGGAGCAGAAAGGAAGGTGTCTCTTCCATTAGTGAGAGAGTGTTTCTGGGGGCTTTGTTTTCCCTAAGGCACAATGGAAAAGCAGTAGCCATTGTACCAGAGGGAATTGGCTTTTACTTTGAATTGTCTTTTTTTTTTTTTTCTGAGTGTTCATTCATTTTTGGGTAGTCTGTAAATCCAGCTGGCCATGTAAGGGACTGACTATTGTAAACAGGGACAATGCTTGAGCATTGTCAGTGTCACCTGTTAAAAGCCAGGGAATAAAATGCCCATTTCTCTTACTGGGAAGGATATCAGCCTTTCCATGGCAGTATTTTCATCTGGCTGCTGTGCAGAGTGTCAGTGCCAGCAGGCTCACATGTCCCAGGGAAAAGAACACACTATCTCTCTGCAAGTGTTATTTCAAGGGTGTTTCTTGGGGAATCGAAGAACAATCAACCTCTGCACGTATGAAGGAGAATGAGCATGTGAGAGCACAGAAATATTCCCTGCTGCTCTATCAGCACCCTTAGCAGAGTGGAGTCCTGACTGCACAGCTGGCAATGCTTTTGCCTTTGGTAGAGCCTGCCCTGGGCCAGTGACACTGCACTGACATTGCTCATCCACGTTGTGAAGTTCTATGAGATCCTCTGCTGTCAAGTGCTGGATTAGTGGAAAGCACAGATTTCAGTAGAGCAGGTATTCCAGCCTGTAAAAACATCCAAACCTTTTAAAAATCCAGCTGCAGCAGCTGGCTGGAAGGTTCCAGCAGCAGCACAGGCTGCCTGTTCTCCAGGGTCATCCTCATACTTAGGCACTGCATTGAAACAGGTTCAGGATCCTGCTTAGAAACTCTGAACCCTGATTTAGTCATACACTGCTTCATGAGTTCTGACCTTTAATGTTTTTAACATTCTCCCATCTAAAAGCTGTTGCTTTGATTCTCCAGTGAAATCACTGAGTGTCTGCTGCCTCCAGTGTATCCTGAGAGCTCAGGCCTCTTCGGTGATTCTCATCCCAGTGGGATTGCTTGGGAGAATTCACGGAAAATCAGAATCTCACAGAGATAAGGAAAGGAACTAAATTACTCATCCCTCTCCCTTCCACACATGGCTGTCCCAGAGACTCCTTCTGTAGGGGATTCTGTGAGCTCTGACTATTTTGGCCAAAAGCAGAGCAGGATCAGAGTTTGCCTCTTGTACCTTTGTGCTGGAAAGTGAGGCCAGCTGTGAGCTGCAGAACAGACCTTCCCGGGTTACCTTCACCTTGTGGAGCACCCCTGAGTCCTCCCTTGCTGCAGGGAACCAATACCTTCAGAATATGATTACAAGATCTCAAGTACAGTATCATTTTATTTGAGAACCCTCCCCTCCGGGGATGCAGTGTTTAACATTTCCTTTGGTTAGAGTAAATAATAAAAGATAACTCTGTTCTGCCTGGGACTCCCAGTGAGAGAGAGGAACAGACTTTGGTTACTGAGGTTCTGCAGAGCTTTGTTCTCTTGACTACTTTATAATGGGATTGAACATATTTGCTGCCATCTGGCCTGTTCAGCCGAAACAAAATACATCACTAATGTTCCGATTGGTTTTGAAACATCTTGTTCTTGTCAAAAAGTATTTTAAATCAAAACAGGCTTTTCCAGTTGGTGTTTGTCTTTTCCTAGGAGGCCATGGCGAAAATGGGGAAAATTGGGAAAGTTGTGCAGCCCAACCACGAGCACAAAAGGTAATGTTGGCTGTGATGTGTTCCACTGGGAGAATTCAAAGGGGATAAAGTTGGGGTCTGGAGATGAGGTTGGGGTGTGTCTCTTTACAGCCCTGCTTGACTGCAGTAGTGTTTAGCGTACAGACACTTTAAGAATCACGGTATATTATATTTTATAAGAATTGTTCATACTGTATTTCTAAGGATGATTTCTAATAATTTTTAAAGCTTGATTACTTATATTCTATTTTAAGGACTATTAATATTATATTGTAAATTATTATCTCTATTAATTTTTAAGGGTTATCTTCTATTACATTGTATTTTAAGGGTAATTTATGTTACTTTTTTAAGGACGCCGATTCCACGGGCGGCGGCGCGCGGGCTCCCCCTGGCGGCGGGCCCGGGCTGAGGGGACACGGGGGGGACATGGCGGGGACTCGGGGCCTGTGTCCGGTTCTGGGCCCCGCAGCACAGGACACATTCTGAGAGGCCCGAGCGTGTCCAGGAAAAGGGGCTGGAGCCCCAGGAGGGGCTGAGGGAGCTGGGAAAGGGGCTCAGCCTGGAGAAAAGGAGGCTCAGGGCGCCCTTTGGCTCGGCACAGCTCCTGACAGGAGGGCACAGCCAGGGGCGTCGGGCTCTGCTCCCAAATAGCAAGAGACAGGACAAGAGAAAACGGCCTCAAGCTGTGCCAAGGAAAGTTTAGATTGGATATTTGGGAAAATTTCTTCACGGAAAGGGTTGTCCCGGCACAGCTGCCCAGGGCGGGGGTGAGTCCCCATCCCTGGAGGGATTGAAAAGCCCTGTGGATGTGGCACTTGGGGACACGGGGCAGTGGCGGCCTTGGCAGTGCTGGGGGAATGGTTGCACTCAGTGATTTTGGAGGATTTTTCCCACCTGAATGAATTCTGTGAAGCTCCGGTGTCTCCTCAGTCTCACGACAGAGAACTCTGGGGAAAACTGTGTGAGAAGCTAAGCTGGCTGTAGGGAAATGAAAGTGGAATTGCAGCTGGAAATCACAGTTTGGGTCAAAACTGCCCCAGCAGTGCACAGGGAGAGCTCTGACCCCGGCAGCAGCTGTACCTAGGAAATAGACAAAGTGTATTTAATGCTAAGAGAAACAAGTAAACATATATATTGCAGGAGATTTAAATCTTCAAATCTCAGGCTTTGCTGATGTTAACTTTCTTACACAGATTTTATGACAAGAAATATGAAGTATTTTTGAAGCTTGTGGAGCACCAGAGAGAGTATCGCTCCATCATGAACAGCTTGTGATCCAGAGGCATGGGAGCTGGAAACAGCAGGGATAACAAATTTCCAGGCATGTGTGATGCGGGTAATTTCTTCTTACTGTACCGTCCATGTTAAAAATATGCATTTATCATTTAAAGTATACATTTTAATTTTTAATGAGAAATAAAATGCAGTCACTTTACTGTGAAGCACTGAGTATTTTCTGTCAATAATCCCTGTACACAGGGACAAGGAATATTCATTTGTTCCAGTCAGAAAACACAAGACAACCAGTTGCAGGTACCCCAGTGCCAGTATTTGGACTGGCAGGAACAGCACAAGGAATAACATGATTCACTCAGATGGACTTGAGTCCATGCAGTCAATGTTCACATAGATGGACTTTACACACTTAGCTTGAGAGAAATTCCTTCTTTGGTATTGGCCTAGGCTGCAATTCCCAGTTAAATGCAGACAGGAGTCACACAATAACAAAATTACGCTGGGGTTATTTGGAAAATAATAGTTTCTGGCTTTTTTTTTAATGTTAGTAGTCAGCCCTGAAAAAACATCTGGTAATTTTTTTAAAGAAACAATGCACTTCCTGCCTTGTAGTTCATGGAAAAGCAATTGTTACCCTTTCCAAAGTACTCATTGTTAGGAGAAACAGCTTTACAAGTTCAGGGACATAATTAAAGACAATGAAAGTTGATGGGAATAAAATGAAGAAACATTGTAACAAAAAGAGTGAAACAAGCAAGAAAAGGACTCTGACATAGTGGGGTGTCAGAGCTCCCAACTCAGGGGCATGATAAAATCTGTCAGCTGAAAAGACAGAGTGGGAAAAAGCAGTTGGAGACCAGTGTGTTGTAACCAGTAAGTATTCATAAATCTAATATCTCTATTTTAATATGCAATTAGTGTGTAAAAATGAAGTCCACAGACTCCAAATGGACAGCAAAGGTACAGGTTATACAGGGACAGATGTGCAGGGTTGGCTGGCACTGCACCAGCACTTTTACCTCTTTGCAGCTCAATACAAACAACTTCAGCAAAGTTTCCATAAACTTCCTGCTATTTATATCATTATCCTCAAACTGGCCTCGATTTCTCTGGCTGAACTGGTAGCAAGACTTAGCACGAGGGGTGTAGGGAGTCTGGAAAGGGAACAAGCAATCACACTGCCTTGGTGTAAAATGTAGATGCACAGGGTTCAAGGACTCTCTGTGCCTTGCGTGGGCTTGCATGACACAGTTACAGAGATTTGTTCATATTTCCTGCATGGCCTTTTAATGCCTTCCTCCCCTTGTGATACTTGTACTTTATAGTTGCATTTTTGTTCCGAGCCAGTGTTGCTACCAGTTTCATGTGATCCATTTAAAAACCAGAGCTGTGAGAACTCTGTATCCCAGTGGCTGAGTAATCAGCTGTGATAACACAAACGCTGTTGCAGGATTTTGCAGTGAGACTGCCTGACCATCCTTGTGTTATACAAGACTTAGCAAATTGTTCAGTTTGCCAAGTCCCCAAATTAAAATTTAATTCAAATTGAGCCAAGAAGTAAAATGTTAAAGCTCAAGAGTTCTAACACTCTTCAGCTGCAGGTCAATGGGCACTGTAATGTTAAACTCTGATTGTGGTTGAGGCATTCTTGTCAAACTGCCCTCTGAGGGCTCCACTTCGAGTGCCTTGGCCATGCCAAGCACTGCTGAGTCCTTCAGCCTGTGGCAGCAGCACAGTGACAAACCCATCCCACTGCCCCAGCCCCAGAGAAGCCTCAGTCATGGCTTGAAGTTTGGCCAAGGGCCCCAGCTGGGGTCAGTCAGGCCCTGAGCTGCAGACCCTGCCATCCTCACCCCTTCAGGTGCGATTTGCTGACAGATTTTTATCATGCAAATTAAAAGAAGGGAAGCAACCACCGTGTCATCAGCTGCTCCAAGAGTCATGCAGAGAGGCCCAGGCTTCACTCACATGGAGAAGACAAGAATATGATGGTTCCAAAGAAGCAAAGAGCAACTCTTAGGAGAAAACTCCATGAGACCCACCCAGGGGAAGAGTCCTCACAAGGCAAGAGTCAGGAATGACAGCCTGTCATACAGGTAACCTGCAAACTGAATGTTCACATGAGATTGGTTATTTTGTATTCTGTTGCATTTTAGTTCCGTGTGTCTCATAAGGACTTTGAAAGTTAAAATTTGTTGAATGTAGAACCTTTTTGTGCTATCCAAATGCCCCTACACTGTTCAGTCATGGTACAGTAGCCAGAGGAATCCTTCTAAAAGGTATCCCTACTGCCCCAGCCCTTGGAAAAGTATTCTGCTTGACACAGAATCCTTCTGGGAATTGGGATTCCAGCATTAAGAAAGGGCAGAGCCAGTTTGAACTGTTTGGATTTGGCAATACTGGGGGAAAATCCAGCTGCTTTCTACTGGAATCTGATTTGAAATTTTAGAGGCAAGTTAAAATCCTGCAGTTCAAATCTGAGTGATATTTGAAAGGTCCAACCTGACCCTCTCTAGGTCTGCTTTTTAATTAACCAGGCTTTTCACAGCACACTGTGTTCTCCTCCCTGTCAGGGCGACTGCAGGACTTTTCCTGGTAAGAATTCCAGAAGCATCTACACTAGAAGGTTCTGGATGCAGCAGGATGGTAACACTTCCACCACAGTATTGCCTGTAACTGCATCAGAAGGTAATCACATAATGGTACAGACTGGTTTTCCTTGCTGGGTCTCTTTCAATCCATTTCTTATGTGCTGCTCACTCAGTAAATGCTGATTTATAAACACTTCAGGGTCGAGGTTGTTTCCTTGGCTTATTGTGTTGCTTCTCACAAGAGGTGTGAAAAGCCACACAGTTCCACAATAAACAACATTTTCCTTTTTTCCCCTGTATCCAGCCTCCCAGTGCAACATGCAACCTCTGAATGGGGCCTGGTGAGATTAGGAACTTCCGTGCTGCTTTTGTGGAATGTTATCCCAGAGATTCAATAAACTACACAAAAGAAAAATGCTGGAGGCCTGTTTGATATTTCACAGAGTTGTTTGATCTGACGTGTGTCAAATGATAAATGCAAATGGCTGCAAGATCATTCAAGCCCAAGTGAGTTTTAAAATGCTGTGGGAAAATTAGAGGATAAATAAATCTGATCCCAAGAGCTCAAGCTCGTTGTTTGGCATGTGTCAGAATGCAGACAGAGAGAAATATTACCTTTGTCTGCAGGGAGGGCAGGTTAGTGCTGCTAACCAGGGACTGTGCCTCCAGCAGGGGGTCAGACAGCAACCTACCAAATTAAAAAATGAAGATATGCTAAACATATTGGAGGTTATTTAATATTTTCAAGGAAGTTACCAGGATTAATAAACCCTCTTTCTACAATGGACTGTGAAAATGATTGTGATACTTTATTTTTAATACATGGTTTTCCTCTGCAAAGGGACTGTGCAAAAATGGAGCCTTTGCTCTTCTACACTGGTATGTACAGAGATTTACAGATCAGCTAGGGGAGGGTTTCCTTTCCACAGTTTCTTTACCTGTGGCTCTTACTCTGGAAGCTCCCTGGGTCATGGCTGAAGCCCTCAGGTGCCCGTGGACAGAAGCATCACAGCTGCATCAAGGTGAAGTTGTCCAGAGGATAACTTCCAGGGCCAGTTATCCCAGATAAACCAGCAGGTACAGCCAAAAAATAGCTTGTACCTCTGGAAAAGCCAATTGCCACATCCTTTTTTACCCAGACTGCTGCTGATTTCCAAGTACAACATAGAGAGGTCTCAGGAGCGAGAGGGGGCAGAGTGCGAGGACAATAAAATTAGGCTGCACATGCAATGAAAGCAGTGAGTTTGTGCTGGTCAGAAAACAGGAAAATTGAATGTCAGGGCTGGCACCACCAACAAACCCAGCAAAGCACAAACAGCATATCAGCAGAAGCAGCACAGCTTGACTGGCAGCTCCAGGGCACAGCGAGCAGTGTGACAGGTCAGGGAAATAAAACCTCTCAGCATTTCAACTGATGTAACTTGACAGGGACCCCAGTGAAAACAGCAGCACTACATTGTGCTGCCATTTTGATGGGATTGTTCTGTTGAGCTGAACAATGATCTTTGTTCTTAAAAACAGCCAGCAAGGAGTTTGTGTGAGCTGTGCTGTAACAAGAAGTCTCCAGGAGCCCTCAGTGCAGGGGTTCTGCACACAGCATCACCTCATCTGCTGTCACTGAGAAAGGGAACTTGAGAGAAACCATGTTTGAAATCCAGGAAAAAAAATATTCCTGATGCCATCAGTTAAATCAAGTGTACAAGGGCTGCGGATGTGAAATTTGGCCCAAAGGTGTTTTTATGAACCTCGCTCCGTCTTGTGCTTTTTACTAATTTTCATTTGAGTGCAGGGTTTATTTTTGTGCCTCTTGTGTTTTATTTGCACACACAGAGTGCTTGGCTGAGCCCACAGCTGTGTTTATTCCTAAATCCCTATCCAGTCTGTATAAAACCAATCTGGCACCCAGCTTCCAGCTTCTCCTTGAGCTTTGTGTTTGACACCCATCACCTCTGACTGGCTTTGACCCATTGGGGTGGTGGATCAAAGTCTGGGAATCCCCATGGCTGCACTGCTGTGCCTGTGCTCAGTCTCAGCGAGGCCAATGGGGCACTGATGGATCCCAGAGTCCTTCAAGGCCTTTCACAAAAGAATCCCATGGAAACTAAGATTTGCTGCACTCAGAATCCTTTGTTTGTTAGAACAGGAAAGGAAGGACTCCTCTGAAGTTGACCCATTTGTGCTTCAGTGAATTTTTCATAAAATAGACAAAATCCTGTTTTAATCTATCCCACTCCACAACCTTCTGAGGGACTCTGTAGGTTACTCTAAAATACCTCTGTGGTTATTGTTAATTAGAAAAAAATAATATTGCTGAAGGATCGCTTTTCAGTTGAACTTCCTGAACATATGGTTCAAGCTGAAGCTGAAAAGAAAAACTTCAGGACAAACTGTATGAATTACTACTAATAATAAAATCAGACATTTTTTATAAGTCCACATTAATCTTCTTTAAAAGCTTTGGGTTAACCACATTTTTTAAATAAAACTTTTACCGGAGCGGAATTTATTAAGAGAGCTCAGTGTTGCCTTAGCTCTGTTCCATGGGGCATCAAGAGAAGTTTTATTACTGATTTCAGTCACAACAGACTTAGATCTACACAGAATGGTTTTGATAAGCCCAATGTAAAAGTTTTATTGGTTTAAGACATGAAAAACAGACATGTTACAGAGACCACTTCTACTCTATAAACAGCCATAACATGGATAATGCATCGCACTGGAGTCAGTGCTCCAGAGTGTAAATAATGGTGTGGAGGGAAGGAAAGCCTGGCCAAGTATGTACAGCTAAGAAAAACAACATAGATCCAGCTTGTATATGGTACTTCTCCTCTACAGATCTCAAAATTAAACACAAATAAAGTCTGTATCATTAGGTCATACAGATGGAAAAGGGAAAATTAACCAGGCCAGGGAAAGAGGAAAGTTGATGCTCTTTGTTGTTATGTCTATCTTTGTACTTGAAACTATAACTACTGAGGCATTATTTGAAACAGGTTTTGAGGCCATGTGGTTGCTGTTTGTCCTGGATAGGTTCTGTTCAAAGCCTCCTTTTCCTGTATGTTATAAAACAGTGTTAGAAAAACATGAAACAACCGGAAGTATTACAGTGTATCTCCCTGAGGTGTCCCTGGCTGGTGGGGATCCACTGATTTGTTGTGCTCCCCGGGGATGGGCATACTGGCAGTGGTGATGTGGGACTGTGCCCTGTTATCTTTATCCTAAAGATAAAAATGTGCTTTTATTGCACCAGCATTAACAACACGGCCTCTTGTTCTCCTTTGTACTTAGATCTTTTTATAGTGTGGTGAAAAAAGTGTGAATGGCTTGTAAATATAACTTGCACTTGCTTCAAGGTGCCAAGCTCACACTGGCTCCAGTGGTGCAGAACATGGGCCTTAAAAATCCTGAAATCCCTTTATAAATGTAATTATGGACATACTTCCCTCCACTGTTCTGTGGTTCATCCTTGTATTCACTTGGAAAAACTATTTAAATGCTGTAATCCCAACCATATGGCTCAGAGCCTCAAAGAAGGCATTTAGCAGACACGTTTGTCTGGAGAATTAGGGTTTTACACAGATTACCCAGTGACTGGAGATGGGATACCTCCTCTGGGAGAGGACAGGAGCCCACAACAGGGGCTGCATTGACAGAAGGACCCTCTAAATCTGTTCTGTCCCTTTCCTGTTAAACAGATCCTGGGCTGGAATAAACAGTTAGTGAGCTTACGTTGGGATGAGATGTCTTTGAACAATATTCCTCTGTAAGACCACACAGCTTTACTTTAAAAACAGTAAACAGATTAAAATATCCTTATGCATGACTAGAAACCAACTTACTGAATTGTTTAAAATGGAACTTCCACTACTTTTGTTTGTGTAAAAAGCTTTTACAGGACTGCAAACCAATGTAATTAGGCCTAGATCACTGTTTTATTTAGGCAAATGTTTCACTTTGGAAGCAGGAATGTGGGACAGAACCAGACCTAAGCCTAGTGTGTCCTACTCCTGATTTTTACCCATTGAAATTAATTTTATGGGATAGCTGCTGATTTTATGCTGCTGATTAAAAAGACAAGCTGTCTTCTCAGAAGTGAGTTCATGCTTCAAGATGAGACTTCATGTTTGTTACATCTCAAGCTTTCACACTTACAAACGTGATTGCAGCTTCTCCTCGCCGCCACGTGATTATTGGACTGTTGATTTTTGTAAAATGTTGGAGGGTTTTTTTGCATAGTCAGATACAAATTGTGTGATTTTCTGGTGCATTTTACCCATTCCACAAGTTTGTATTGTAATTTAACAGTATCCTCTGAGATCATCTGTTACTTTTTGGCAGCCTAAGACTTCATGGGCATTTCAAAAGTGGCACCTTATAGATGTGAAAGCAATGAGAAAATAAAAATACAGTTACTGATTTTTCAGGGAATATAAAAATGGGATTTCTCATGCTTCTGGTGAGGGAACCTACATTAATTCCAGGGAGAAGCCTTGGTCCTGGTTCTCACACAGGCCTTGAGATTGCTGCCAGAGGAATGCTTGGTTTAGTAGCCTGTGTAAGCATTGCCTGCATTGTCAGTCCAGAACACTTCCCACAGAATAAATGCCCACAGCTGGTTTCTGCTGGGAGAGGGGCTCACTGGAGGCAGATGGGGCAGCTGGAATTGCTGTGGTTCCTGGGAGAGATGTAGTGCAGAGTCTTCACTAAATTAGTAATTTGATTGACATGTTCAGTTCAGTAATAATAATTTACTGTGATTAGCAGAGAGTCACAGAAACACAACGTAGATATCACACATAAACTAATTGTCACTTTTTCCCTCCTCCTCTGCAGTTGAGTCTGTCACTTAAATGCACTGAAAAAAGTCTGGTGTGTTCTCTGCCTTCCTGGGGTGCCACAATGGGATTCTCTCTGTACCACAGGCTGAATGGCAAAAAGAATCCAGGTGAGTGTTCAGGAAACCAGGTCTCTTGCCAGAGCCAGGTCTAAAACTATGAATTCTCCAATTAAGTAATTCTAAATCAACATCATTCATACCATTCTTTCCTCCTGTAATGAGGATCTGTAAATAAGAGCAACTGGAGGTTTTAAAATAATGTGCCATAACTTTGATTCAATGACTTTTGAGGGCATTTCCAGCCTTAACATATAACTACTGGAAAAAATCTTGCTCCTTTACTGTGAAGTTATAAATGTATTTTTTTCCATCCTCAACAGAAAAATGTCAGATGCCAAAGGCCTTTCCATTGTTTTCAGATTTTCCTTTCCCTGCATTGATAAGATTCTCTCCTGCAGAGATAACAACCACACAATAGCCCAGCAAAGGATGGCTGGGTAGGAGTGAGACACCACAGCGATGGCCAGAGCCAAGTCCAGGACACTGAACTCCAGGCAAGCAGATTTTATTTCACACAGTGGCACCTAAAATTCACCTGCACATCTCATTCCATTCTGACTTCCTGTGCAGGGCTGGGGGGCATTCACAGATCCAGAACATCCTCTCAGCTGGACAAGCAGTGATGGTTTCTGTCAGTTTCAGCCCAGAGCAGTTGTGTTTACAAACACTGCACACACACAAGCCCATTCGGTGTCTGCTCTATTTGTGCACAGGAATAACACCCACATTTCTTAAGCTTTGTCTCCTATAACAAAGGGAACGAAATGTGTTTCTGATTGTGATAGATACAGAGTCAAGGGAAGCCCAGCATTCCCAGACTGTAACCAATGGAAATTCTGAAAGGCTCCCTTGCCCTTTGCAACCTCAACAAGTCAGAATCTCTTGTGTATTTTATATTAGCTTGTCTTGTACAGTAATTAAGTTATATATGACTCCTAGGGGACAAGTGATAGTTTATAGTTTATTTCCAGATGACTCATGAGCAAGTTAGCAGAAAGAGAGTTTGTACTGCTCAGAAAACAGGAAAATGGAATATTTAGTGTTGCTGATGATACCAGTTCTGGCTGCTGAGCTCAGGCACCAGGCAAAAGGGCTGGAAGCTTGTCAGCTTGAGTGCAAGGGCCTATTGAGAGGCTGCAAATGCTCAAGCTCTGCTCCCAGAGCATTTGATTAGCACTAGGAATTACAGCAAAGATCCTGAACCGTGTGAATACGTGTGTGTATAGGAAGAATAAAAATCATTCAATCATCATTCAAATCCAGGATTGTGACACCACATTTTTAATTTCCTTGTGATCTCTCACTGATTGAGTGAAGCAAGGTGGGAAACTCAGTCATCTCTTGTAGGATGACCAGGGGTGGCAGATCCAGAGAGAGCAAACCCAGGCAGTTCCTTACATACACAGTAAAGCCATGGACATTCTTATGGGTGCTAGGAATTCCTGAGTCCAGCAGGTCCCAAGGTAAGGTGGGCCTGGTTTCACCTGGTATGGACATTCTTTCCCTCAATTGCATTAATAGAGCATTTGGGAGGAAAAAGGTTCTCAGGGTCACCTTCAGCTAAGACATCAGTGGTTTAGTCTTGTCCTGAGTCAACCAGCTGGGAAAAACATGCCAGGTCTGTCATTTATTTTTAATATATTATCTGTACATAATCAAATTTCTGATTTATTGAGTCCAAGCACTCCCAATGATGCTGGAGTTGGCTCTAACCAGTACCAGTGGTTATGAGGGGCCCGCCCAGCTGGATCTGATAGAAGGAGAAGACAGATGATATCTGAGATTTCTGTAAGGCTGCCAGAACTAATTTACCCCTTCCAAAATCCTGAGCCGGCCTTTGAACATTTGAACTGTGATTGAATTAGAGATTGATTATGGCAGTTAGTGTTTGTGTCATGAGGCATTGAGGTTTTGATGGCCCTAAACAGTCCTAACAAAACAAAATATTTAGCATGACTTTGCCTAAAATGACATATTTTTAGGGAGCTTTCTCTCATGCAGTAATTCTGTGTGTTATTTCTAACAGCACTATTAAAATTGTCATTTCTCCTAACATTTTAGGCTGGAAACTTTGCAAGTGCCCTTAGGAAGACTATTTCATAGTCATATATTTGGATCTGGGTGCCTTTGGTGGTTCTAACCCATATGTTGTTGGGAATCCTCATCCAGAACTGAATGGTAAAATGTTTAGTCCAGTAGAAGTCATTCATTTTGAGGAAATGAAAGAAAAAAGCCCAACCAAAACCAAACCCCAAATTCAGAAGCAAATTATTCTGAAAAACAGACTTAGAATTCAAAGATTCAGAGAAAGCCTTGAAGCCTTGAAGTTTTTCAGGAATCAGATCCTTATGTTTCTATTCCTTTCTCAGCACGCAGCACAGGTGTTCACTGAGGTCACATTTCCACAGGTCAGATTTGCAAAGGAATTCTTCATGTAGGTACCTCACCAGGGGCCAGGCTTTGAAACTGTGGCAGCCAGATACTTGAGAAAAAGGAGCTTTTCAGATCTGGACACATCTTTTGGCTTAAAATGAAAGCTGTGCATTTCAGAAAATAATTCTAGTAGAACTCTGCAAAACCAAGCCCATTGTACTAAACCCCAGCCACCAGATTTGATACATTTTTAATTCTTGTCCACAAAAAGAAGGCGTGAAGCACTGATCTGTTTGTTGGCTATAGAGCCAGAAGCTCCTGGGTATAAACCTTTATCTCTGTGACACAGCTCAGCTCACAACATCTTCCAGTTTTACCACAAGGAAATTTAGCTCTAAAGCATCAGTGGTGAGTCCGTTCTCATCAGCATCTTTGAGGAGAGGCATTAAAGCTTAAAAAGCCCTCTGCAGGTCGAGCACTCACAAACATTTCTTGTTTTTTCCATGAGCACGTGGCATTATTCAGTAAAGCAGCCCCTGCTTTGAGGTCTGAAGTTATCTGGGAGGGGTGACAGTGGCACTTTGCTCTGCAGGGAAGCAGCTGCTCCCAGTCTCAGTTACAAGGCCAGTTCAGATGACAGGGGAGGCTACACTGGACAGCTCATGGTTTGGCAATCCAGATCTAAACTAATCATAAGCAAATTAAAACCACGACATTTTGGAAGGAAGAATTGATTCATGTGGATTTTCCAAAAGTAATCTAATGAGTAAAAGTCTAAATAAGTACTTCAATTATTTATTCATAATCAGTCTAATGAACACTTCTTACAGTGGTCCAGGAGACCTACATGAGGTTGAGTTTGCCATTTCTCCTTGCAGAAATGTTTGAGAGGAGCTGAGTCAGTGACACTGTTGGTGTGGAATCATTCAGCAAGGCCAGTTATGCCTTATTTGCCAATTAATCATTAATTTCCCAACTTTTATTTCCCAATTATTAATTTAGTTGGCAAGGGACTCTCAGGTTTTATAAATTATGAAATGAAATGTAGTTTTTTTCCATGTGAAAATAATGCTCTTCCTTTCTAAATCTTCTCCCCTAAAAGACATTTAACATCATTGAAAAGGTACCTGAGCCCAATAAAAAACTTGCATTCCTATTTTTAAATATTAACTTGCATCAAGGGCACACTGTAAGTATTTTGATCACCTGACAGAGTAGCAGCTTATCAGTGCTGTTGTGAAACATCTCTAAAACTTGCCAGACACTTGTGATACTTTGGAATTGCATAACCGCAGACTTAGGTTGCGTAATACAAATTTGTCCACATCCTAAGTGAAGTGCAAAATTTAAGCAGAAGGTCTAACATGCTGAGGTAATTTTTAATGATGGGCGTTTATATGCCATAGGTCCTTTTCTATGGACCTTGAGAAAGGTTTGATTTATGTAAAGGTGTTCTTCAATTTAATGCTGTAAAATTGATAAGGAAACGTGTTCAGGGCTTGGTTTTGTGCAGTGTTCACCATCCTGATCCTGATTCAACAAGGCACTGAAGCACAAGCTGAATATTCAGCCCCCAGGTAACACATAACCTCTTATGTGTCAGTAATATTGGAATAGAAATACACTTAGAACAGAAATACTGCCCCTGGCATTCCTGCTGAAGCACCGATAAGCTAAACAAAGCACTTTTCAAAGCCTAATAACCGGATGGGATTTGTAGCATAAACAATGCTCCTTGTTAGTCACCAGTCCCCAGGGCATCTTCCTCACTTTGTTACAGATAAATTAGCAACAAATGAAATGCTGGTGTGATTTCCTGCTCTGGGTATGTCTGTGTGCTCGCATGCCAGTGTGAGAGCTGTCATTTATTATTTATCCAAGAACGTATTCACATCCACAGTGTGATTTAATTACTTATTAAAGGTGCCAGACTGGCAGACGCAGAAGCTGGAGCAGTTTGGTTGTCCAGAGTATGTGGTATAGGCAGTGACAACCTCTCCAGGATGTTCAATGCTTCACCCCAATGGACTCCCCAAATCTCCAAGCACAGCTCTTTCTCTCCAACCTTTTCCCAGGTTCTCTGCTCAATGTGTTAAGTTCATAAAGGCTGCTAACAGATGTCAGTCCTGTGGTTTTTAGACAGGAATGCTGATATCTGGAAAATGGTTTAAACACATTAGGTCAGTCTGTTTTAGCTAGGCTACTCAAGCATTGGGTTAGTATTAACAGAGGTGAAACCCCTTCTAACTAAATAATAGCAAAAGATATTACTTGTAAAGGTAGAAAGAGCCTAGAAGATTTCCTTCTGCTTGCCAGGGGCTGTGTGCTGTGGCTCTACTGCAGTCACTCAGGCCTTACCACTGACACACTTTTGTTGGAAACTGCAGACTTAATTCTGCACTGTTTGAAGAAACAGGATTTTGGGTCCATTTTTTATGTCGCTCTAAGCCTATTACTGCTCAGTTGTGCCATTCAAAGCACTTCTCCTGCCTCCAGGCACAGCTGGATGCAGGACAGCAGGGAATCTTCTCTCACTTCCATCAGTACACAGGCTTCAGTGGGGAAACCGAGATTTTATTTGGCCTAATTCACTGAATTTGACCAGAGAAAGGCTGTTAAATAACAGCAAGGTTCCTTTCACATAGCTCCAGAATATTTTGAGGAAGATAATGAACACAGGAAAATCCAAACTTCTGTGATTCTGTACATTAAATCAGTCAATCCATGATTGCCCCAGGCCAGCCATTCCTGTTGCCTTGCTGACATTTTGGTCCCAGTACATGCCTGAAAGTTGGAATCCTGGATAATTTTGTCCAAATTGTAGGTTGGGCTTTTTTTGGTGCTCAGTCTTTGGTTGGGTCTGTAAAGCACAACTGCAGTGCCAGGACCAGTGTTTGCTCTTAATGAGCTCCTTGTTTTGGCTCTGGAATTTGAGCTGGCAAACACTGCCATGCCTATTTTAGTTTGCACAGTTGAATAGTCCCATCAAAGCCAACAGGTCTGGACATGCCAACCACTGGCATTTCTGCATTATTAATTCCCAATTTTACACATCCAGTCTCTTGATGTACTCCACAAAAGCCTACCTAACCAAAAACAGAGCCTGTGAGGTACAAAGATGGGGCTGAGAGGTGTGAAGGTGTGAAACGCTTCTGGCACAGTTCTGGAGCAGGGCCTACGTGATGGCCTTTGACACAAACTGAGGGGGTTTTGACTGAGATGGGCTTTTGCACGACACACCTCCAGTGAGTCCCATCTGTGACTGAATTCCATCCTGGAATGTGAGAGTGGGGGTTGCTGGATATGTGGGAGGCTACACAGAGCTCAGCTCAGAACCACCGTGCCCCTGGTTCCTCTGCCTGAGCAAAATAGCAGCTGTTGGAGAGCAGCATGAAAGCAAGGGAGAAATCTCTAAATGCAAACAGAAGGGACAGACAAGATCAGCCTTTATCTTAAAAAATTATCCAAGTGCAAAATGCAGTAACCAAAAATATAACTGCAACCTCCCTGGCAGTCTGTCCAAGAGAGGCTCAACCCCTGCTGTGGGAGTTGGCTTTCCCTCTTTGGAATATGCCATAGCAAGAGAACCTTCAAACATGAAAGAAAATGTGTTCAAAATTCTGAGGAAAACTGAAGTCTATTTTCAAATAAAACCAAGAAAAATGACATTGATATAGAAATGATGGGAAATCTGAACTCAGTTTTGACAGGTAAGTACACAGTAATTTATTTATTTAATATATAAATGTTGCAGTATCAGGACAACTCACACTTCACATACCTGTAGCTCTCCTACTCTGTCAGCTGTGGTTGGGTTTGAGACACTGTTGTGTTATTCAATAGCAAGTGGTGGCTGTGACATTTTCACCCATGTTTCTATTTTTGAACACAGACTCTTCTTCCACTAAAGAATCATTTTTAAATACTCCATTTAAAAGCATGTCTTTTAGTGCTTTTCACACTAACTTACAGATGCTGAGAAAGGAATATTCTTTAATAACTTAGCTGTTAATTTTCCATTTAAAAATAATGATCAAGTTACTAACATTTTATTTGGTGAATCTTCTACACTGGTAATAATGTTTCTGAATAATAAGATAATGGTATATAATTGGAATAATGGAACACAGAGTTCTGAAAATTACTTTGCTTAGAGAGATTAGAGATATTACCAGAATTAGTTTCCCTAGCAGTACATTCCCTGGCACAGAATCAAAGGGGTTACTTCTTGGAAACTGAGTTTGTGATTTCCCTGATCTTGAAAAAAACACATGTTCCTGATCTTAGCTGTGGATTAATCCCTGACTGTGGTGAGTACTGGAAGTATTTGGTGCACATTATTAAGTGTGAGGATACTCTCAGGATCAGAATCTGTATGGCACAAACTGGGACACAAACCCACCTGCCAAACTGGTGCCTTAGGAGTCACCTTTTCAGCACAGTCATGGGAGCAGGATCTCAAAGTGTCACTGTGTTCATGACCAGCATGTCTCTGCCTTAGTTCGTATCCCAGTGCTGCATTTTTTGTCCTGAAATTGAATCTGAGACATTTAATACATGTGCATTTGAGAGGGGCTGCTGCCATGACACTGCCAACAGTTCCATGATGTCAATTAACGTCAGCCAGATAATGTTGGAATTGCCAAAGCCCACTCTCACTTGTAACCTTGTTCACTAAAAAAAGATAAGGGTACTAAAATAGAAGTGCAGATATCAGTGAGGAAGTAAATGAAAAAGCAGAAATAAAAATGCATAGATGTGAGATGAACAAACGTTAGGGAAACAACCGAGGCAGTGAGAGCGGGGTAGGGAAGGGTGCAATACCAAACTGGGCTTTTGCTGAGCAGAAATGATGCTGTAGAGAGATAGAGATATTTTATTCTGTTCAAGTCATTGTTCTTAAAAGTGGCTAATTCTGAGACTTTTCCCTGTAATAACTGGGGCAGATAATTCCTTAAGGACGTTACCATTTCTCTCTTGCTGGATGAAGCCAAAAGGTGCAATTACAAGATCTGGTCACAGTCTCTTTTATAAATGTAGGTTGGTAGCTTCCTACTTCAGACCTGCTTTGTCTCCAGTACAGCTTTTTAAGGAATTTATTGGGATATCACAGATTTTGGTTCTGTGGCTCTATTTCCATCTTTTCTCTTTCAATTTATCAATACCTCCCTCACTGGGATATGATAAACCTTAACTATTATTTGGGAAAGCAGTAGTTATTTTTTTCTGAAGCTCCTATAGTAAACAATATTATTATTCTGTGTGAAAGGTGTGCATGCAGTTGTACTCTGTATATACACAATGTATCACATGGGCTAAGATAACTCTATCTGGGAGTCTGCAACCAAGGAGCCCAGAAATTACTCCAGTCAAAACAAAATTAATTATAAAAGACTAGAAATGCCAGCCCAAGCCTGTAGAGTTTTAATGAGATGACTGTTTCTTACCAGCATTAAATCTGTGGGGATAAGGAAATGTTCACTGAGTTAAGATGTGCTAAGAAAAGTGTAAAGAAGAGCATAAATGGCTCAGGAATTTCAGGAATCCCACTGGCTTAAACACTCTTTTATTTAAAGCAAATGTTCTCATAGTTGAATGACTTCCAAGAAGGGCCTCAAGTGATGAAAGTATTTCCATCTAATGTGAAAATACTTGAAAGATGCTTATTCCATGTGAAAATATTGCCACCTTTCAGAAAAGCCTGAATACGAGACTCTTTTAATGAAGATACTCTCAGACAAGGTATTGATTTTCAGAACATACAAAATAGCCAGAATTCCTACTATTTTGATAAAAAAATATTTTAATGACTTTCATCTCCTATAGCAGCCAGGGAAAATATTTCCGAGTATTTTACAAAACAGACACTTCAGTAACAGAGTGAAAAATTTTACATTCATCATCCTGACATTGCTCCCTTTTCCCTCAGGGCATGACTGACCTGGAAAGTACCACTGAGCATCTGCAGGGAAAAGCAATGAGGAAACAAAACCTGTAGAGACCAGCAAGGCACTGAGAGTCAAACACCACCAGTCCACAAACAGTGGCTTTTTAATTCCTATTTTATGATTTTAAAATTTTCAGTAGTGCTGAATAAACTCCATTTAATAACTTCTAAATTGGCCACATTTGGAGAATAAACAGATAGTCACTGCTTTCTTCATGAAAGGAGAATAACTTCCAATACACAGCTTGATTCAAAAGTGGCAGGAAGGTGCCAGAGACTGTGACAGGGTGTGAAGGGATGTGTGGCCCAGCAGGTACCAGAGCAGTTTCTATTGTGCAATAATTCATTGCACACATTTTGGGAATTGGTTTGATTCTGGTTTCTGCATCTAAAAATTCAGATGTGCCTCAGTACTACAGACCACCATGGGGATTACTGGATGCTCCAAAAGCTTTTTCAAGATTTCCATAAATCAAATCAACTGAGATACTAAATCTGATTGGAAAGCGGAGGTAGATTTTTTATCTTGTTTTCTAAAGGCAAGGAATGTGCAAGTACATGACTAACCACCAAGGGTCAGTATTCAGTGTTTTTACATTCTGACATCTTTGTTCCCAGGTGCTTGGAAAATCCCTTTTAGATGCAGTCCTGTAATTAGGATTTTCCAAACAGTATTTTTAAACTACCAGTGAGATGCATATGTGCCATATAAAGTATGGGAAAATTCAAGTGCCTGGATATGGGGCTTTTGTCATCCAGCTACCAAATTATGTCAGAACTGAGTATTGTTCATATTCCTGGATATAATTATATGTCCTATTTAAAATAATAAAAAACGCTCTAGGAACTGGATTTTATTTTTATGAGTAGCAATTAAGTTATTGTAGCAAATGCCATTCTTCTGTTTTGTTAAGAAAGTTAAGACAGCCCTCACTGAGAGATTGTCAGGTGCTTTGTCAAGATGGCAAGGGATGCACTGTCAAGAGGAGTGAATACATTTTAAGTAAGTTCCTGAGGAGAGAAGTAATTTAACCTGACTTTAAAGCATAGTAATGGTGGACATCAGGAGACTGAGCTGCAGTCCTGGCTGGCCTCCCCTATTTCTGGGATGTTAATATAGGTCATAATCCTTGATTGGCACAAACCCCGAATGTACTGACAGACATTGACATAAACTGCAGCTCATGAAGAAATCTCCAACCAGGCTTAAAAAATAAACCCAACCCACCTTACTCTACATAAAGGCACAGAGATCCCTTTGTTCCCCTTCTGCCCCACGGCTGAGCTCCAGGCACAGCTGCCCAATGCTGGGGAGCTTCTGATGTACCTCCACTTAGCTGTGACTTGAAAGATGTAAAAACTGGGCACATTTCTGTGTGGAGCTGATTTTATTCCTCTGTAGACACAACCAAACCCTTGCAGTGCTGACACTGCTGTGTCTGGGTGAGCACTCAGCCACCTGGAGCCCGTCTGACCTGGATGCAGCAGCCGGGAGCACAGGGTGAGCTGATCCCTGCTGACATAATCCCAGATTACCCGACCTGCACAGCCTGCCTTGTCTGTACATGGATCTCAGCTTCACTCCTTGCCCTAGCCAGTCTGGAGCACCCTTCCAGCACTGCCATCCTTTAGGAATAATCATTTCTGGATGCTTCTGAATGAGGATCAACCCTCAGGAAAGGATATAAAATTATGGAAAGTACAAAGAGGGATAAAATAAACAAAAGCTACTAGAAATTAAAAAAGAGCCAAAATACTAAAAAAACTAAAATGAGCATGCTAACCAGTACAAATCCTAGCACAGAACTCTGGGGGATTTTACTGTAAAAACCTTTTATTCCTTATTCTATTTTTAATAAGGATTTATGTTAATCTTCCATGGCAACCAAATCTCTTTAAGAACCTTTGGTGAAGGAAACAGTAATAGGGTTTCCAGAAATCCAAGTTCACTCTCGAGTCTTTATCAGTTCTGGAGAACACTAGGAGGGGAAATAGTTATGTAAATACCATCATGTCATCATCACAACTTTAACCTCTGTGAGGCAAAGTAGAATCAGCAACAGAAAATTAAAGTATGTATCTAGAAGAACAGCCAAAAACCAGCAGATCTGCCTGTAGCAGTTATTATTCAAATTGTTTAGTCCACTCTTAGGCTGACCTGAACACTGATGTGTTTAATGCCATCCTGTAAACTTCTGTAACAAGCAGTATGAAAATGGTCATAAAATTCAATCAGTTAAGGAAAAAATAATGGTTCAAATTTGTAAAAAAAGCCTGGTGGAGAAAATTTAATTAAGTTCTTCTGGTGAAACAGGAAAGGGACAGAATAAACACATCTCCTTAGTGTAAGGTACTGACACTTTTCTCTGGAGTGTCTGAGGCAGAATGCTATAGCAGACAGGATCCTGGCTCAGGATCCACATCCTCGCATCCACAAGTTCTGATCAAATAAGGCTAACCTCTTCCCATGAAACAAATACAGTATTTTCTGGAACAAAAAAAAGATCAAACAAAAAAAGTACTTGTACGTTTTAGCTATCATGTAGTGAACTAAGCAAGATGAAAAGAAGGCGTGTGGTGGGGTTTGATGTGCTGTGAGGGCTGGATGCAGAGCCTTGGCTGTGAGCCCTGGGCTCTGCCACGGCAGGAAGGAGCTGCTCTGGAGGAACAGCTCACACCTCGCTGGCAGGTCAAGGCACTGGAGTCTGCTGGGCTTTGGGCAGGAATAACTCTGAAAAGAAGAAATGACAACATGAAGAATAGGTTAAACTGCTGCAACCCTTCTCAATGCATCCTTTTGAAAGGGGCACGTTTCCCACCTCTAGAAGGGTTAAAGCAGTTGCTCCTCACCCCGTACTTAAGCACTTTCAATCCTTCACCTCCCCTGGTAATTGAATTGGTATTTTCGCCTCATTTAATATTTTTTTTTAATTTAACTATTTTTTAAGCAATTCTTTATTGCTGCGCCAAGGGAGATACAGGCTAGAATTAAGGAGGAAGTTTTTCACAGAAAGAGTGGTCAAATACTGGAATCCTCTACCCAGGGAGGTGGTGGAGTCACCATCCCTCGATGTGTTTAAAAAAAGACTGGATCTGGCACTTCGTGCCATGATCTAGTTGAGGTGTCAGAACATGGGTTGGACTCGATGATCTTAAAGGTCTCTTCCAACCTAGAAATTCTGTGTGATTCTGTGTAATTATCCTGCTCTGATTGCAATGTTAGTGGCGGGTACAGGTACACTGGCCTACCTACACCTTAAGCACAGGTAATTCTGCACCATGCCAGCAGCTCTTCACCCGTGACCTCCCCGGCCCGTCCGTGCCCGCGGCAGCGCTGACAGCGGGGCCGGGCTATGAAGAGGCAGCACCCGCCATGTTGGGACGGAGCGGCGCCTCCCGGGCCGTGCGGGGGGAACGCGGGGCCGCTCTCAGCCCAGGAGGTCACTCCGGGCGGTGACACGATCGCCTTTCGCCCACGCGTCAGCCCGGGGCGGGTGACGCAGCCCGGGGTGGATGACACGATCCCGCCTCGCCCCCTCACGGAGGCGGCGCGGCCGTGAGGGCAACCCCCGCCTCCAACGGGTCTCGCCGTGATTGGAGCGAGCGCACCCCTTCTCCGGTGTGATTGGTCA
>WBNO01006813.1:0-17926 GCA_013400575.1 Peucedramus taeniatus
ATATATTATAATTTTTAGATATTCTAAAATTAGGATATCTAAAAATTAAATAGTCCCTTTCTTTATTAATTGAAACAACAAATTGTTTTAGCTTTGTTGGGATACCCACTATTGTGTTTTGTATTTAGAAGTTTTGCTTGAAAGTGGTCAAGCTTCAGCTTGAAGCTGAAGCTGACAATGGTCAAATTTCTCATATTTCTGCCTGTTTTGTGTCTTTCTATCTTTTAGTGAAGGGAAATACAACTAATGCCCTTTCCATATGCTGCTAGATGTGTTCAGAAAGCCCCTCAGGATGATAAACTAAAGAAGGGACAAAACCAGCCCATGTCCAGCTGGATCCTAAACATGGTGATGTTTAAAATGGGTATAAAACTCCTAACCCAAGACATTAAGCATCCTCATTACTCTGATTTGTATTCAGCACTTTAGCCTTTCAGGAGGTTGACCTAGGATCTCTCCTTCTTTCTCCTTCTTGTTTCCACTAGGGAAAACTACAGAACCTCTGGCACCTATTTAAATTTGGTATATTCAAATTAGTATTTTGAGATGATTATTGGAAATTCATGCAAGCATTTCAGCTTACCCAACATTTTGAGCAGAGGCAACATCCAGCCTTCCACCCTGCAAACTCTCTGCACTTTAACTGCTCTCCTAAACCATAAAGCCCCAGTGCAGCTCTAAGTTTTCACTATCCAAGACTAAACTCCAATTAGTAAATTCTGCCCCAAATACCAAGTTGGACTCAACATCTTCCACATAAGATAATGTAGAACATTAAAATAATATTATGTAGAATATTGAAACTGTATTTATTTAGTGTAGTAGATTAATTAAATAGGATAACCTGTAGACAGAGACTACTAAATATGATGAGTTATGGCCTGTTTAATGAAAAATCATTGCTGTGCAATTAGCAGTATTTTTGAAAAGTTGTTGTCCTGGCAAGGTAAATCAGTGGGACAGTGCCACATTCCCTCATCCTGGGGTACTGGTAGATTCAGTATTTTCTTTTCCCTGTTAGAGAAGTACCAGAAAAGAAAATGGAGGTTCAGAGTTTGTATCTGTAGACTAATTATTTCCTGCATTGATTGGCTAGGAAATCACAGGCATAAGGTCACTCTAATTATGTTACACTGTCGAGGAATAACAGAATAAAATCCCTATGGATTTTTTTTGGTAGTATTTATGCATGAGTGTTTTGGTAGGTGAACTAAAATCTCATTTTTGGTTCAAACATACAACAACTTCTGTCTGAAAAATAAAAAAGTAAAATCACAGACTAAAACTTGGAGTTTCATTCTTTCTTGAGCTGACAGCTTACTGTTTTCTGGGAACAGCACAATGATGCCATGTCTTTGTGTAAAACGTCTTTTGTAGCGAGGTTTGCATTTCTTTTGCAGGTGTGTTATTTGCTGGAATACATTTCTCTCACTCATACAGGGGAGTCCTTTATATTACTGTGTGAATTGCAGTTCATGAAGAGATTAAGGTAATGACTTTAAATTGGGAGAGGGCAGGTTTAGGTTAGATACCAGGAAGAAATTGTTCCCTGTGAGGGTGGTGAGGCCCTGGCAAAGTCTGCCTGGAGAAACTATGACTTCTCCATCCCTGGGAATGTTCAAGGCCAGGCTGGATGGAGCTTGAAGCAACCTAGACTGGTGGAACGTGCCTGGGTCCCTGTTTGACCCTGTGTTCATGCACTGAACACAAAGCATGGATATCTCATGCTGAGGGTTCAGGTGAGATACTTCAAAGGGCTTCAAAAAACTTCAAAAATACTGGAGTATTCTATCTGATGAATTTTTTTGCCTAATTTGTGAGAACAGTGGGAAAGAAACCCAGAAACATTAACTTCTATTTCCTTAATTCAGCATTTGACATTTCTTTGAGAAAAAAAAGATGCATTTCTGTAGAAACCTTATGGAGGGATCAAAATGCAGCTGTATTAAAGGTGCATATTCCCTATCTGAGTGTGGGACAAGATTATAGAAGACATGGAATGACCTCTCTGTTTATGTAAATGTTTGGTATATTTTGCTGTCAGAATTTTTGCTTCCAGATAACCACATGTTTTTTTATAAATAAAGCTCAATGTGCATAGAGTTCATTCCCTAAAACTGTGATGGGTGTCAGGGCTAGGCCCTCTGGTCCCAGGTCTGTTCTGTGCCATGGTGTCTTCATCTTCATCACAGATAGTTCCGTCTACACAGAACAACTACTTGTTATCATTATAAACCAAGTAATAATTAAACCAAATAGAGTCCATAGTTAACTGGCTGCTTGACAGCTGCTGTCTCAGCTAAAAAAGCTGAAACAGCTCAGGTCATGACAAGGCAAGAGGTGTCCTGAGGCACTGCTTGCCAAAATTCATGTTTACTGGACTGCATTTTTGTATCCAATTTTGAATGTACAACCAGAGAGTGGAAATAGCTCAATCTGGGCAGAAAGGCACATCCTTTATGAGTCCTGGGTCAGAACAAATGAGAACAGATTTTTATGAGAAACCTCTTTCATCAGTTTACTTAGATCTGCCTCTTTTATTCTTTGTTTTATTTTCTTTTTTTTTTTCTTTATTTATTAAGAGGAGAAAATATGTCCTCCTCATCTACAGTAAGTGTCAATTCACATTACGTTAATTAGTTTACTTGTCTACTGTGAAGTTTAGTGAAGTTACAGGGAAATATTTCACAAAAACACTAAAGAAAAATTACAAATGAGGAACTGCTTTCAAACTGTGAAAATATCTGCTACTGCAAATTTAACTTGCCCAACGTCTCACAGTTATAGCCTTTTTAATTTCTAATGACATAAATTCATTTAAGCTGCTCCTTACCCATAAGTTATGTCCTACTGTTACTGCTATTTCAGTGACATCAGCTGAGAGTAACTTAGAAAATTTGTTATCTTCCTTGAAATTGTGAAATATATATATTTGCATATAGAAGAGATATGCAAAACCATTACACACATCCCCATGTATTTAATACAAAGAAAAGCAGTTTCTGAGAATTTAAAGTGTGTGATCCTACTCCTCAACAGTGATTGAATAACAGCTCTCTGTGGCTCTGCTATCTCAACTACAATAATTGCTCAGCCCTATTTTCAGTGACATGTTGAGAAATCAGTTGAAAACTTACCTGGAGTTTTGTCTAGGGATTGAAGACTACAGCTAGGTCGAACACTGAAGGATGAAAGTTTTTTACTGAAAATCAGGATTTACGTTTTTACAATTGCTTTTTTCACTTGAGGATTTATCAGTCAATTAAGCAGTATTATTGAGACAAACCACTGGGCTCACTCGGAGCTGACTTCAATGAGATGCCAATAGCTGAATGTCCCTCTCTGTTTGAGGAGCACAAGGCACAGTACACAAAAACCTGAGCAAGTGCATGTGTTTTCAGATTTGAGGAATGTCTCTAATCTGATTTCTACACAAGCCTACCAATGGTTCCTCCACAAATGCCAGTTGATGACGTGTTATTTAATTCCTTTCCACTGTATTATTCAGGGATTAATGTATTAATAAGAGGATTTAATGGGAAATAATATATTGTGGGGCTTGGAGTTAATAACAAGGGTCATTTGGTAGGAGTTTGTCAGTGCACTCAGCAGGATCTATAGAGGCCTTGTTTCTTAAAAGGTTTTCAACATCATCAACACCTTGAGGGGTCTGTGCTGGGTCACAGTGAGTTTTGTGCTGTTGAGAAAAAACTCAATGCTTCAGCCCTGATCCTGTGTGAAATAATTTCATTTTTATAACACAATAGACTCTGAAACTAACAGATGTTCACTTTGTTCCATGAACCAAAACTTTTTCTGATGTTCTGTTGGAAGTTTGGATAGTGTCAGAGTCAGTGAGTGCTATGACCAGTCCAAGCTTTGACTGATCCAGTATTGGGCCAGTTATCCCAACAATTCCCAGTCGGTTTTGGCTCTGTGTGGTAAGTAAATGAGATCTGCACCCAGGTCTCTTCCAGAACATCCCCCTGTGTCACATCACCCTAAAGTGATGTAGAAGTGAAAACACGGCACAGGGAATACGACACAGGGAATGTATTCTATGAATTAAATTAAAAGCATGTGAATGAGAAGGAGCATAATTTATTTCTTAAACATTTTCTACATAAGAAGCAGAAGTCAGAAAACACCTATATTGAAAGAAATCATATGGGAACCTTAGTCAGGATGGTGCTGTTTGATGATCTTGAAATTCTAGTGACAAGATTAGTGTCAGTGTAGAACAGAGGTGTGGATCCTGCCAGGCATGTACACTGATCATGTACCTCACATTTTTAGAGAAGTGGGATACCTCCAACACAAGGTAGTATTTTAGCATGGATATTCATGAGAGTGTGGCTGGGACACACTTCTTCCCTGTGCTATTTCCCTCTGTAACATCCACCAACTCATGAGTCTCTGTGTGACTGTGCTGTGTGCCTAATGCTGTTTTAAATGCAGATTCTGGCATTTAATACAATTAAGTGAGAATCTCATTACACAAACAATTTGCAACAAGGTTATCCCTAGGGCTCAAAACCTTGAAGTAATTGAATGAAATAGTAAACTGCAAACAATAATGTGCACAGAAGTTTGACAAGGAGGCAGTCAGATGCAAATCAAATGGAACAGAGAAGCCCATTGCTAATGAAACATCAGAAGTTGGATTGAAGATCTCTGCCTCTAGGGAGCTGTTGGGATGCCAGCATGTAGATTAATGTGCTGCAGAGAGAGAAAAAATAGTAGGAACAGCAATTAATGGAATACAACAAATGCTTGGTGTCTGGGTTTTAATCAACTTGGAAGGCAATTACTTATTCTTGAGTACGTGCAATTCCTACAGCATGGCTTGGGTATGTTCCCAAAAGTACACATCTCTTCTGAATAAGGCTGTCCAGGAAGGACTGGGTCATTGACTGTGTCATTTCATCTCATGCATATATACACCCTTTGATCCCATTGTCATGACCTTCCCGGTTTCAGGGTGAACCTTTTGGTTTCTCACACTAGCCTGCTGGGTCTAGGATATCTCTTGGGTAAGTGCTCAAACTAGAAGTTCCCTACCACCTGTTTTCTGCTCCAGAGCTTTTACTTGATTGTAAAATCTACCACTTGTTGTTTCTGTGTGCCTTTCAGCTGAAACTCTCCTGTGTGTTTTACTGATAGCAGGTAAGATCTCTTTGCAGTATAGGAAAACCAATTTTAATTCTCTTTGATTTGCACACAGCTATGTCACTGCCTTCCCCTTTTCATCTCACATGCTTAGACAATTTTTCCTTCTGTGATAGCAGTATCCCTTAAGGTGATGTAGGTGTGGTGGGCACCCAAACCCAAACCCTTCCTGATCTTTTGGGAGCTGGTCCTGAATCCATCCTTTCCTGTTTATTTCTATGCTATACTTGTGGCAAAGTGTGCTCCTGCCAGTGTTTTAGGTTACTTTGTCTAACCACAGCACTGTGAATAGTAGCTCCCCCAAGTGAGCTGAGCTAGTGGAAGCGTGTCAGGGACATTTAAGAGCTCAGGTACCTCAAGTGGAAGAAATTCTCATAATTGGTGCCCATTCAGGCTGTCTGTGACTCTGCCAAGGGGAAGTGGCATTTGTTGCCTGAATAGCTCCAGGAGGACTAAAGGTCATGATGAAATATTCTGGGGAGGGCTGTGGCAAAGGAACAAAACTGGGATTAGGGGGAGTTTTCAGTAATAATCACATCTCATTCTGGCTGCTGTCATAGGTAGTTTAGTCACTGCCTAAGGTAGCTCAGAAGTGATTTTGGAGTACTGCTCTTGGACTTTAAATGTTATGGACTATTCCTCATCCAGATGTGTGGCTGTGAGCCTGTGTGTTTATCAGTGACACACAAACTGAGAGAGGCAGACAAATTCTGCAGGGCTCCTGGGGTTCTGGTGTGCCTTCCTGCAAGATATGTCTCCCTCTTTTTGTCCAGGAATATCAGCTTGGCCATCTCCATTTTTCAGCTCATGTCAAGGGAAATACTGGGGACCTGGACTCAAAACTTCACCTCATGCTGTGTCTTTCAGTGAAGAATGTCTTTTTGTTGGGGAACCTGAAAATATTCTAAGCCAAATTAAAAGAAAACAAAAAAATTAAGACATCTGTTGTCAGTATTTAGGACAGAGAAACTGCAAATTTTTGCAAAAGACTCGTGAAAAAAAGAAAAAAAACAAAACAATGTTTACTCTGTTCGAGTTAAAAATAAAAGTCTGTCTTCTTATACATCCAATTCAGGCATGCACCTGCCAAGGGTTTTAGCTTTCTATCTCTTTGGAAAGGTTTGGATTTGTGCTCTTTGTTGTGTGAAACAAAGCTGGTTTTCACTGGGAGCCCAGAACAGGTGTGTATACACCTGGGGAAGTCTCATCACAACTGCAGCAAACTCAGGGTGTTCCAACCTGCCTTATGGAGTGTTTGGTTTCCAAGCACACCTTCTCCCACTCTGTGTATGGTTCACACAGATGGCATGGTTCTGATATTATCTTCCCCATAATCTAAACAATAAAAACATGCACAGGCTGTTTACAAGGGAACAACATTTTCCTTTAGGGCTGAAATCACCACTAACTGCTTTAGAAATACCATTACTTGTTTGATGTCTCTCCAGGGAATGCATAAAATATCTCCATTACTAAATATATTAGTTACACTGTACTTATCTGGAAAATATTACTGTGTTTTGCAATAGTTATAGCAGTAGAAGATTGGCTTAGTGATCAATTTCCCATTTATTTGATGTTTACATTTGAAATGATAGTTTCATGTGACATGTTCTTGATTTTTTAAAACTTTCTTCTTAGTTTCTTTCTACTTCAATCTTCTTTGTTATTTCTTTCATTACCATCAAAAATTTTGTACCTTTTGTCCTTTGAACTTGCTAAGACATGGGCATGCTTCTGATTTGGGCAGTTATACTGTTATAATTTTTAATGCTTCCTATAAAGCATTTTCCTACACATGTTCCCTATACAAGTCTAACTACTAGACCTAAAATAATGTAACTTTTATCATCAAAAAGGCTGTAAAGAGAGGAAAAAAATACCAATCAGGAGTATATTCAGCCAATGGTTAATAATACAGAAAGTTTCTCCTATATGTTAAAAAAATAAAATACATATGTGTGTGTGTGTGTTTGTGTGTGTATTTCTTTCTCTTGCTAAAGGGTAAAAAATTATTTAAGTTTTTTGAGCTTGTTCTTTTCCCTCTACACAGGTAATTCAACTAACAGTTTTGGTATTGAACCAAAGTGGAAGATTCACAGCATGGGGAGAACAGACAGTCAAAGGATGCATTTTACACTTTCAGGAACTCTTTCCATCAGTTTCCAAAATGATCAACAACAAACAGGTAGCTTTTAGGAAGGTGAATAAAAACAAAGGTAATTTGGCTTCTGTTCAGGGTTATGCCCTCATGCTGTCAGTGGGAATGCTGAGAAACGGAACCAGCTGAAATGGGTGCTGGCAGCAACACCCACAGTGCCTGAAGGATGTGACAGGACAAGGACACGATGAAACAACACAGGACTCTGTGAGGATCCCTTGGGCAGCCACCCTCCTCCTTGATGACCTTGTGTTTTCTGTAGATTTCTCCTGCCCTCATGTACACAGCCCTCAAGGCCAGACAGCAAGATGGCAGAGGGAAACTCTCCAGTGTTTCTGGGCAGGCCTGGGTGAAGGAGGAGGAAGAGGAAGGCCCTGGGGCTGCCCCAAAATGGCCTCCTGAAAAGATGGAGAAGTTCCATCCAGTGCAGGCAGGTGGGTGGCAGAGCTGGGTCAGTGACTGCAGCCGGCTTGGCCCCATCCCATCCCCTGTGGACATCCTCAGGGAGAAGGGGGAAGAGGGGATGGGGCTGATGCCCGATGGTGGTCATGCTCCATTCACCAAGCCTTCCTGTGCTGGCCCTGTTTGGGGAGCGTGGCTCCACAGAGGCACAGCTGTGTTCTCCAGCTTTTCCCACAGCTCCTCAGCTCTGACTGTGCCTCGTCTTTGCCAGACCCAGTTGAGGACCTGACAGAAGACCAGAACCGCATCCAAAGGCATTTCAGACATAGAGCTCAGGTACCCGCAGCCATCCCTGCCTGATGCTCTTGCTGCACCGCTGAGCACCACCATTGTGGTGCTTGATGGACAACTCTCTCTTCTTGGCCCTTCCTTCTGCAGTATTTTTGGAAATATGTCAAGAACGATGAACGGGAAGAGACGACCATTGCAGCCATTGAGGGCATGGTATGCTGTGATTCCTATAATGCTGAGGCTTGTGCTGCCGTGCTGGATTTGCTTGCACAGACAGAAACTTCCAATCTGAAGCGTGTAAGTAGCTGTAGCCAGTGCCTGGTATAGATTTTTACTCATTTTTAGTACATTTTTAAATCAAGGGCCTGATTTTCAGATGTGCTAATAATTGGCAGAAAGCAGAACTTCCCTGTGGGAGCAGACGGAAAGTTACCACTTTTGGAAAGCATCTCCTAAGGATTTAGGTATCAGATTCATTGACTCCTGGGCAGCAAATAACCACTGGATATCTCTGTGTGCACATAAAGGAATACACACCTTAGAGGCATTTTCAGGTGGAAATAACCATGGGCTAACAATATGGGTTGAGGTTGAAGTTTTCAAGGGCAAAAATGCAAGCTGTATAACTTAATACCTGATCATTTTTCTCTTATTCTTTTTCTTCTCCTTTTTTTTTTATTTTAAGAAAGTCAGAAGTTCTTAGGTTCCACACATGAAATTCATCAGAGACTGGTTTCTCTCAGCTTTATGCTTTACCCTTTTGTCCTTTGAAAACATAGCCATTGACATATTTAAATATTTTTTAACCATTAAAAATGTGAACTAGCCTGAACACTTCCAAGGCCACAGCAAAAAGCCACCATCTTTAAAACAATTGTTTGTTTACAATTATAATTTTTTGCTTCTATTATAGCCATTGTTTTAAAATGTATGTTGAGAAATTCCTGAATGTATATGTCTTGCTTTGAAAGTACCTACCAGCAAAAGCTGGAATCTCCCTTTGAATAGAGAATCTAAACCCCCTCCCTCAGATGATTATAGTTTTGCAATTGGAGGCTCTCAGGCAAAGATTTGGGAGTGGGAATAACAGTTCTTTCCTAGGAATATTAGACAAAGCAAAGACAAATACAAATGTAATAGCACTAAGAGACAAGCAAAAAACAAAGAAACAACAAAACCTCAGAAAATGCCCTGACAGAGTCAGGGATGTGACCTGACACCCTGGGTATCAGGGCGGTGAAAGCAGTCCAGATGAAATCCTCCTTGAGCAGTAAATGCAGTTCTATGAAGCGAAATAGTCCTGTATGAAAGTCCAATGGTGAAGAAAAATGTGTTCAGTCTTCCTCTGGAGAGAAATCCAGTGGAGAGAGAGCGAAAACAAGCAGGGTCCCCTGGTACTCCAGTCCTTTCGGAGCGGTGTCCTCGGACCAAACTGCCTGCTCACTGCTGTTCCACCCGGAGAAACCTGCTGCCTCCTTTGTTTAAGTCAAGTATCCATAAAGTACCCAGCCATCAGTTACCTAGCAAACCACCAGGAAAAAATTCCACAAACACAAAAGAAACAGATCCAACCCCCAACACTGTACAATTGAATTCAAAGCGTGAACAGTATGTCAAACTAAAAGCCCTGGGGACTCATTAGCTCCTTTACATTGGTACAAAATAATCTCTAAAAGGATCTGAACAACCTGTGTGCCTCACAATCCAAGCCTACAGGGACTGGCTGTAGGGGGGAGTGAATTTTCAGTCTCTGGCACCACTGAAGCCAGCAGCCTTCTTTTCACTGATGCAAATAAGCAGAGGTCCTCCATCATTTCTCCCTGGTGAGCCTGCCATATGGACTGTTAGTGGTGCCAGATGCAGTAGTGGAATAAATGCCCTCTCTGAGGGGCATAATTCATAATTTCTACCCTTTACAATAATTTCTGTAGCATTTTGAACCCTCTTAAACTTTGCAAATAATTCCTGACAAACCCTGAAGTACTTTAATGCTGAATCTCCAGTCACAGCAAACACAAGAATATTCTGCCATGGTGAGTTGCCTTTTATTTCTTCTCATAAAGCATCATGCATTTATTAAACCCCTGTGGAAAAAAGATTAACCAGGCTGAGAATCTTGAACAACAGACCTGCTCAGACCTCAAGCTGTTGCTAAAGATGTCAGTGGTGTCATTTGGATCTTTCCAGATGGCTCTACCCACAAGTCAAACTTGTATACACTTATTTATTTCAAGACCAGATCCAAATGCCAAAGAAATGGCCAGTGTTCTGTTAACAGCATCATCCTGTGTCTGCTCAGCCATGTATTTACAGATATTCAGTTTCTATAAGAGTTTTTTGGAAGTGGCTCTGTAAATAACTGAAAATTGTTGTGTTTACTAATGCAACACAGCTTTACCAGGTCTTTCTACAGAGCATGCTCCTATTCTGGTAGCTGCCTTGAAAAATTAATTCAGTGTTCAAAAAAAAGTAATAAAAAAGATCAGATTTTTGAAACTCCCTGTCTCGTTGAAGATCTCTTATCCAATGTGTTGATGAGGTAAAATGTCCTTTGACCAAAAATAAATCGTGGAGGACTTGATTCAATAGATATTCAACTACAAATATATGTGAGACTACTGTTATCCATCTCAACCCTGCACAGAATCAAGGTTTGCACATTGTAATAAGTGTCACACAACATTTCCTGCAACATACAGAGAAAGCTACCTTAAGAGATTAGTCTTCATTAAATACTCAGTAGGAGTGACAGACATGTAAGCTAGAATTGTCTTACAAGTAAATTTCTCCTCAGTCACTAGTGAAAAGAGCACAGACAGAATCACAGACAGGACTGCCTCCTTTGGGGTGTGGGGAGAAAGAGGAGTTGTTGATTGTGGATATAACTATGAGTCCCAAAAGCTGCCATGGGCTCATGTGTCCCAGCTGAATACTAAACTCTCCAGGATCACCCAAGTACCAGCAGACCACCCCAGTTGAGTGTTCTCTGTTCAACAGAATGTACAATAAATTATGTTCATGGCTTTACTAGTAGTTCTTGCACAATTAATAATAGTTAATCTCCAGTTTAATGCATTTTCTGAGTGAGTGATCAGCACAAATAGCATAATGACACCTCATGGGACTGTGGTCTCCAGCTGTAGGACAGTGTCCAACTGTGCACCTCCGTGGGCATTCCTTGGCAGGAAGAGCTCCATTAGCTCACCTCCTATGCAGGACAGTTCTGGCAGGGTGGAACACTGAATTTAATTGCTGTAGATTGATTTTTGATGTTTACCAACGACTGTCATAAATGTGGCATTGCCTTTTCTGTGCCACTGAACATAGCCTTTCCAAGAAAATTTTGTAAAGGGAGAAGAACTCTGTGCAAACTATAATGTTTCAGAATGCTTGATTTGTTCATTAAGGATATTCTTGCTGTATCATTTTGTAAATTGATTTGCACTTGAGCTTCCAGTCAAGGCTGGTCACTCATTAATCCTACTTCAGATGCACAAATGAGTATCTGGCTTATGTCCTGTAGCCTCATTCTTCAAATTTTATGCATATTTGTCTAAAAGACACACATGGAGAAGAACAGAGATTGAGTTCCAGACCTACAGCAATCCCATCATTCTACTCACCTATATGACTGAAAGAGCTTTGCAAACAAGACAAATATTCTTCTGAGGATGGGAAATGGAATCAAAACCAGTTTGCACTGGAATCCAAGCTCATGGATTCAAAGCCAGCAGCCCTATTAACCAGACCTTGCTGCCTACTTTAATGTGGGGCGGATGGAAACCAACCCTTCTTGGATGACCTTGAGGTGTCCATCTGAACTCCAAGCACAACCTGTAGTGCTTCAGACTCTGCCAGCGCAATTTAGACAGTGAAGCTGCATCCAAGAAAGCCATACTGGCACAAAGAAAGTTATAGTCGTGGACACACTCCCTATAACTAAGCGTTTAGCATTTGTTCCAGCCTGTAAATGCAAGGAAAATGAACATAATTCACAACTCAATCATGCCATAAAAAGTAGAATGTAAGTGATTTAACTGTATGTCCTTTACTTGATACAGTTGCTGTGCTTTCCTGTATAAATGTTACTAACACAAATCATGAAAGCACTCCTCTTCCAAAGAATTATGTAAGAAACCTAAATCTTTCTATTTCTTCTTCCTTAATCATTTCGTGTGTTAATGGAAATTTTAAGGATGTGCTCTTAAAAGAACCCTTTTTCCCCCTGCCTGAGTTTCATGTGCAGCAATACAAGACTTACTGTGCTCCTGTTTTCTAAGCCACTAATAAAAATTAGTATTCAACAACCCAACAGAAAGTACATCAACCTAGATGTCACACTCCTGTGAGGGAAGCATTAAATAGACATGATCCTCTCTTAAAAACCTCTCCTGCTCTAATGTCTATAAAAACATTGTATGAGCATGTGACATTGAAACACGAACAAGCCCTCAGAATTCAAAATGTATACCTACATTTTCACTCTCACTTTATTCTGCTGCCCATTTTAGAACATTTAGGGATTGTCCAACCAGTGTAAAGGACAGCACCATTATTTAAAGTCAAATCATTAGACCTGTGTTAATGGATTTATGGCTGCAGAAAATTGACGAGGTTGCAGACAGGTCCATTAATGACCGTCAGAAATTGCAGCATTGACTGTTGCAGGAAGCCAGGAAAAATTTCAGTTGGCACTAGGAGGAACGGCTGGATTTCACAATCTGTGAAAGAGAGTTGCCCAAGTGATGGTCAACATGAACAGAAAACCTGGAGAGGAGAACTAGGGACATGTTGGAAAAGGGAATCTTGCAAGAGAAGAGCACCGTCAACTTCAAATTTGACATTGCCCAAATGCTGTGTCTTGGGGGTTGGATCTGTTTCTTTTGTGTTTGTGGAATTTTTTCCTGGTGGTTTTGCTAGGTAACTAATTGCTGGGTACTTTATGGATACTTGACTTAAACAAAGGAGGCAGCAGGTTTCTCCGGGGGAACAGCAGTGAGCAGCAGTTTGGTCTGAGGACACCGCTCCGAAAGGACTGGAGTACCAGGGGACCCTGCTTGTTTTCTCTCTCTCTCCACTGGATTTCTCTCCAGAGGAAGACTGAACACATTTTTTGTCACCATCGGACTTTCCTACAGGACTATTTTCACTTCATAGAACTGCATTTACTGCTTAAGGAGGATTTAATCTGGACTGCTTTCACCACCCTGATACCCAGAGTGTCAGGTCACATCCCTGACTCTGTCAGGGCATTTTCTGAGGTTTTGTTGTTTCTTTGTTTTTTGCTTGTCTCTTAGTGCTATTACATTTGTATTTGTCTTTGCTTTGTCTAATATTCCTAGGAAAGAACTGTTATTCCCACTCCCAAATCTTTGCCTGAGAGCCTCCAATTGCAAAATTATCATAATCTGAGGGAGGGGGTTTAGATTCTCTATTCAAAGGGAGATTCCAGTTTTTCTTGCTGGCAGGTACCTGTCTTTCAAACCAAGACACTGTGCAAAATCCCAAACCTGGGACCAGATGTATCTAAGATGGATGCAATGGGGAAGAAGATGATCAGGACTGAGTTGTTTATTTTGACAGGAATTGTACTGGAGAAGGTGAAGTCTGAGGGCAACTAAGGGGGCAAAAGTCACAGCCAAGGCCTTGATGTCCATTGTGACATCACCAGGAGAGGGATTGTGACCTTGTGTATTACATAATAGAGTGTCTGTATCTTACATATTTAAATTGTCACATTCAATTGTGACATCACTGGTGGCACAGATGTAACCAAGTGATGGATTGTGACATCAGTGGTGATGAGTGTAGCATTATATCCCTCACTGCTATATAAGGTGCCAGCAGAGCCTGGGTCAGACTTGGTTGATCCTGGACTGTTGACAAGGATGTTTCCAAGAGGGAGCAGCCCATGGTCCTCAGCTCTTCCCTAGGTTTCTGTGACACACAGACATGGACAGGGATATGGATGTGGACATGGAAGAGCCATCAGAGTCCAGCAGCCAGGCAGGGACAGCTGCCAGTGGCCTGGCTGAAAACAGCCCCCATTGTCCAATGGCTGTGGGTGACCTCCTGCCCGATGTCTGGGCAGGACTTTTTCGCCAGCAGCGGCATCTCTTGGACCTGGTGCAGCCCTGGCTGCACCAGAGGTTGGTGGGGATATACTGGGATCAGTGGTGGCTGGTAGAGAGTGCAGAGAGCAGCATCCTGCACTGCCTATGCATGCATGGCCCTGTTGCAGAGGTTCTGGTCCAGAGGTTGCAGCATTTACTGCAGGAGCATACAGGACCATTGGTCCACAGCATCATCAGTGTCATTGAGAGCTGGTGCAGTGAGAAGGCCAGGGGCCTGATGCACTCCCATGCTGCCAGGGATAAGGGGGACAACCCTGGAACTATCTCTAGCTCCAGCAGCTCTAGCTGGAGATCGGGTCCAGCTGGACCCCACAATGGTCCCAGACACCTCCCTTCTGTCCCCATCCCCACAGAGCAGGTCCATCCCCAGGAGGAGTCAGGGCAGGAAGTGGCTGCAGGTCCCTCTGCCCAGGGTTCCAGTCACAGTCCCTGCACTTCCAGCCAGGACAGGGACCACTTGTCTGGGGGGTCATGGTGCCATTCAAAGAGGAAGGCTCACACGCCCTTGGATGGCCCCCAGCCGAGGAAAAATCCCCACTGGCAGCACAAAGAGGGCTGGGGAAAATCCTCACAGAAAAAAAAATAAATGTCTCTTTCCCTGACACAGTCTCTGGGCATGTCTTTCTCCCCACTTGTCTTGGTGTCTTTCTCTGATTTCACTCCAAACCCTCAGCCAAGAGTCTCAGGGCTGCAGGAAATGGAAGAGTCTCTGAAAAAGCTCCAGATGATGCTTCAGAGGAGTCATGAGTGAAGGTTGACTCAAACTGCATCAGAGAGAAGAGGAAAACTCTGATAAAGCCTGACACAATTTCTGCCTAAGCCATGAGTGAAAAAGATACAGTTTGCTGATGCACAGTCAGAGGAGAGGTATAACCTGAAGGTACAACCAATTAGAGCTTCTTCAGTCAATGGGGAGAAAGAAATATTTGCACTGATGGACAAAGGATTGATATAGAAGGAAGAAAAGGAAAGGTGCATCAGACCAGGCAGAGGAAGAGGAGGTAATACAGAAGCATGGCTCATATGGACACTGATCATACACATGGATCCTCCAAGTGTTATTACAGGTGTCATTGCTTTTGTTGGAGAGAAGGGAGCATTAGTAAAGGCGGTTGAAGAGAGAAAGAAAAAGTAATAATATTTAGTACATCACCTTTTTATTTCTGATGCTTGTCCAAACAAGAAACTCAGTGGTTACCTTGAGAAATGCTCCTGATCTGTTGGCAGACACAGCTCAGCCCACAAGAGAGGGCTGGCAAAAACTGGATGGCAAAAGTTGCTCCCCAGGAGGAGGATGTGGAGCTCAGCTGGCCAACAGCTTCACCCAGATGAGATGAGGTGCAAGAACCAGGGATCAACTCAGGATGTATCGCTTGCTGTCCACCCAGGAAAAGCAAGAGACAGGACCAGAGCTGAAAGAGGCGCACAATGAAAAGCTCAGCTCTGCAGTGATATTGACCTGTCTGGGGCTCTCTGCTGATGGCCCTCATAGAAGCAACATCTTTGAGGGCAAGGGCACATGAGACCCCAACCTCCAGCAGCAGAATTCACACTTCAGAAATCCAAAGATCTGCTGGAACAGATTGACTATTTTTCACCAGTGTTCTTCATTGCTAGAAAACACAGTTTCCTCAGAAATTTGCTTCATCTGGAAGAAAAAGGGATTTTGTTGCAATATTGAAATATTCAGAAAAATCACAATAAATCTTTCCTTTTGAATGGATAAGAATTAGTGTGGATCTTCCAGTATTATGCTTTAGTATTAAACAGTGTAAGACACTGGTGAAGAAGAACTAGTGCTTCCAAAAATCCTTGGGATGAGTCTGATAGATGTACACACTCTTGTCACCCTAAAGTTGAGTATTTCAGTGCTTTTCAAACAAATTCAATTAAAATTTACATGTTGAGAACAAAACACAGTGCCAGTGCTACCTAGGTATTGAACTCCTCCAGAAACAAAGCAATAAATATACTGGACTCAAAGGGTCAATCAGAAGAACTGAAACATGCTGTGGTTGTGCTCCCACGCATACTGCTCACAAGGAAGGCTTCACATATGCACCATCAGGTAAATCAGTCAAAATGACTAGCAAAACACTAAAAAAAAAGAAAAAAATTAGTTAATTTAGTGACTAATTATTTAATTACTTTGTCCTGCAGTAAAAAGGTAGATGAATTTGGCTTAAAGCAATGGCTAGGACTCCAGAAATTTAGATTTCTGACTATCTCCAGTGCAGAAACCCAGTCTTGACACTGGGTTTTTAGTCTCATCTGTGCATCTCAGCTCCCATCTATTTATCTTCAGAAAATGAAGAATGAAGCCATGATTGCATGAGCTGTTCTGTTACTATGGTAATGGATGGCACAAAAGAGCCTATTAATAAATATTTGAAAACTCTGCAGCCACCTCCTTACCATCTCTACAGTAAATCTTACCCCTCTCACCCCATATTGTTTTGCATTACTATTTTAAGGAAAGGTATGCATATTTCAAATGTTGGGCTTTATATAAGGCAATACCATCATCCATATCCTCATGGGAAGAAGATATAGCACTTGTACATTCTGTACAAAATTAGTCATGCCTTACTCAAAAGGACAGCAATATATAAACATAGAAATTAACCATAAACATGCAACTGTTTTGTTTGTTTGTTTGTTTGTTTTTTGGTTTTGGTTTTGGTTTGGTTTTTTGTGTCTGGGTTTTTTGTTTTTTTGTTTTTTTTTGTTTTTTTTTTTAAGAAGACAGAGAAACCATTATTTCCAAAATCTAAATAAATTTGTTGTTAACTCTTGGGCATTCAAAAGGATTATTCAACAACATTTGATCAGGTGTGCGGGGAAGAAAAAAGGACATTGAAGCACCTAAAGTACAAATTCCTTATTTTCCTTGGGTTATTTTATTTGGCTTTGTACACTGAGGCTTGCATCAGATAGTGATGAAACATCCATGTGTGACTTTCAGTTTCTGCCTCTGGAAAAAAGGAGCAGACTGCCCAGGAGGATTATAAGGATGCTGTGAGGTCATGCAGGGAGAAAAGGGCCAAAGACCAGTTGTAACTTAATCGGACCACTGCTATAAAAGTCAACAAAAAGTGTTTATGCAAATATATCAGCAACAAAAGGAGGGTCAAGGAGAATCCTTTGTTGGATGTGGAGGAAAACGGAGATACAAAGAATGAGGAGCTGCCTCCTTTGCCCCAGTCTTTAATAATGAGACCACTTGTTCCCAAGGTACCCGGCCCCTTGAGCTGGAAGAGAGGCAGGGAGCAAAATGAAGCTCCCATAATCCATGAGCGAAAGGTCAGTGAACTGCTGTGAAACTCAGCCCGACAGAAGTCCATGGAGATGGATGAGAATCACCCAAGAGTACTGAGGGAGCTGGTGGAACAGCTCATCAGCACTGTTAAATATCTTCATTGATTACCTGGTCGAGGGAATCAAGTGCACCCTCAGCAAGATCACAGACAGCACCAGGCTGGGTGGGATGTGGATCTGCTGGAGGGCAGGAGGGCTCTGAAGAGGGGTCTGAACAGGCTGGATCCATGGGTGAGGACAATCAGGGGCAGTGCTGGGTCCTGCCCTTGGGTCACAACAATCCCCCGCAGCTCCAGGCTGGGAGAAAAGTGGCTGGAAAAAGCGATAAGAGTGCTGGTGACAGCAGCTGGAAATGAGCCCAGATGTGCCCAGGTGGCCAAGAAGGCCAGTGGCCCCTGGGCTACCCCAGCCATGGTGTGGCAGTGGGACCAGGTGTCTTGGTTTGAAAGAC
>WBNO01006814.1:0-27643 GCA_013400575.1 Peucedramus taeniatus
TCTTTTCTTTCTTTTCTTTCTTCTTCTCCTGCTTTTTGAACTTGTTTGCCTCTGTCCTGTGAGGCTAGCAGCAGACAGTACCATATGATAAGCTATACATTGCTCCTGAGATTTCCGCCAACATCCTCCACCTGCAAATATCAACAAAGCACAGCCTAGGCTTTGTCCACATATGATGTCCTCATATGATTTAAAGTAAAAAAATAAAAAAGCCCCCAAACTGATTTTGTCCTGATTGTCTTGTAGTTAGTAATTGTTCAGTTCCTTTTTCTTTAAACTGATCCCCCAGCTGAGGAAAATGTCCCCTTCCTCTTCCCCCCAAATTTTTTCAGAATTTGTTGTATACTCAAAACCACAGCTGCAGACATAGTTCAAAGAGCAGAAGTGTTACAGCCCTCAGGCTTTCTGTGTTTGCTCAACTTTTGGATTCTGGAACATGCCCCAGACACTGCACCAAGCCCCAAAGGGCTCAGAAGATGGTCCACACCTCTCATTGAGGACTCTGATAACTTCAGCATCTCCTCCTTGAACCATCAGTGCATACCACCGAGACAAAGTGCACAGAGCAGCCACGAAGGCAGTTGAAATCCTTTACATGCCGTGGTTTTATTCTTCAGGTTTGCTGCAGTGCAAAACTTGGGATGTATGGAAGCAGTTAGTCTCAAGGGAATATGAATATTTGGACAGTTTGATAAGAAAACCTTAACTGAATGGAGCTGCAATGAGTTTTGGGCAGGCAGGGGAGTAGTCTGGTGCGGGCAGCAAAGAGGTCTGGAGGCAGGACTGGCAGCTGGAAACCAAGCTCTGCCTACACCATCTGTGTCACCAGCACTGCTGGAAACCTCATGGGAAAATCTCCTCACTAAATCTGACCAACATAGAGCTTTTCTTATACACTGAGCTCCTCCTTTATTACCCCACTGTTCGGACTGACTCTTATATTTTTGGGAGTCACTGAAAATGACTAAATGAGGGTGATGAGATCTTGTGAAAGTGATGCAGTGTTAAAGATAGACAGTAAGGCACTATTTTCCTTTAAAAATGAGTGCTCATCAATACACAAATATCTTAAGGCATACCTTATCCTATTTATCTCTGGGAAAAATACAATTTTAGATAAATATTTAAATATTTACAGAATTATTTCAACTGGTGTTAGAGATATGGGCATAGGGAAAAGATAAGATGTCACAGATACATGACTATTCTTAGATCTGTACCAAAATCTTATTTTGGTGCGGACTTTTTTTCTCTCAGTCTGTATTTCTTAGCCTCCAGGATATGCAGATATGTCTGCACCAATGTGGCAAGGGGTGTAATTTGTGCAAACTGTATCAGCAGGCCAGTCTTTACATAAAGACTGTTTTAGTTTTATACTAACATTTAACTTTTTCTTTATGCATATTTTTCCGAAAATGGTTTTTCTAGTCATATCACACTCCCACCAGAATTTCTTCATGCTGTAACTGAAGTTGCTGGTAGTCATGAAGATGAATCCAAGTTATGGTTTCATCTGTCTCTCTCTAATTTGGAGTTTCAATGTCCTTGAAGGGTAGCTAGGTGGGTCATCTCACAGAATGTAAACAAAAAAAAATTATGGGTGTCACAGTGCCTACTAGAATATGTATGTCTATTATCTGTGCCATTTTGCCTGCACTAATTATGCATTTCCCATAAATCTGTGGCCTGAAAGCTGTGCCTTGCACCATGTATTGTGTGGACTAAAACTATTTGCACTTGACATTAGAGGCAGAAGAGGCTGATTATTTTATAGGGTCAGGCCTTATATTATTGAAGCTGCAGCTTGAATGTAGTTTTTCTCTGTGAGTCAGTAACAAATACAGGTGAATACAGCAGGGCTTAAATAAAGCCATTGGAAAGAAATTATGTCAACATATATAACATGCTTAGCATTATACAGCTTCTCCCACTGGGAAATCAAAGGGAGACTTTGGCTACATAAAACATATGTTATAGGTTTTACATGGCTCTATTTCAGTGAAACACTAATTTTATTTTTGGCTATAATGCTGTGATTGAAGGTGATGTCAAAGGCAATGGCTTAATGCCTGGTATTAGATGTTTACTTAAATACTTTGCTGAATTGGGGAGCACTGTCCCTGAGACATTCTGCAGAGCTCCTGAATCCCAAAACAGCCCTAAATAAATCTACTCAGTCACAAAGACAATTTTTAATACAGTACACTATGTAACATTAGACTTGACATTTTTATATATGCATTATTGCTGAGCTACAGTTGCTGTGGGAGGTGTAATTTAGAATTTTCCAACCCTTGCACATTCAAAAATCCCTGCCACAGCATTACGCTAATATGTTTACAGTAATATTTCCTTATTTTATTTATCCAAGTGTTGTATTATATATCCCTTTATAGAGGTCTATAAAAAGTATCTAATTAACCCTATCCACGTTACCCAATTATTTGGGTTTTTATGCTGAGGGATGAATGTCACCTTTAATGATTGAATGCCTAATTAAATTGTTTAATTTACATTTATTGATGTTCTTATTTCATTCATTTTGGAATAAAAGTTAAAAAACCCAACAATACTTGCTCATAACAATACTTTTAAGCAAATATTAAAGTAGTTAATTTCTTTTCAGAATTTGCTTGATCAGATAAGGAGGTACTTTCTGTCATTTTAATCTGCATATTGAGGAAATGAGGCTGTTAAGATTTAACAGAAACAAGTCTGCATCCATCACATCTTAGAATAACTTTCAGACATATGGCATAGTGCATAAATAATGAATTTCATCAGGGCTTATGTCAGGGTACAACACAAACAGTTAAGGTACATTGGGCTTGAACTAACAGATGTACATGAAAATAAATGGTATTACACTAATAGGTGCATTTTTTCATATCCTGCTGACACTGCCATTGACTTTCTTCTAGAGGAATTAGATCAATCAGGGCATTAGATGTTTGATAACAACTTGAAACATTTTAATTTTGTCACAAACAGACTTCTATCAAAGAGTGACAATCAGTACTAGAGAACAGAATGAATGTCCTCGAAAAATAGTGGTGCTGACTGATAATCATAACACTACCAGACCTTCTGGGGGCTGACAACAGGCTTCCTCTGGTGGGGTCTTTGCTCATCAGCCTGCTTTGCTTGCCTGCCTTGGCACATGCTTAAGAGCACCCACGTAGCTCTGAGGGTTCACAGTGTGCATGTCCCTTCACCAAGACAAAACTGGGAGGATTTTGGCATGGTGGAGGAACCAGGAAGGAGAATTCAGCATAGAGAGGAGAAAACACTGAGACCAAAAACTGCTTCAGATATCCTTTCCCTGCTTGTTTGACTTGTGGTCTGAACAGCAAGACCATCATTATCTCTGTACTTTCTCCTAAAATGACTTATTTTCTCAAAGGAGAAATGCCTGGCAGTAGGCATTGGCCCCTTGCTGCCCTTTTCACCTGCAACACATATTGATGTATTTCATTTATATTGATGTTGCTTCTTGCTTGCTGTTGTTAATCCCTGCAGTTGAAACTTGTGAGACTTCATTGCCATCCCCATTTGTGGCTTGGGAGCAAGGACATAGCTGTGGCTGTGGACACAGTCAAAGGCCAGATGCTGCCCTTTGTCATGGCAATGCAGGCCACTAGACTGGGCAAGCTGGGAAGGAAAACCCACCTTTTTCTCAGGAACAGGTGCAAGCTTGCTGGTCTGGGTGTCTCACAGAGTTGACCTTTAAGTCAGAGAAATTTAGACATGTTAATACATGTTACTAGTTAGAAAAGATGTGGTAGAGTCTGAATTATACTCACATCCAGAATAAAAAAATGAACGTTTTTCACTTTTATTTCTGTCTCATTTTTTCTTCTTTTACCTGAAGAGGATATTTCAAAATATTCATAAAATATGTACAATTAGAGGAGAAGCTTATATTTTGGAGCAAAGCAACCTGCTTAATAAATTCTTGACAGACATACTTTAAGCTAAAAATTTCAAATTCCACAAGCATCATATTCAGATTAATCTTGAGTATGATAAAAATAATTGTATGTGAGATGAAGTTTGTAGCATACAACTATTTCTATCATTTACCCCCCTCCCCCCCAAAATGTCAATAGTATGTGTTGAAAAAAAACAGAAGAAATAATTTCCAAGTTCAGCCTTTCTATATGGAATTGAAATTTTCAGGGGCTACATTCTCACAAAGGAGAGTTATTTATTTATAAGAGCCTTTAAAAGAAAACTGGCTAGTATTTGAATGACTGTAAATGTTTTTTCTTCCCAAAATACTGGTTGCAGAAACAATACCTGTTATAGTTTAAAGTATGTATTTATGTTGTATAGTTCCACATAGTTTATTTAACTTAATAGTAACAGCCATATCAGTTCTCCTTGGCTTTTGGCTTCTAACAACCTTGTGTGAATTTATAAAATCATGAAATCATGGAATGCTTTGTGTTGGAAGTGACATTAAAAATTATATGTTTACAGCTCCCCTGCTGTGGGCAGGGACACCTTCAATTATGCCAGTTTTTTCAGAGTCCAAATCCAATCTGATCTTGAACACTTTCAGGGATGGGGCATCCAGAGCTTCTCTGGGCAACCTGTGCCAGCAGATGTCTGGGTGGTTGAAGTTCCCCAGCAGGACAAGGGCCTGCAAGCACAATGCCTCCTGTAGGTGAAGCAGGAAGTTCATCACCAGAGAATGGGTATTATGTAAGGCAGTGTGTCAGATAGCATGAATTCACACAGCTGTGGAGCCTTCTTCCTTTCGCAGTCATAGCAGGATAGAACCATGGAGATGGAAAAGGACCCTGATCTCGTGCCATGAAGATCTGAACATGTCTGAGAATGGAGATTACAAACTCTCTTGAGCCTCCCTCATTGCTCTGTACCCACTGCAGTCCCCTCATGAGCTTGTGTACAGGAGTAGCATCCCCCATTTCTGTCCTTGTTCTCATGTTTTTTACCTACTAATGTCCCTGGGTTGAACAAGCCCAGCACCTTCCACCTTCTCTTCTATGTCCTCTGCTCTGGCTCCAGCTATTGTGGGGACCTTCCAGCAGATTATATCCTGAGTGTCCGACTTTGTCTTGTGCCAGGATCCCAAACCTTGGACATGAGCCACCGGTATGGTCTCACTGATGCTGAGCAGCAGGTCAATATAGGGCCATCCTTGTTGCTGCTGTGACTGAGAAAAGAGAACCCATCTTTGGCATATTTTGCTGCAAAAGATCCTTGCAGACTCTTTCTGCCTACCAGAACTCCTCAGTTTTGTATACTTTCGCTCTTTGTCAGAGCTTGTGTTGACCTTTAACGTTATTCTGCACACGCATGGCATTGCATTTGCACTTACTGAAGCTAAGGTGGTTGATTGTCATCAGCCAATTTCTCAGTCTTTGAGGTCCTCCTGAATGGCTGCACTGCCTTTCATATTATTGGCTGTCCCCCCAACCCCATCCTTCCCACCACCTGCTTGATATCAGCTGCAAACTTGTTGCAAGTGCACTCTGTCCTACAGTCTAGGTTGTCTGTAAAAACATATTACAGTTTTGCCTCCAAGACCCTTGTTGGATGCCACTAGCTACTAATAACTAATAGAGCTGACACATCTCTTTGAGCTCCAAATTCCAGTCTATTTTCCACACAGTTTCTCATTTACTTATCAGGTCATATCCTGCCAATTTGTCTACCACGTTGCTAACAGAAATCATGCCATCTTGCTAAAGGCAAGGTGGGCACTATCCCTTGTCCACAGCACCAGTCATGTCATGACAAAAAGCAATCAGCTTCATCAGGCAGAATTTGTCCTGACAGTTCTATGCTGGTCATTCCCAGTTAACTTTTTGTCTTTCACATGCCTGAAGGAAGCTAGTTTCAGTTTTTATTGCTGAATTAATGTCACCCCCGTCCCAGGGAGCGACACAAGAACGACACGCAGCAGCTCTGGTGAAAGCAAACTAAAAAACCTCTTTATTAAAACATCTGACTCCATATATATATCTTACAGAAACACCAGTGTCATTGGAGGGCTACAGAGCCACCTCCTCAATGCCACTGGGCAACCCAACTGTCCATCAGGTTGCTTGTCCTTCACAAAGGAATGCAAAAACAATAAGTTATTTACATAAAGTGCTGTGGGAAAGTGTGTGCAAAGAATGCAAACATCAGAAGGCTTAGAAAAACTTGAGAAAATCAGGGCGACAAATTAATACCCTGGTGATGACATACTCTTGGAAGATGCAGACAGAATTTTGACATATGGTTGTCCTGCAACCCAATTCCTTGCATTTCAGCAGCTGGGTCCCACTGGGGAAAATTCAGAACTGTCTTAAATAGCAATTATCCTTCAAATTTATTTATAATATACTAAATTATTCTCAGCAATTACCATACACTTTAATCTGCTGAAAGTGTACGCTCTATGTGGGGCTTTACTGCAGTGGCAGTAAGTCTGCAGTGGCAGACCAAGGAAGTTAGAAAACATGGGTTAGTCATCTATTCTGATTTTTATTTCTGAGAAAATAAGAAGTATAAGGTATTCAGATAACTCAGTATTGGAAGTTGTCCAAATAAATCAGTAAGGGAGTCCTAGCCAAATGAAGAGATAAATTTCTGGATCTTCAGGCTATAAATCCAAAATATTCTTGTGGTAAGAGACATGAATTGCTGGATTACATTTCATGTAATATTTACACATAGTGTTCTCTCAAGTCTCTCTCAAGGAATGTGGTAAAAAACAATGAATACAAAAGAATTTGAGAATAAAACATGCTGTTATTGTATGTTAAGACAAAAATTAATCCAGAGATCCAGTCCTATAGGATTTCTGAAATTCCTGCACTAAAATAGGACTTCTAATTTGAGATTTGATTCTTCTGCTAAAATCAGTTTCGTTGATAACAGTTCCCATTTATTCCTTTGTGCCTCCTTGCTTGACTCTGCACTTATGATATGTCATAAATTGCTGAGTGACCTGTGGAGCTGGGCTGCCAATGTGCACTGGATATTCACACCCCATATGCTTTATTGTGATATTCTTAAAACTGAGATGTTAAAGGCCATAATATCAGTCTTGTGTTGGGGCTTTCTCACTCTTTTCCTTGGGGCATCAAGTGAGTATGAGTATGGAACTTGGAATTCTTCTCACTGCCTTTTATCCATGGGTCTTTCTGGAAGGCTTCTTTGCAAGAGCAGGTGGGTAAAATACTTTAGTTTCCTGACTTTATTTAAATAACATGTGGTAACAGCACTGCACTACTCTCTTCATGATCAGGGCTCTTTTTTTTTTTGATATAAAAAGAGCTGAAGGAGTTATCTTGTCCTACTCCCTGTATAAAGGAGGGCTATTGAGAACAGGTTGCTCAGAACCATGTTCAGTTGAGGGTCAAGCATTTCTGTAGATAGAGACACACATGACCTCTCTGAGCTACCTCCAAATGATTGTCCACTGTTATGAAGAAAAAGTGTTCTTAATGTTAAAACAGAATTTCCTGTGTTCAGAATTGTGCTTGTTGCTTCCTCTCCCTCCACCTTCAACATGACAGCAGTGAGTTGTCCTGTTCCCCTTTTCTTCCCCAGGCCAAACCATTCCAGCAACCTCTATTTCCCTTGCCCATCCTTTTCTACAGCCCTGACCATCTGAGTCCAAATCTGGACCCTGTATTCTCTGTGCAGTTTCAGTGATGCTGAAAATTTTAGCCACATAATGAAGCATCCTATGAAATGCATGAAGCCACCCTAAAACATGTCTTTTACATGCAGCCCTTTATCAGGCAAATCAGACAAACTTTGGGAAAGGTTTTTCAGCCTGATAAAGGTCTTTGTGGGCCCTCTGTTATTTTTGAACGACAAAGATTTGGAACCAGAAATTTTGCCCACCCAGGGAATGGAAAGTACATGCCCTTCAACAAAAAGTATTGTGTTGCATTTCTGTAAGGTAAAGTTTAGTGGGGATTTTATATCTGTGTTAGACCTCCTCCTTTTAACAGATTATAAATGACAGGGCTACAATTACAACCTTGATATCTTAGAGACCATGAAGATGCTTTGCTGGTCTGACTTTTAGTGTTCATGAAATATAAGTTGAGACTGAGAACTGATACCTGTAGCCCAAAGTTCACAGATGTAAGAAGCTGTATCCTTATATGTAAATTAAATATATATATATTTTTAATAGACTTGATGGCACCTAGATGTCAATTTTTTCTCTTGCTGAATATAAAACTGACTGATATAGATATTTTAGGTGGATCTACTGAAAACAAAATAGTCTGTCCCAAGAAGAGAAGGATTCTCAATTATATTTCCACTACAAAGAATGTGAAAATGAGTAGGCAGTATAAATTTTCTGCATGAGCTTTGAAATTAAATTAACAGAACATTTCATTTATGGCAGAACATGTGTAGCTATATTACACAGAGACTCAGAGCACATAATTTGTCAATTAATACACATTGGTAGATCTGGATTATATATTTGGTTTCCCAGTCTCCTAACCCAGTGTTATGTATTCATTGAACCATTCCCTTTGTTGCTTTCTTATTGAATATGCTCCACCCATCTCAACAGGGAGACGTACAGTTGTTTACCTTTCTTTATGCAGGAAGTAATGGGAGAATTGTTGAATCTGCTTTCTCATTATAGTCAACAGTCAAGCTCCTCTAATACTAATAATCTAAAATGATGCAAAAATCTTCATTGTCCACTCATCTCTTCTGTACCTATATATGAGCAGTCCATTGCATGTATAGAGGAATAAGCAAATTTATTTTTCTGGTGCACTTCTATGTGCTCTGGATAAATCACAGAAGCCCAGGATAGGTCCTGAGTACTGGTTCCCTTGATCTCAGTGGGCATAATTTCTTTAGCTGCTCATAAACTGATCCAACACTGGTAAAATCATTAATGAATGAGATGTTTTCATAAAAGGCCTTATATGCTTTTAACCTTGAAATTTGTTAGTGTGGATTCGTTTGAATGGAGATTTGATTTATTCTTGGAGAAGTAAGTATTCAGAAAGTAGACACTTATGTAGTGAAGTTTTCTGTCAACATACTAACACAGAAATACTGGACTGTTACTATATTTAGTTAATTTTTAACATTAGTTACTCTTAACTGTTCTAGATAAAATTTCACAAAAAAAACCCTTGTTCTTTACTAAATAGCTTCCAAAGAACTTCTTGGAAATCTGTGCCAAAACAGGACCTATATGCTATCATGGAGACTCCAACCATGGAGGTGTAGTGCTGGCCATGGAGCCATTTTGGGATGATAGGGGCAGGGTGAGCCTGGATCTGGGCCCTTCAGATCAATATGCAAACCCTGTTGTGCTCATCCACTGACCCTCCCCAAAACACATTAGTCAAAAAGCACCAAAGACTTTGGGTACTCTATCTGATTTGTGCCTTCTATTCTGTGAATGGCACAGGGCTATATTTTTTAAACATTCATTTATTTTAAGAGTTAACCTTCTTGTTATATCACTTGATTTTCCTATGTGATGATGAATATAGCTTTTGCTCTTTACCATGTCCTCCTTTTCTGTGTGTTTATCTGTCTATTTCTGCAGTGTAGGTAGACTATAATGAGTAATATTTTACATCTGCCCAATGTAAGGGAAGTAACATTTTAAATTAATGGATTTTTTAAAAACTAAAATGTAGTCTTGCTAACTAGATCATATATTTTCCCCCTATAATTTAAGCAAGGACATGCAGAATGTATTTAATGTGTGGTATAATCTGCCAGCAGGAACATCAGATTTCTTGTTAATTTGCTATATATCATTCACACATGAAATGATGAAAGATTTCAAAAATATATTTATTATTTTCCTCACGTGCCTCTTTGGTTTAAATTGAAAAAATATTATTCTAATTGATGAAGTATAGGTCTTACCAAAGATAAAGTACTGAGTCAGAATAAGGGATTCCCTCTGCATGATTATACAAAATGCAATACCATTAGGCTTGGTTTCTTCCTGGTTTAATTTAGTTTATTCCCTTAGGAAAGATCCATTCACCATATTTAGTTTAGCTGTAACACACTGTAATAATTTTTTTTCTAAAAAGGAAAGCTTTAAGAATTGAAGATGTATCATATGCTTCCTGTTTTCTGCCTTACCTTCTTACCAGCTTTATTGTTTTGGTTCAATTGAAATTTGTAAGTGGAAAATGAGAGCTCTGGAAATGTTCCTGGTTTCAACATTAGTGAAAGTTTACTTATTCATTGAGGCACAATCCTAATCCTGCTGAAACCACAGGGCCTACTCCCCAGGGCTGCCCCCAGCCCCAGTGGCATCACTGCTGGGACTCAGTGCCTGCCCAGGGCAGGTCTGCACCAGGTTCTTGCCCCAGACACACATGGACCTGTTGGCTCCCCTCTCCCCATCCCTAGTCCATCTGCCCTTGTGAACATCAGCTGCAACTCTCAGAGCAATGTCCAGATAATAATTATCCAAGGCTGAGGGAGTGCAACTACATCTAGGTGGGGAGGAGATGTTCCTGCTGCTCAGTAAGCCCATAATGGGCAGGGAATATGAGAAAAGAGACTACTCCTCATTATCTACATGCAAGAAACCTGTACTGAAAGTCCCATTTCTGATTTTGTCTGTGTGATATAATACTTGTGTGTCCTCACTAGTATTCAGAACCTTCAGATATAAGACTCAGAAGGGAAGAATTTCTTTTTATCCACATATTAGATTTTGATAAATGACTTATATTTTGAGTGCTTTTCTATACTAACTCAGAATTAGATAATATACTTTCCTTAAAAAGTTTCCTATGAAAGCATTAAGTGTTCCAGGATTTCAAGGGAAACATAAGATCTGGAATCACTGCCTGGGTCACCAGTTCTACTGACACTGACAGATCTACAACTAATTTATAAGGAGCAGATATTTTTCTCCACTTTTAATCCAGTGTCTGCTCTGGCAAAACTGCTTCTGGAGAAACTGAAGGAAACTTTCTGAGAATGAAGCAACAAGATGACACTTCCATTATGTGTTGAGAGATGTAATTTACCTCTACAAACACAGATTAGGTAGAGATACAGACTTCATATCTGTATTCTCTGTCAGGTGGATACTCTTCACACTCTAAAAATGAAGGTGTAAGAAAGGAATAAAAGAAATGTATGATAAAAAATATGAACCTCTAAGACTGCATTGTTCAATAGCATAAATTGAAATGCAGGGGTTTAGGAGAGAAAGGAAGATAAAATCTTCAGAGATGTGATTTTTTTTTCTAGAAGCTGAAGAAGATATGTTTTATATCTACCTAAAGACCTTGCATTTGTTTTCTGTGGCAGTGTTAAATGAACAGCTCTGCATAAACAAAGGACTTTCTAATACTGATTTGCTTTATAAATCTGTAGACTGGTAGCAGCTTGAGGCATTCCAGAAATGTCAATATCATCCCAAATAAAGGTGTAATAGTGTGGTGTGTTTTTCTGTAAGCTCAAGATTTTGATATTTCTGATCTTTGTTTTTAAACTACAGAATATCTAAGTCACAAGGCTGTAGATATTTTTACATTTTGTAAGCTTGTGTGAGGCTAATGACTCAAATGTCTTTGTGAAGGATAGATCAGTGGTTTGGGACCAATGACTCAGTCACTGCCTTGCTTGAGATGGAGTGTGGCAACCTGTATTTTCATCAAAAATCAGCAGGAGAAGCAGCATATTACGCAAATATTAGCACTTTAGCAAAGCTTTAGGCAAAGCCAATATGAACAAAAAAAGGAGAAGAGCTGGTGCAAGCCAGGGGCCGTGTTTCATAACTCTGCTCACAAACCCCTCAAGTGTGCAGCAGCTGCACTGGGGATGAAGGCATGCAGGGGTCAGCACCACTTGGCATTCTGGTGAGCAGGGCAGTTTATCCATCACGGCTAATGAGGCACGCTGCAGAGCTGTGGGGCAGAGGCTGAGCCACACGGACCAGCCCCACAAGGACCAGGAGTGCAGGGGCCACTGCCAGCTCACAGCTAGGCTCTGAGACACCGAGGGCCAGGGTCTTAGGGAAATAAAAGCAGAGCCCGAGGGTTGCTAAAGACTGTGCTTGTTCCCACAGCCTCTTCAGGCTTTTGTGTAGCCTTTGTGTAGCTGGCAAGGTAAGTTTCATCATGTGCTGATTGGGCTGTACTGAAACCCAGCGCTCTGCAGTAACCCTTGGTCATGACAGTCATGAAGGGCATGGGACAGAACAGAGACTGGGTGGGTTGCTGAAGAAGGGCTAAACTACAGTAGTAAGCAGAATCAGGATCAGTATTCTTGTTCAGTTGTCAAGTTCACTTGCTAGATTTAATCTGATCTAACTGGGAATTTCTCAAATGCCTGTGTATGTGACTTTGCAATGCACTTACCTGGACACCGGGGTCAAAGAGCATAAAATAAATACTTGGTGTTTAGGTGTATGTGCTCTTGAATGTTGTCATTCTTGCTTAAAATTATTCAAATCTGGGCTTACCACTAGCTGAGAATACAGAGAGAACAAATAAACTTGCATATAATATCCTCTTTTGTGATGTTTTCTGGAGAAATATTTGAGAAGAGTGAAAGAGACTTATGCTGGTTTTTTTTTTGTGGGGTTTTTTTTTTTTGTTTGTTTTTTTTTTTGTTTGGTTTGGTTTGGTTTGGTTTTTTTTTTTTTTCATCTGATTCTTCTAAGAAAGCTGGGAATAGTAATAATGGCTAGTGGGGTAGAAGAAAAATTGATTTCTTAGCCCAGAAGGTAAACTATTGTATATGGGAGAAATTTTATAACAGTTTATGATTATAAAAATATGGTCCTATAAAAATAGTACTTTGAATAGCCCTAATGCCAATCCTTACAGTGATTCTTCATTTAAAATGTTAGGAAGTAATGCAGATTTTTCTTTTTTCTTTTATTTTTGGGGGTTCTGAGGGGAGTTAGTATGTTTCGGGGGGGTTGTGAGTTTTTTTTCCCAGTTAGTTAGAATCAGTAAATCTGGTCTTTTTATTACAATTTTAAGCCAATACAAAATTATTTTTTCAAAACAAAAAAGTTCTCACAGCTTGGGAAATAAGGGCATTTATAGGTATTTTAAACTGATTTATATTTGTAGAGTTTATTATCCATCCTGTACAGGCACCTTTGTAGTGGTATAAAGTGCCTACACTAAGACAATAATCCCTTTCTTAACATGTCAGTAAAGCAGGTCAGTTTTCTATAGCAGACAAAGTCTGAATAATTTCTTCACTTTGCACAAAATTATATTTAAAGCATAAGTGCAACATTCAGTGAAGATTAAGGTGTTATAGACAAGGCTGTCTTTACACTGCAGTGCCTGGGGAGTACTGCAGGTACAGCTGAGCTGTCCAAAGGGCAGGTCAGTGCAAGTTGATTTATCTTCCAGTTGGTGCTGGTGTCTCAGCTGCTGTGAGCAAAGAGGACAGGTGTTGAGGGTCTATACTACACCTCAGTTCCTCCCTTTTGAAGTTAGACTAGTGCAGTTCTCTCAAAGGGATTTTCCAGATGCCATCGCTATTTTGGAAGTCAAGAATAGAATACTTTTGCCTGCAGGGTGAAAGAACATAGTTTTATTTTTGGCTTGGAACATTTATGCATTTTCTTAATAAAAGTCAAGTTTCTATTAACAGGCATATGTTATGAGTAAATTGCCCGAGGAAGGATGTTCTAGAACAGTTTGCAGTATAAGCAGTGTGCAAAAAGCTTCCATATCCAAACTAAAACACTTGTAATCTGCTTTTTTGTTTGTGGGATGAAGGAGAATTATCTGTGACCTGCTGTGGTAAATCACATCTGGAATATAAAAACAGATGGCTTCAAATGAAAGAGCTGATTTGCATGATATGCAAATAAAAAGCATTTCTCCTTGTACTCTTGGCCACATTCAGCAATAATTAACATTACTGGAATAAGCAAGAAAGCTACACTTGTTTTTGGCAAAAAAAGAAATATTTATGTGAATGTTTGTTGTGTACATCAGCATCTGTACAGTTTAAACAATCTGTATTTAGATGTTGCACTTCAGGTCATATCTCCTTCTGCTCGAGAGAATGTGTTTGCCATGTGGGATACAGTATTCTAAATAATTACAGCAATAATAAGGAAGGAAACAGAAGTTTGGGAAGATGAAGGGATAGTTCAAGAATCACATAGTAAATGACGGCAGAGCTAGGATAAGTACTTAGATTTCTAGGTTCTAGCTCAGTAATCATATCTACTGTATATGCTGCTTCTCAATGCATAACATGAACAAGCAATACTTCGTAAAAATGAATGCACTAGACATTCTGGTGTTATTGACTTAAACAAAACCCAAGGGACATTTAAATCTGCATAACCAAGACTTTTTAAAAGTTATCCCTAGTACAAATACTGACAGAGTAGTTAGGTTTTCAGGTCTGTGAGCACAGAAAATCCACTAAAAGGTCCCTGTCACTAAACCAGGTGTGCCTTTTGGGTGGAATTTCACAATAAATCATTTTCCTGCAGTATTTGCAGATGCAAGAAGTGGAACAGGGGACTTTGAAGATGTGTTTCCTTTAAAACCACACAGTTTTAAACACTAATAAACAAAGAACTAATAGGCTTTCTGTGACTATTGCTGAACATGCTGATGCTTACTGTCACAGGCTCCAGTGATGACAGGTTTAGAGATTATAAAATGAAACATACAGAATATTTTATGGAGATCAAGGGACTGCCTTTGCTCAGCAGGGAAAAGGCAGTATCACGCAAGAGTTGTCTGTATTTACATTTGCCTCTTCAGAGACTGCAGGAAGCTCAGTGCCCTCAAGAAACCTGGGAATTTTCTTGGTCATGTTGCCTTCAAGGGTCTCAGACTCAGCCTTAGGACATCCTGCCTGCATTATCTGCTTACCCATGTAGCACACGCAGTTCCTCTTTCCTGGGAAACCTTCATACTCATGAGTTTGCTCTGCAGTGGCCACAGGACAGCTCCTGGGCACAGTGTACAGGCTATTTCCATGCAGCTGTGCTGTGTGAGAATGAGCTGCTCCATACACGCTTTCAGCTGTACCCTGATAAAAAGGACGTGCCAAGAATTCATTTACAGGGTAACCAGTGAGATTGCCCTGGATGTAGTTCCCAGACATTCCTGCTGCTACACAGCAGGAGTCAGTCACCTGTTTTATCAAGGCACTTCCAGCACAGCAGTGCCTATGGAGATGCAAAGAAGGAAAACACTTATTATTTAAGAGCCTATGTGGAAGTCAAATCCCTCTGAAAATAAGTTCACCAGTCACACAGAGACTTAATACAATTTCTTAATATTTGAGGATCACCTATTAGGGTACGAGTACAGCTAAACACAGGGGAAAATACACCCTGCAGGGGGTGTGCTGCAGTCTTTTTATAAAGGCAACAAACTGGTGTCTCAGTTTCACAGCAGAGTCAGAGGTAAAGACAATCACAGCCAACAATATTAAAGTAATCCTTACTTATTTCTTTCCTTCTGTCCTTTCCTTTTCCTATCTAGGTTTCCTAGGTGGCTAATGATTTTGACGTCTGAGACAAACAAAGTTTCTGATTTGAAAGCTGCTAAAGTGGCCTGGATTTCAGAAAGAAAGAAAACTTGCTCCTAACTTTGTGTTATTCAATCTGACTGTCTTTGCTAGAGGAGACTTATACAGAGCATCTCTTTTGAGAAAGAGGTTTTAGTGCTAGTGACACTCATCTTGGTTGAAAAAGAAACACAAGGTGATTTTTTCAGTGTATCCTGGCTAAATTACATCTGACTAGTAATTTAAATTAATATACAACTTTGCTTGCACACATATTCCTAATTTGCCTTTTAATTTTAATGACTGAAGTAAAAAATTTGGACCATCTGGAAATTCTCACTTTATTTTTCCCCATGTTTTCTGAGGTAGGTTATTTAATTACTTGGCAAATGGTCTGCCTAATGCCACTACATCTTCTTAATAATTTGTATGCAAAAAATGAACTCTTGTCTGTCTGATAGTTCCTTTGAGGCAGGAAAGAGAGCAGAAGAAAGAGTTTTAGCTGAAAAAATGTAAGCGTCTTGTAAATATATTGCTGAAGCACTTGTTCTAAACAGTGTGTCCACAGAGACTTGTGCTAATGATCCAAAATACCAGAGGAGGATGAAAAATCACTAAAATGCTGCTGCTGTTTCGTAGCTTGCAATACAGCCAGAGATACCTGTCAAACAGAAAGGCAGGGCAGTGAGCAGGAGCAAAAGGCTGCTTGAGAGGAGAGGTGTATCAGTGCTGGGGAAGCATCTGGAAGGGAATGCAGGCTTCAAGGGGAAGTGGGTGTGCAGTTCTTCAGGCCAAATTCACGTAAGAGCCTGTGTAACTGCAGTGCCTCTTGCCTACTTTTAACGTTACCCAGTTTTGGGAAAGGTTTCTTCTACAAGCAGTTATTTTCCTCACACTAAGCCAGAGTGTCAGGTAAAACACAGTATTTTCTTCCCTTAATATTGTTTCTCCTTATTATGTATGTTGCTCAATTTAAAAGAAGAAAACTCTTTTCCACTTACTATTGCCACATAGCAGATTAAAAAAAATGAGGGGGGGTAAAGCAGGATTTTTTAAAATGCCTTCACTGTACCTGTTACTCTGACTTTTTCAACTTGCTAGTTTACTTTTGGAAATCTATTATAAAAGTAGTTCAGCTTGACTTCTCACTCTTCTTTCCTTCCTTGCAATGCTTACCACTGCCATGCAGACACATGTGTGTAGTTTCAGTCATGTAAGGATAGTTTGCTTTTGATAAGAGTGTTATATATGTCAGAAGAAGGGTCCACCAAGTATTTAGAGTGTCACAGGAATTTACCAGAATACTTACAGGGTATTCTTCTCCTGTTTTGCAATAAAGTTTTAGTTCAGCTCTTCCTGTCAGGAGTCTGAGTCAAGCCACAATTGGGTACTTGTGCTACCTGTGAGCAGCAATTCAGTGACTTGGTGCTAATTTCTGAAGAGAGACTTTGAATCTGTGGTGCTTTTACACATGCCAGAAGATCAGAACCATGCAGCCACTCACAACAGGAGACAGTTTGTCACAGCAGCAGCAACTTTCCATGGAATTGCTGAAGTGAAAAGACAAGGAGTAAAACTATAAATACGGATGTACCTGTTGGCATGGAGACTTGGAAGAGTATTAGCCTAAGGAGGTAAAATATGCTTTTATCCTTAGCATTTGCACCTAACCTTGGCACCAAATCAGAGCTGAAGAATCAATGCCTGAGATTAGACAAGATATTTTCCTGACACAAAACATGTTATAAAGAATTTTCCATCAGTGTTGGATTTAGGATTAAATTATTTTCCAAAGGACTAAAATTTGGTCTATTTTTAATACTTTATAAATATTTATTACATTTTGTAACCTTTTTAAATGTTTAATGGTAATTTTAGTCAATATTGTGAAAGTTTTGAATGGAGGTGCTAAAAATCTATGAATTTTGTAGATTTCTGATTACATACACTCTAGTTCATATAAAATAACTACAATACCTTGAACTTTCGAATTTTCCTTTCCTAATACCATTTTTTAAGTTGTATGCACTCATTTGTGGCAGCAACTGCAAAATCTTACTTTTTTTTTTTTCCTTTTTCTATCCTTATTAGTATATAGATTTTTTTTATTCAGGTTTTTATAGTTATTACCTTACAAAAAGACATGTTAGTATTCATTCTATCTATTGTCATTAGAGTTCAACTACCTTGTGTAATCTAAACTGCAGGCTTTTTACATATCATCAAGATACATTTGTAGGAGAGACTCTGCTCATTGTAAAGGTTCCCCTTTATGAAATTCTTTGAATCAAAAGAATTAAAAATTTAAGGTAGTCACTTTACTTATTAAATTATAATTTCACATTTCTAGCAAGAATTCTTATTTATACAATATGAGTCTTATAAGCACCAAATTCTGCAGAACTGTTGCATCTTGGTTATTCACCAAGGATTTTTTTTTGTAGTGCCTTTTTGTTCAATCAGCAAATGTTAATTAACTGCTCTGGCTTTGTTTTAAATCTGTGAGCCTGTTGACCTAAAATAAAACGAAAACCATCAAAATGAGTTGAAATTGACCTTTGCTAAGATTAAGAGACGAAGCAAAATGATGCTATGGCTTTTTCTTTTCTGCTATAATGCAAGAAAGCAATCTAATTTAATTATTATTCTGTCACTGTACTAATGACTATTTAGCCCTTACAAATGACAGCTTACACTAAAATATAGAGCTGGCCCACAGCTTTAATACTAGACCCATTTTTTAAATTTTGTGCTAATTTCAATCAGAATGGAAAATCATGTACAATGTCATTATTTAGATTGATTATGGACATACATTAAAACCTTTGAAGTTTAATACCTTATATATTTGAAGTGGGGTGTTTTTGGAGATTGGATAGTTTCATTTCATAGTTTCAACAGCAAGGTTTTAAGAAGGTTTTTAAAAATAGAAGATTAAGAAAAAAAATCTACATACACTGTGTTCCATCACCCCAAAGGTTTGCTAAAGAACTGAAACCTTGCAGCAGAACTTCAGCCAGCATCAGAGAACACAGTCACGTTGCAAATACTTCCACCTTAATATGAGAAAAAAATTACACATGGAAATGCCACAATCTCCTAATTCTCTTTTTACTGGGTCTGTGAGAAAACAACTGTGTTTGCTCAGCATGAACTGTTTTGTTGAAATCTGTCATATGCTCTGCAGTGATGGCTTCTATGCACCTTTTAATCCACAGGGGTGATTACTGCCTTTCCACTGTTATCTCGCACTGGTTTCATATAACTTTGGCATCATGACTCTGAAGGTGCCATTTGGGCTTTACTTGTCCCCTTCTCGTACTGGATCAGTGGTGACAGTGATTAGTGCCCTGGGTTACTTCTGTAAATTTTTGTCTCTTAGAGCAGCAGTAGCATAACAACAATTAAAACACAACAAAAATGTGTACATGAGGCTAGCCTTTTCTTTAAAAAATGAGCTAAAACCAATGCTGGATTTAATTTTTTTAAGTGCAGTGCTCAGTGGTTTGATTCTGAAGTTCAGTTGTCTTTCCAATAGGGGCAATAATCTCCTCCTCCTAGCTCCTCTTTCTTTTCCCACTGACAACAACAAAATTTGGTATTTTCAGTCAGTTTACCACTTCTAAAATAATCTTTCTTCAGTTCAGTTAGAGAGAGGAGTCTCTCCTTCCATGCCATGGTGACTTTTCCACAAGAAGCAGTTCTCTCATGATTTTAATTTTCATGAATAGCAGGAGCCGAGAATTCTGCATCGTGAAGTTCCTCACACGGTTTGCTAGTTTCCCACAACTACCACCATGGGTCATTTCAGCTTATTGGGGTGCAGTTTTAAGGATGAGCTGTTCTAGTATAGAAACAAAAGTTCTCTTCTTTTATCTCTGGGAACAGAGGTTTTCTTCTTCCACCCCAGCGGCATGTTTTCTCATCACTCCCTCAAGCTTCTCATTTGGATCATGGCTGCTTCAACATCTGCTAGCTTCAACATGGGTGCCTCTGCTCATGGCTGTAGTTAGGACACTGCATCCTCCCAATGCATTCCATGAGTTACAGGGGGAAATAAAGAGTCTGATATATCAATTATATCTTCACCATAGCCTTACAAGAGATTTGCAGCTCAAGACTAAGGCATCTCCTCATTCTCCTCCCGTCCGGGATTTGACTCTTCCTTCACTGACCTTGGTGTCTCCATGTTGTTTTCTTTACATATCTTCAAACCTTTCTTTTTCTCTTACTCAAGAGAGGATTATCTTTTCAAGTTTCATCTGTGCGCTGAAAGAGTTAGTATCTCACCCAGGTCTGTGGATGGCTATGTGATCTCTGCCAGGTGATGGCAACTCTGGCTGCATGGCTGTTTTCTGGCTCCTGCCATGTTCAAATTCTAGCCACGGGGCTGCTTTCTGCACGGGGCTGCAGGGCTGCCTCTGTTCTTAGCTGTATGATTTTCCATGGAGCCAGCAGGATGGCTTTGCAGTTCATAGCAAATAGAATATTTTTTCTCATTTCAGTAGTAATTACCTTAATCAATGTAGGTTATCTAGTGCTATAAAGAAACCAAATACAGGTGTGTATGAAGCAGGTGACCGGTATAATTGTAAAACCTCTACAGTTTCCTGCTAATTGGATGAAAAGGAGAGTAAAGAAAAACAACAGTAATCCAGGGACTCCATATTCTACCAGCACTCATTAAATGTTCTAGTGCCTTATTAATGTTCTGGCTTTGTGCTGTCTTTGAATACGCAGCTGAAATGGAGATAGGGCAACTTGATGATTTGCTCCAGGACATGCACTTACTGCATTTTTGTTCACTATAGAAAAAGCCCAGTTTTAATTAAGTTGCTTTCAATTAATTCAGGTTCTCCATAAAAATGTAATTTAGATGTTTTATAGCTGACTGAGATACTCTATTGATTTGAAAATATTGAAATGAAGGTCAAAGATATTTTCCCTTTTCTTTTCTACTTGGCCAAATCTCTGTGGAAACCACATGCAATATAGTTATGATAGAAGTAGTTCCTGGGTTGTTTTTGTCTATTTAGGGGATTTAGGGGGTTTGCTTGTTTAAGTTCTAGAGGCACTGAGAATGCTTTACTCCTTTGTTTTCTTATTTTTTTAATATATTTGACCTGATTTTCCTTGGAAAAGAAAAATCACCTCTTTTGGGGTATGATGAAGTTGCTAAGAAACCTTCAAATTGCACAGATGGCTAAATGCTGTTATTTTAGGGACAAGTGATGCAGATTTACTTATCAAAACTTCATCCAAGCAACTGAATTATTTTTATGTACTTAATAATATTCCAAAAGCTCTTCCCAAAATTGTACTTATGCTATGTTCCAATCAGGCTAATGTTAGGCAGAAAATGAGGTCTGGTATCAACAGAAGGAACTTGAAGTCTTGAATCAAGATAACAGACAGCTTTGTGAAAGACATTAGTTGAAATGCAGAGCTTATTGACCACGAAATAACAATGTCCCTCTGCGCCTAGGCAGTTCAGCACTACTTCTGTGTGTGAGTGTTTGGGGTTTTTTTGGGAGAGGGCAGGGGTGTTATGGAGCAAGAAGTGAAGGATCTCTATGATTTGGTGTTGCCTTCACCTTTCTGAGCAGTGTGACACTGAAGGCATGTTACAGGCAGTGTTTTACAACTAGAATAAGAGAAGAGAAAAATGTTTAGTGCTCTGTGACCTCATAAACATGTTTTATGTACACAGGTGAGCTACTAACCTACAACACTATTAACTTGTCTAGATAGACTAAGGACCTCATCTCAAATGTCTAAGATTCTGAGTCATGGTGATAAATAATATAATTCCCCATTTTTCAAATGGTCCTTTGATGTTTTGCTTGCAACAGTATTCTTCACATCTGGCCTTGGGAATCTCTGGTATGTTATGGCAAGTTTGCTGAGCAACTCCTATAAAATGTAGAGCTTCTGCAACTCAGTATTTGGTGCCATGCAGGAAGATTCAGTCTCATGCCACAACAGTATGAAGTGGGAATTAAGAGAAATTTTGTGTGATCATGATACAGAGAGGAGCATCTTTTAATGGATTTTAAAAGTGAACCCCTACTAAGAAAATCTGCTACCCTAGGCAATTTATTAAGTACAATCATAAGAATATTATTGATTTGACAGATCTAAAGACTGATGGAAAAATACAATTTGGCAGTAGGTTAGAAAGGCATGAAACTAGAAAAAATGTTTTTTTTTGAAAATTCATTGCACAAAGATAGACAATATTTGCAGAGTTACTACAAGGTCTTGGCAGAAGTGTTGATCAAATACAGATGTAACATTTTAGATTACACCACAGAATTTTATGTGCCTAGTTGTCTTGGTTTGAAAGAGGTACCTGCCAGCAAAAAAAAAGCTGGAATCTCCCTTTGAATAGAGAATGTAAACCTCCTCCCTCAGATTATTATAATTTTGCAATTGGAGGCTCTCAGGCAAAGATTTGGGAGTAGGAATAACAGTCCTATACTAGGAAAATTAGACAAAGCAAAGAAAAATTCAAATGTAATAGCACTAAGAGACAAGCAAAACAAAACAAAAACAAAAATAATAATAAAAAACAAACAAAAAACCAAAAACTCAAAAAAAAAAAAAACTCAGAAAATGCCCTGACAAAGTCAGGAATGTGACCTGACACCCTGCGTGTCAGGGTGTTGAAAGCAGTCCAGATGAAATCCTCCTGGAGTAGTAGATGCAATTCTGTGGAGATTGTCCTGTAGTAAAGTTCAGTGGTGACGAGATGAGTCCAGTCTTCCTCTGGAGAAAAATCCAGTGGCAGGAAAAACAAGCAGGGTCTTCTGGTACTCCCACGTCCTTTCGGAGCAGTGTCCTCCGACCAAACTGTCCTGTTCCCCCCTGTTCCCCAGGAAAACCTGCTGCCCCCTTTTGTTTCAGTCGAGCACCCATAAGTACCCAGGAGTTAGTTACCTAGCAAAACCAACAGGAAAAAATTCCACAAACACAAAAGAAACAGATCCAACCCCCAACACTAGTTGAGATTAAACAAACATTGGTCAGAATTCTTTTTTTTCAGAGTTTGAAACTATTTGCCCATTTAATTAAAACAGTATAAAGAAAGGCGATACCTGAGCCAGAATTACAACATGGAGGTGCTCCATGAAATAAATAATTTTAAATTCAAAATATTCCAGAGTGTAGAAGAGAGAAACTTCATTTTCTTAGATGAGTTTATTGTTGGAATTGCAGAAATGTTGTGTGTGTAGTGCCTTAATTACTAAGCTCTGTGGGGCTGATAAAAGATAGCCTGTTTTAGTGCCTTATTTCATAACCTTTACACGACTTATGTTTCTTGTTGTTTGTGTGGGTGCATTAGTTCACTAAAAGAACTACCCAGCACAGCCATTAAGCAGAATATAGTTGTCAGACTTTTCTTTGTTTTCATACTGAATTGGCAGAATAAAATGTTAGTTTCTGGAAATCCATATAATTTCCTCTTGATTAACTTCCTTTTTTTTCTTCTTCTTTGCAAAAGCTCAAACATCACAAAGAGAAACAAGAGAAACTTGAACACTAAAATAGCACTATATAACTGAAGGCTGAAATTGAAAATTTCCATTATAAATAAACTTTGGTGAATTAATTGCTATAATCTCACCATACATTTCAAATATGTGGTCTGATCAGTAGAACTTTCCAGGAGAATTGAGTAGTGGATGAAATTACCTAGAAGTTCTAATATGAAAAGAATCCTAACAGTTACACTAAAAAAATCAAAGAATTTTAAGTATGTTTGTGCAACTGCTTCTGATTTTGATCCTACAGATTCACTAACTTCGTTGATGATGTTTAGGTATTTTAACTACTGAATGAGTTACTTATGAAATGTTTAGACTTTTAAACAATTGCACCTTGTCTCTTTGGGACCTCTGGTTGGTTGTGGGCAAAAAAAATGTAAGTTATTAGAGACTGATATAAGGCAGCTGACAATCTGAATAGAGCATGATAACATGTAGTAAGTTAATGTATCAATGCTGTTAAAAGACTTGTAAAAATTGGGTAATTTTGATTAACATTATAGGTGAAAAACCTTCCTAATAGCCAAATACCATTATAAAACCAGCAAAATTTGCAAGTGTTTTTATTTTGAAGATGAAACTTTAAAAGTCAGAATAACTGCCCTCCAAAGTTCTTGACCCCCTTCTTGGCAATGATACTATTTTTGTTTTGTCAGCAGCACCAATGAATGCAGCTGCTATACTGTATGAAATAATTGTATTATATGACAGATAAAACAAGGAGTATGCATCATATTATAAATAATTTAATTTTTCAAAGGAATTTTACATCTTAATCTGTTCGACCACCACTTTCACTTAGACCCTGAAATAGAATTATGTTATTGTATTCTTTGCTATAATCTAATTTTTCACGCATAAGGAAATGTCAGGTCACATTTATAGCAATCTAGGGGCCTCTAAGCCAGATTGGAAGGTCATTCTCTTTGAGCATTGTAAATGAACCTGTCCAGCAAAGTTTTGGTTAAGGACAACGAAGGACTCATTACACAGTTAATTTACCCAAATGCCAGTAAAAGTAATGCCAAGGTTGTTGCTGTCTGACCTGTGAAATTTGCAGTGGTATCAAGCATCCAGGAATTGATCCTTTATTGTGAAGTCTGGGTAGAAATTATATTAAAACAAATTTTGTAGAAGATCATTATGTTACAATGCAAAAAACATTAAGAAAAATAACAAATGAGACAAGCTGTATTTCAGTAATATGAAAAATAAGGATTTATTTTTGTTTTCTAAGTGTTTAAAGTCTTATTCTAAGTCTCTGTTCTAAGAGGCTTGACTAACTTTCATAGCCACCCTAAACTGCTATATTGGCATGATTTACTTCTGTCAAAAGACTTTTTTTTGCAGTAAAATGTGACTTCCTTTCATACCTATGATTGTGCACTTGTTATACACACCATCAGGGAGCATGACTGCAATCTTGAAAGCAATTTCCACTCACTTATCTAGTGTTGACACTGGAGAAATAAAGATGCAGCTCTGGGTGGTGCCTAAGTCACTAATTAATCTGTGCTCCTCCATAGGCAGAAAGAAGACAGGAATTAAATTACAGGTTTGTGAAGGGCCAGTCAACACATAATAGTTATATAAAGTAACTTTTGTGCTGTATTGTTTTGCAGTGGTATTTGTCTAGTCCGTAACACTGCAATATGGTTTCAATAAACTCATCTTTAAGCTGGGATTTCCCAAGTTGGTGCAAAACCAGCAAGGTGTTGACTGCAGTGCTGAGCCAAATATTTTAAGCAACACACTCATAAACTGAGTCAAAGTATTTAAGTTCTTTCCTGAAAGTAACTATTTTTTCCCATCCTCTCCCCAACTTCTTTCGTGATTTATATGATTTATACATTATGTATATTATATATAGCAGAAGAGGAGAAAATTCTCCTTGAAAATAGAGCTGGTATAAATTAAGGCGTTGGAGTTATAGACAGTGATAGGAACACTAGAGAGAAAATCTGTAAGCAAGAAGGGAGAATTTTATCTTTCTGCATAATCACAGGCTATTTTGAAGCATGAATAAAAATAACATAATTGAATTGAGATAATTTGAGCAATTGCAGTTGTCTTCTTCCAGTCAAAGAGCTATATGGCTGGTTCTGTTATGATATCATGGAATTTCTCATGGTGACACACAGAAAAAAGCTTATATTTAGAGAGAAAAAGTCCTTTTAGCTTTTGTGTCAGTCAGAAAGGGAACAAAGTTTATTCTGATAATCTGAGTCATGTCAGGAATGTAGAGAATGCACAGGAGAAAAAGAATTTTCCATAGAAGATATTCTCCATTTACCACTCTAGAAATTCCTGCATTCTGTACTGGAAATCCTAAAAGTCCCAGAGTAGTTAAATGCAATTTATTTGATTTTCTCAACAACACAGTGCTATGAAATATCTGGAAGAAATTGAATGATCTGTCATAATTGGTAATGTTTATTGAGCTTTAGCCACATCAGTTTGGTTTCTTGATTCCCTTGAAAGCTGCTTTTCTGCTTCATTTCTCTGGAGAGTTGTAATGAGACGCTTGCTAGTGTTGAAAACACCATAGGTTGCAAAAGCAATCTCTTTGCCAAGCTAAGAAAAAATCTTTGGTGCAATGTTTTTCTTTTGTGCTGTTTTCAGTGTCAGGCATGTTGATCACAGGTCTGGCACTCCAACATTCTCATGCTTCACTTCAGGGACATCCACAGTTCTGTTATTGCTGAAGTGACTTCGTGTATGAAGCGAGGATTTGCAGTATTCCATGATTCAGAGTCTCATTTGGGATCACACATGGATTTCAATTTTCACTGGAAAAAGGAGGGTTTTTTTCTTTAGTGTAGTCAATGTATCCTAGTGTTGATTTCTGCCAAGAAATTGTGTAAAACCTGAAGTAGAGCCTGGGAGCTTGAACATGATGAAATACAACCCCACTGACTTCCCTTAAATCAGAGATGGGTTTTGCTAAAGGAGAGATTTTGTTAGGACAATCAAAACTAATTTGTTTTCCAATCCTACTGCATTAGACATAATGCTTACAAATAAGGTAGACAACTTTTATAAGGCCAAGAATGGAAAAACACTCGACCACACTGAAGACTTACATTATTTTCCCACTGCTAATATAAGGTATCTTCCTAACTCATGGAGGGTAAATGATGCCATGTGGTATGAATCTGCAAGTGAAATTATAGTAAATTTTCAAGCCCCATGTTGTGTTTCCTGCAGGTTTCAATGATGTTTTTGGAAACAATATTGGAACTCCTGTTTACCAGCAGTGGAAGTGGCATTGTTTAAAAGAAACTCATCAGAAAAGAAAGAAGTGTGGTAATTAATTGCTACCTTCACATCTCTGGGTATAAAGCCACCTGCTGCAAGTAATATTATCCTCCCCCTAGTGACACTAAGGACACTATAGGTTGTGTGGCCAAACATTCAAGAATTCTTCCTACTTAAAGAAACAGAGGGAAGCTGAAGTGTTTGCCTGAGGCAGAGCTATCATGGAGGCAGGGAAATTGCTCTGTTAGTGTAATTGCTCCCTAATATCATGGGTGATATATGGGTTTGTGTTGTTTTGGGGGATTTTGTTGGGTTTTTTATGAAATACTGCATTTAAGAACAAATTGGAAAGAACAGTTAATTGTGCATTTAATGATTATATGAAGAATAAAGTATGGCCATTGGCTAATTAAGTCCCTAATTACTACACTGCTTCTGTAATGATTCTACAGTTGAAACAAAAGTCCTCATGCATTTAATGCATTTTTTGCCTAACCAGGTGTTATGAGTCACTAGTCCAAAGAGCAGCCAAAGAACCCTGCAGGTGTACAGAAGCCTTTCATAACAAGCTGCAAAAGTGGTTAATTTGTGGCAATTTCAGGAAGGTGGCAGGTAACGTGTGACACATTATTCAGCAGAATAAATTTTCTCTTGGATCCAGTACCTTTGCAGCTCTGTCAGCCAGCTGGACTCCAAACAGTCTGTGCCTCTAAGCTTTTTTTCCTTTTAAGTGCAATCACATTATGCACTCCTTGCTCATAGATTTCCACCTTAAATCAGTCTGTGGTGTTTGACACTTGCATACTAAAAATAAAATGAGCTGAGTCCCAAGTTAACATCTGTTTATTAAAGACGATCTTTCATGTATGGAATTACCAGGACATTTGGCCTGATTTACTATACTAACATTTCCATTTTTGCCCAGGGTAGGGAGCTCTGCTAGTAATGCTGTACCCTATGGTGAAATAGTACCTAATCAGTATTTATGAACAGGGTTTTGAAAGTCACTAAAGAGCAGAGCTTTCACAGTGGACTGGGGAAGAGGTTTTACCTTCTTAAAACACAAATATTGCTGAGCTTTGGGGATTTGTATGACATTTTAGAATTGAAGAGCTTTCATTTTTAAATTAAATTTTTAAATTGCATTAAAATGTGCAATGTAATTCTATCATTAGTTTAACTAGAATGTATGTCTTTTGGCCACTAATGCTATTGTTAAACCTTGTAATTATTATGCAAATTAACTGCTGCACTTAAAAAAGGGCAAACTGAATACAGCATCTTCAAATTCTGTCAAATGAGAAAATATCCTCCTCCTTTTTTTTTTTTTT
>WBNO01006815.1:7137-32415 GCA_013400575.1 Peucedramus taeniatus
TACAGGCACATTTTAAAATTGTTATAATAAGATAGTGTTCAAACTTAACAGCAGAACACCTGAGCAATTAATTCTTTTGTTCCTATATAAAATTTTTTGTGTATGTCATATGCTTAGTCTTATTATATAGTGAATAGGAAAATATTTTTACCATGAAAATTACAATATTATTATATATTTTTTTCTATTTCCTAGACTCATGTGTTGCTTTACAATGAAACAAAACCTGAAGAAATAATAGGTTGGTGAAATAAATGAGTTTAACATTCAAGCTGGTCTCAAGACAATATTCTTCTTGAACACCTGATAAAGATTTTTAATGTGAACAGCTCATAAGAGATTCTATTTTTCATGCCCTTATTTAGTTTTAGAATTTCTTCCATTGACATTAATTAAATTTCCCCAACTCAAAAAACCATGGTGATTTATTAAGAGAACATAGTGACAGATGGAGTTTCTGTCACTCTTTGAATTTTTACCCCCAAGTACTTTGCACCAGAATTCAAACAAAAGTCTCAAAAACTCATCCTGTTCCTGTTGATTTAAAGGTAAATATACTATATGAAATTCAAATATGCTCATTTAACTGAAAAATACTTAATGTTGTGCTTGATTTTTGAATAAAAATCTTTAAATGTCTTCCAGTCACCTATACAATAACATAGTACGCAGCTTAAACATCTATTAGAAACATAATAATTTATTTGCCTTCATTTTCACTTTTGTAGTGGTTTTGGTTTAATCTTCATGTTATACATGTATTTAGTAAGCAATATATATTGGCATATTTTTTTGTTTTTCTAGGGTGGTGTTTGAATAGGACTATTTGGGGAGAATTAATAGGCAGGTATTTTTGAATAAATACCTTAGAGAGAAGCAAAATAAAAATTCTAAATTTACATTAATCTTGGCAAATATAAATTTTGTTATATCAGTAAGATGTTTTTCATATGTTACATTTTGCATATTAGTGTTTGGGAAAGGGTCTTCATTTGAGGTAAACTCTAAACCTAAATGCTTGAGAAATAGACAAGCCAAAAAGTACACAAGTGGGTTTATATATTTCTTTCCCCTTCTGATTAAAATGAACAGTGATCAGCAATAAAATATCCTTAGAGAAAACTTTCAGTGTTTTTTTGCAGTGAAAACATAACATTTTGGTTTGACAAAATCTTTTCTGAATGCTGCAGTACCTATCAATGATCAGAGTTCATTGCCTCTTTGCCCATGGTTGTTATTGTAAAAGTAAGCAAAACGGACTAAAATCTGCTATCTAAAACTGAATTGCAGCAACTTACACCAGTTTGTTCAAGTTTCTTCCCCTCATAAATAAGTTGATCTGTTCTTTCCATCAGGGTAAGTTCTAGAATCACAGCATCTCTACCATACTAGATCATTGCCTAAGAGACTGTTCCTTAGCACTGGGCAAAAACATGTCCAGGAGCAGACTCACCCTGAAACATGCTAAAGAACTGTACGGCAGAACTTCACTTCCGCACCAATCCTATTAAAGTCATTATTCCAGGCTTATGGATCAGGCTGCCTGACCAGACAAGTATCCTGTAATGTCTTCTAAAGGATAGGAAGAGGAGATATAGTGACGTATGGGGAGAGACCTAGACTTCTCAGACAGTCTGACATGAGAAGAAATATGAACAAAAAAACGAAGCTTGACAATTCAGTATTCATTGAGCTTATCCAGGAACATATGACATCCTTCATCACACATTTAAACATATAGGAGTTTTCTATCTCCTATACTCGTTATTATAAAAAATCATTTTACACAAATGATGGGTCTCTACCATTTTAGGACTGCCAGTTCTCTGCTGTTCAGTTTAGGAGGAAAAATGGATATGGTACTGAAAGAAAAATTTAATAACATAATTTTTTTTAAATTCAGCTTTGATGATGAAAGAGTGATCTGACATATTGAAAGGACTTTGTTAGTGACATAGTTTCTTTGTCTCACTCTTTCTCTAAAACTTGGGAAGGCTCTGAAGAATAATCACCACTTCTGAACATTACATTGGATAAAGTGTGCCAAATTATCAAGGTAGTGGCAAGGCATAATTTTTCTAGATCATAGATTATTTTAGTGTTAAGTGGTTAAAAGACAAGCTGAGATCTGTTACTTAAAAAGTAAGTTGCAAGTAGCCTCTGCAAGAAATTCTAATACTTTAGAAACAGAGGCATCTGGCAATTTTTCTATCCCTATCCTATGCTGCTCTTTCTGTTTAGTTCTAATATGTTCAGGTTGTTTATGGTATAAACAATATATTTCAAATATTTGAAATAAACTTGATGAAGAAAATGTTTAGATTTCACTTTTAAGTCTACTTTTTATCTCAAGTCCGGAGTAGATAAAAAAATTGTTGCATATAATGAGTAGTGTCATAAAAGATTTAAGCATCTAATCAGTTGAAGCAATATGCAGGGTTCAACCAAATGTATAGACTTTCTAAGAGAGCTCAAAGCAATTTAATATCACCTAAACTTGGATTAAAATCACAGAATTGTCATAGAATCATAGAATGGCTTGGGTTGGAAGGGCCCTTAAACATCATTTAGTTTCAACCCCAGTGTCATGGTGAGGGAACTTTCTGCTATACCAGGTGACTCAGAGCTCCGTCCAACCTGGCCTTGAGCTCTTCCAGGGATGGAAGATTCACAACTTCTCTAGGAAACCTGTTCCAGTGCCTCAGCACCATCATAGTAAATAACTTTTTCTTAATATCTAATCTAAACCTACTCTCTTTCAGTTTAAAGCCATTCAACCTTGTTCTATTACTATTTATACATCCTTGTAAAAACTCTCATTTTAAGCTCCCTTCAAGTACTGGAAGGATATATTTAAGTCACCCTGAGGCCTTCTCTTTTCAGGCTGAAGAATCCCAACTCTCTCAGCCTTTCCTCATACAAGATGTGCTCCATCCCTCCAATTATCTTGATGGCCCTCTTCTGGACTCCCTCCAGCAGGTCAATGTCCTTCCCGTGCCAGGGACACCAGAGCTGGAGGCGGCACTCTAAGTGGGGCCTTATGAGAGGAGAGAGGCCTTGTTATTAATTTGCTTTAATATTAGGTGTTTAATTGTTCATTTTCTAAGGCAAATATAGTAATTCTAAGCATTTTTTTTAGTTAATGGAGAGCAATAACCACCCTCAAATGACTCATGATATCCTAAAACAGCCCTCCAAGGGAAAGAAGAAGCATTCACTAAAGAAATAAATCTCTCATTTTTTCCTTCTACTAAGTATACAGGAAAGCCAGAATGGTTTGTTTTATTTTGGATAACTAACATTTAGAGATGTAATATTAGGTCATAAATATTCCAAAGAATTATAGAATTCACTGAATTAATATATGTTTTGTATACCAAACATCTCCAAAAAGCAGGTACTTTACTAATAACCATGTTTTAGCTCGGGGGCCAGAATGAGCACTGAATCCAGATCTGAGTATCATTTCAATCCTTTCTCAGTCAGATTACTCTAAATGTTTCCCTTCTTGAAAAATAAAATAAAATAAAGCAAAATAAAATTATAATAACAATAGCACAGAACTCCATATCTTTAAAAGAAATTAACCATGGACAGTATGTACCAGGTGCTGCTTTTGGAACCAATGTAGAAAAGTAACCTTTTTCTTGAGATTTAATCCATGTGTAAATTCCAGGAAAATGTTTATCAAGCTTAAAAAATATTAAGGCATTTGATAGACCATCTGTAAAGGACTAATGCATAAATAAATTCTTCAGAGGAAGAACACTCACCATTGATTATTATCCTTGCCTGTAAGCAAAAAGTGAAGTATAAGTTCTCCAACCATCCAAGTACCATGTCAATACTGCTTTCACTTAAATGAACAGTTCTAGTTGTGCATGCTTGCATTTCAGTTGTACTAGGGCTTATTCCTATTCTCCTGCCTTAAATATTTTTAGCATTCCTTTTATCAGAAGGACTGAAAAATTCAATGGCTGTTTTAGGCACGCCAAATAAAATCAACACCATAATTGAATTACAATTGCAGAAGTCATAATAGACATATTCTTTAACTGAAAACTAAGAAAACAAGCCCAGTGCATGAGCTTCAATAGCATTCTCTCATGCTAAGGCATTGTGTGGGCTGGGGGCTCTCTGGGAGCTGGGAACACAGGCAGAGGGGCCAGCCAGAGCCTGTCCCACTGCCCATCAAGAGCAGGGCAGCCAGGGGGACACCGGGGGGAGCACTGAGAGCCTCTCTGAGAATGTGGGTGGACCTTGTGGCTGGACACAGCAGGGCTGTGGGGAGCTGGAGATCAGGATCTCTGGAGCACCAGGGGGCTGGAATGGCATCATGGGCTGTGGGTGGCTTGGGGGAGCCCCTGGAAAGGGTGGTCAGGGGATGAAATGCCTCTGTTGCCTGAAGGCCCCCAGTGCCTCATACTTCATGGAGAACTGCAAGACAATTAAGAAATCACTGATTCTTGCAATGTCATTCAAATAGCATTCAGGTGGACAAACAGTACAGAAGTGAAAATGGCAACCTTTTACTTAAAAATGGAAAAAAAAAACAGGCAGGAAAAGATAAAGCTGTTTTTTTGTTTTTAAACCACAGTATACCTCATAAACAGAGCTTCATCTTCAGTCTCAAAATTGACTTTTTGAAAACAATGTGGTTTTTGCACCTGTTACTTGTGCACAGTTAAACTTGTGAACAGGGAGGTATTATAGGCAGAAATTAATTTTAAGCTGACAGAAACAATATGGATCTTGGAAAGTGGAGAGTGCACTGCATAATTTCATGGTCTGAACTTAATCAATATGTTTGTCAAGTAAAAGTTCCACTTGCAGAACTTTTCTTCAGTTCCACTGTTTTTGGTGTTTACCCTTCAGTTACATTTATGCAAACTGACTGAAAGTAATGGAGTTGCACAAGTGAATCCAAAGGCAATACTTGGCCTGCAAAAATCTTTATTATTGGTGATCCATGAGTCAGATAGAAGACAAATAAGCTCCCAAGTCCCAGGCCTAATTTAAAAACTGGCAGTCAGAAAAGCATTTCAATTGTAAACTGAATTAGTTTGATTGAGAAATTATGGTGGAGAAAAAAAACCTATTGAATGTGACAATACTATTTTTGTAGAGAGTTTATAGAATAACCTTACACTTTTAGAATTAATCATATCCTGCTGCTTATTCCCTACTTGAAGACAAAATGCTCCATTTTGATATTTTAATTGGTTGCCATAGAAATTATAATCAAGACAAAAAAACACCAAAAGAAATTATGATTTCTAGTTAGGTATAACCTGAGGAACACTTGCAAAACAAGGAATTTTCTTCCTTATAAGCATCAGTTATAACAAATACAAAGAACAGGAGTGTTGTTTTTTTACATGCAAACACACATTTTTATGTAAATTAAGTTAAAATAGTATGTTTTTTGTTTTAAGAATCACAGTTCCCTTTAATTGCAAAGAAAGAGTGATGGGGTAGCACATTGCTATTTAATATCCTAACTGGAAAAAACCAAGTTATAGAGTAAGTCTTAAAAGTTAGCATGCACACACAGAAAAAAAAAAATAAATAAAACAGCCAAAAAAAATCTCAAACCCCTCCCCAATTCACTATAGATGTGTTTGCAACATGGACCATAAATGTCCATGGTAAGGTTTTTGCATTCTTCATGTCTTTGCCTTAAAAATGAGAATATGTAGTTAAAATTTTTCATATAACTAGATATTTCTGTGTCTTAGTAAACCTTGTGGAGGAGAGGGGGAAGTTATGAAGATGCTTTGGGCCATTATATCATCTTGAATAACTGAATACTTATTTAAAATCTGTTATCTTTACACAATCAGAGAAGAGTGTGAATTAAGAGGGACACACAAAGATCATTGAGTCTATCTCTGAAGTGAATGGCCCCTACAGGGACCAAGTCCATGGTCTTAGTGGTCTTAGCACCATGCTATAACCAACTGAGCTACTCTCAGGGTCAGTGATAATTGTACTTGGCCAACAAAATCAAAATATAAAAAATATTATATACCCAGTACAAAAGTCAAGCAGAAATTACACATGAAATATGACTCCATAACCTATTTCTTCTCTTGAGAGAATCATGGGTTTTCTGGAAATTTTCTATACCTTTCTGTAGATTGTAAGGGCAATTTAAAAAATGTGAATAGTCTAGAGAAATACACAGGAGTCAGGATGTTCAATCACTCTTTGTAAACTCTCCAAACTTTAGGGTGATATCATATCATCTGTGGTTTTTTATTGCCATGTGAGGTATGGGGTTTTTGGGAGAAACTGAAAAGTATCTTCACCCAGTCATACCTACCCTAATGAAGACAGTATTTTTACAGGTGGGATTGGTTTCTCAAGTCAAGATATATTCTCCCTTCTCAAATATTCAGTATAATAATATTCATTGCTTGTAGTTTTTGGTGTAGGTGTGCATTTCTTTTCACTACATATTCTGTTCATTGTCCTGAAAATTATTATTTCTCCTTTTTATTATAGTCCTTGAACTGAAAATTATTATTTCTCCTTTTTATTATAGTCCTTGAAATAATCTCTCTTTATTTCACTATTATAATGATTTCTTCTCTGGGCTAGTAATACTTTCTTTGTAGATTCTTAAGATGACAATGACAAGCTTCTGCAAAGCATATTTGAGATACATCCATTTTTCACTCCTATTTTCACATTCTCATTAGAGGGTAATGCTGAAAGTTGTGTCACTGCTCTATTCCTTTATTTATTTGCCCAACCTATCACATGAGGGTTTGTTATGCAGTACTCATATCTTCACTAATAGTTTTCCAGCTGAAATTGGAAAATTAAACATGTTGAAGAATTGATTCTTTATAAGGGAAGACAAAAAACAAACAAATAACAATAATAAAAAAAAAACTAAACAAAACTATTGTCTCTGTACAAATAAGGAAGTACACAGTAAAAAATGTACAATTATTGTCTGTCAAAGCAGTACTGGTGATTAGCTCCATAAATTCAGGAAAAAAATATGCTGCTGATGGATACATTACACATATTAATATAAAAGCCAGAGAGTCTCCTAGAACAAGATATTAGATATGAAGTAATGTTCAGATTGGAGGAGTGGTAGAACATTTCTTTAGTGAATAATTAAAATTGGTATAAATTAGAGAAAGAGCTTCGCTCTAGGATTCTTTTTTCTCTTTTTAAGTGGCAAGCATGAAGCATATTTACTTAATGAAATGAAAAGTCATGTCAGAAGGGTAATAGCACCACTGGCATGCATAAAATTACTACAGGACAGCTAAAGATTCTAATTCATGAAAGTCAGAACTAAATTCTAGATTTACTTTTCTTCCCTGAAAGAAAACAAAAAATTCCTTTTAATTCATGATCTCTAAAACATACCTGTTAAGCAAACCCTGATTTTGTGAACCTGCATTAGGTTTCATGAATAAAATATTTATTATTTTACCCTACTATAACACTGTTTTCAAGACTGTATTCATACTTCAGCATGCTAAACTGAGAAGGCCTGAGATCAGTTAGATTATTAAATTTGTACATATGCAGTCTTCTCTGTACATAGTTGTTGAAACTGAACAGACAGAAGAGATACTTTTATTTTGTTTACAGTACAGCAGGTGAGTTATTAAGGAACAGTGATCAAAAAGATTTAATGACCATCAAGGTTAAGCAGATTCTTACTAATTCAGAAAAAAAATTATTCTTGAATGTTGGATTTCATGTCTTAAATCTACAACCTCACACTGACCTTCATGATCTGGTACACAGCTGCTACAGCTAAAGATATGAAAAGGAAATGAAGCGTTGAAAGATAGAAGATATGAAAGATACAAATACAGGACAAGGTGTAAAAACTTTCCAGTGGAAGAGGTAGGTTAAAATTACATACTGGGAAGAAATTATTCACTGTGAGTGTGGTGAGGCACTAGAACAGGCTGCCCAGGGAAGTCGTCGTTGTCACATCCCTGGAAATGTTCAAGCCAGGCTGGATGGAGAGCTGGACAATCTAGTCTAGCAGAAGGTGTTCTGCTGGTGTCAGGGGCATTTGAACTGGATGGTCCATAAGGTCCCTCTCAAGACAAAGCATTCTATGTCTCTATGATTATAGGAGAAGGCTTCTAAAGAAAAGCAAATAAAATGTCTTCTTTTTAGCACATTGAGGAGAGATGGAGTTGCAGAAAATCATTCATTTAAATACATCAATAAAATTTTTCAGTCATCCAAAACCTCCTTGCTTAAAACATATGATAAATAACAAGAAAAATATATTCTTTCCTGCTTGATATTTTGAGCTAAGAAATAAACTTAACAAAACTTTAAGAATGTAACAAAATATTATAATAATATTATAACAAGCCTTAACAAAACTTTAAGAATATAAACTGTTTTCACTTGAGTCTACTTTTAAGAAAAATGGTGCTCATAAATCCTTATAGAATACTGACTCCTCTAAATTGCAGTGAAAATATTAAACATTTAACATCAGATGATGTAAGACAGGGATAATATGATAAAATATACCTCTATCACATTAAGAATAACTTTATTACAACAATACTCTACCTTTATTGATGTTCATCACTATAATAACTAAACCCTGTGCTATATTTTGAGCTCAGTTTAAGCAAGACCTTCCACTTATCCTGGTTTGGGTTTTGCTTTTTTTTTTTTTTCACTTTCATTTCCCCCTTTTTTAGTGTGGCAGCACAAACATTTGACCCAACTTAGACACAAGATATCTCCTGAAAAGAACTTAGAAAAGGAATCCTCTTGGATAAATCAATGTTCCTGCTTAAATCAGCATCAAGCTGCAAAGAGCCCTGTGAAAGGCTTGCAAGTATAGGAGGGAGTTGGAAGAGAGTTATTTGGCAGCAGTTTTACCTTTCATGTGTGTCAACCTGATGCATCCTTCCCAAGACAGGCATGGTTTGCCTTTTAGATTTACTGAAATATCCTTTCACCTTTTGATTAAACTCACAGCTAGACCTTTACATGGCAGTTGAATGATATCCTGTTGAATGAATTTTGTTGGAACTGTGTTGATTTAAGTAAAATTCACAGATTTAGAAGATCCACAGGGTTTTACACCTGAAAAGTGTAGGCCCAGGTTTTAAATATATTTTTGTTTTGTTTTGTTTTGTTTTGTTTTTTGGCATTTTATCAGTTTATTTGGGGCTTTTCCCAACTGTTTTATTTGTCTGTCAAAGAATCCTCTGTCCAACAGTTACTCAGAATCTCCACTGTAATACTACTAGACTAAAACTCTCACACATTGTAGAATTAATTAAATCCTTAGGAAAACAGACATGACTTTGAAACATACTTTGATATACAGCAATGTATCATCTCTTAAATTCTAAAAATTTCTCTTCACCATTACAAACATTTTATATTAAATCTATATGCATTCTATAAGGACTGTATCAGTACATATTGTCTATAAGACATTAAAATTTTCTATTTAAACTTTTACATTTTAGACATGTACTTGTAAGAATGATTTTAACACACTGTAATTTGCCTTTTATTTTGAACTACAAATTGAACCTGTTGTACTGTGGTTCTGTATCTGAACATGATGTTCTGTGGGTCTCCATTAGTTTTGATGGGTTGCCATGGAAACTAGAGAGAAAGAAAAAGAAGGAGAATACTTTTGTAAGCTTTACCACAGAGAGTTACATCCTCTTCCACATTTCGGAGAAAGAGATCAGTGGCTGAATGACAACAATGTATTTTTAGAGATAGGTTGTAGTACAACATTTTTGGCAAGATGGAAGGTATTAATGATTTATGCTAGATTTGCATTAAAGGCTTCTGTTTTTATACTAAGACCATGAATGTCACTGATAATGGGAGTTCAAGCTGCCTGAAATTTTTATCAATCTACCTCCCCAGCACAAATGGGGCATGAGAGTGAAAGATGAACCTATGAAATTGTGCTGCATGATGAGACATCAGAAAACTGCCAGTTCTGAAAAGTATCAAATATTCATCTTCTTGTTGAAATGCTCCCATATTACAGTGACTTTTTGGCCAGATCAATGTGGATTAAAATTAAAAGAGAGATGAAAAGCTTTGTATAAGATACAAATTTATGAGGCAATTCAACAAAAAAAAGTTTGAAAAATACCCTACAATTGAAATAAAAAAGAAGAATTTCCTGGATTCCAAATAGGGCTTAGAAATAAAAATTATGGGTTTTTTTATAGTGTTTTGGACTAACAAGTATTAAAAACAAAACGAAACAAATCAAAACAAACAAAAAAATCCCCAAACAAAAATATGCGCACAAAAAAAAGACCCAAAAATTTTTAAAAATGAGCAGAAATTTCACAGTGATATTATGTGTCAACTATTATTACTTGCATTGGACAAATATGGTGATACTGTACAAAGAATAAAATGTGGGGTATATAAAATGCTTAAGTAGGTGAATGCTCTAACCACCATTTTATACATGCTATATATATTTACGCAGAATATTTTAGATAGATGCCCTGACTTCATCTTGAACTGACTGTCACATATTTATTGAGAAAAAGCAAGTTAATTTATATCACAATTCTATATACTTGCTGAGACTTAGTATGGCCTTTTAGTCAGCAGATTGTACAGGAAAGAGATTTTATCCATTCATTAGAAACCTTCCAAACAGAGATAGAGGTACATTTCATCTTTCCTTTTTTGTTTTTTTCCCCTACAGATAAGAAGAAAAGCAATTATATTGTTAAAATGAAAAGAAGAAAAAAAATTTGTGACACCCACTGTTTTCCAACCTAAATTTAACAAATTATCATGTGATTAGAAATCATCATGTACTAACTGAAGATTCAGGTTCTCTGTCTTCTTCTATAGGATTAATCCTTTTTTTAAAGATCCAGAAAAAATTGCAGTGTTGAGGTACTGTATGTGTTGAGTTACCTACAACCAGAAATGGTTGTGATCTATGGAGTGAAAACAAGTGCCAGAAAAGAGCCCTTAAACCCTGCATATATGTAAATTAAACTGAGGAGATGATTTTTTTTTTTTTTTTTTTTTGGATTTTATCTTCCATTAGGCTGCAGTGGCACTTGGAATTCAAAGATGCCCAGAAAACGCAGCACAGTGGTTTCTCCATTCTTCCTTGGCTCATATGGAGGGAAACAGAATGAAACTGTGGTGAAAACAATATAAAGTAACCCTTTATTCTTTTTCTCATGGAAGTGCTACAGTTACACGACCTTCGTTATGTGATCTGATAGCAGAAGCAAGTAAGGCCCATGACAGTGACATGAAAACCATGCCTCTTCCATAAGTACAACACAGATGGGAAAAGAATCTCTCATCTCTAAAAGCCAGTTTTTAAAATGAAGTTAAGTCCTTATAAATCCTTTTTCCTTTGTTGGATTCCTGAATCTGAGTTTTGCAGATTATTTTCTGATATTTGAAACACTCAATCTTCTTTTGGGACTGAAACCTCTTGAGAAACTCTGTATTCCCTCAACAGCAAAGCATTCAGAAACAGGAATCAAAATTATCTGTGTGAAATATCTTGGTTTTGTTAGGTGCATGTATATGTGTTCATATTTTACAGGTTTGACTGGAGATCTGCGGTATCATTAAGTGTTACAGTACTTAATCAAGACTCGAGTGATTGGAATCAAAGCTCTGACTCTATTAAGATCATCACTAAAACTTTCCCTGCCTTTTACAAGTCAGGATTGTTCTTATGTAAGCATAAAAACACATCTTGAAAGTGCTTAGCAGAGATAACTTGTCAGTCAATTATGCACAATGTTTAATTACTTTTCAATTACCATGCGACTAGGATAAATTTAAATATTCATGCTGAGAGTGTGGGTTGATATTAGCAAAGAAACAAAAAGGAAAGTAAATAATTATTTACCTGTTATAATTCTCAGGGGTAAGTACGCTAGACTAAGTATGAGCAAGTTTCCGTGTAGCAGAAGATAAACTAAGACACTTAAGAAATATCTTATGAAAAAATTTAATTGACTGCTTTGGCACATGCCAAAGTGACAAGACACTTGAAGTTATATTTAATAATAAAAGTAGTCTGTGTATTCTCATTAGTTATATATAGTTATATATAGTTAGATAGATATGTGTTATCTATCAATGCTTTCATATGGGCAACATGCATCAGGAAAAATTTTAATTTAAAACGATGGAAAGTGGTCCCAGTGGAAACAGAGACATTGAAAATATTATTAATCTATTGAAAACTGTTCAAGTACTTAATTTAAGGATGAAAAAAGCATAAAAGATCATTATACAATGATGGCTGTTGTGCAAAATAGAATCTAGTGCCCAATACTGTTACTATTGTTATCTTCAGCTTTCACATAAAGACAAAAATCATACAGTTCTAAGTTATTCAGGTAAATTACTTAGATATTATAATTTTTTTTTCCTTCCATTTGTAAGGCAAACAATTTTTTCAAATTATATGAATTCATCTAACATTACTGAGCTGATGTCAATTTCCATTACCAAGGAAGAGTACGGAAGCATTCAGACACTTTTGAGATTATAAAAGGGCTGTACTGCCTTCCCCATTCTAATCAGGAGACAATATTCGTCTGATTAGACAGCATTTGTGCAGAGAAACATCTTGCAGTTTTAGTGATCAAAGCACTTATTCCTGAATAAAAATTATACTTTGAAGAAAATAATCTTATCCATCCATAAAATTCATGATGGAAATAAATAATATGTTATATCATATAACTTCTCCTTGTACTACACCCAAAAAAATTGAAGATTTTTAGTGAAAGAAAGCTCTACACATAAAAATAATTTTTCTTATGCAATTCGACTTTCTTGAAGGTGGACATAGAAGTTATTCCATTTTTTGTAAGGATATTATGGTACCACATGCACTAAGGATCTCCTGTATCTTTGGTAATACCATATCAAACATCAAAAGATGCAATATGAGTACTTCAAATTTCAGGTTTCTAGGAGTTACAGAATTAGGCAATTTGAACCTAAAAGAGTTACAATTTAGCTACTTTCAAATGTGATGTTTTAAATAGACTAAAATGCAGTATGTAGACATTTAGAGTCGAGAAAGCATCATTTTAAATGGCATCATTTAACTTACATTTGTTTCATACAGAATGTAATATCATTAATTGCTCATGCAGTAAAAGGGTAGGCATTAGTCGTTTTGACACATATTTTAAAATTGTTGTAAGACAAAAGATTTTAGTACAAATTGTATCCAAGATTCCCATAAAATGTCTGATTAATGCTGATATATTTTTTAATATATTTTCTATATTTTTACATTTTTATATATTTTATATGTTTATATTTTTATATATGCTTAATTAATGCTGATATATTTTTTCTTAATATTTACAGTATTCATTAATATTTTAGGTAAATAAAAAAATCAAACTAATTGTTGCTTAAAAGAAAAATTCCTAGGTTGCATTTTCTCCTATAAATATTCACCTACAAATCCTAAGAAAATAACTCTTTGAACAAATGGCCCAGTATATGTAATTTAACCTTTTATTGTGAAAAAATTTTAAAAATCAGCAATGCAATGTTCAGCCAAGTGTGCTTGGGTTATTTAACTTACTGAAAAATACAGAGCAAAGCTCCTACAGTAGTGGCAAGAAGCTAAGACACAATTAAAATACATTTGCAGAGGAGAAAGGAAAAGATGGGTGGGGTTTTTCTTGTTTGTTTGGTTTTGTTTTCTTTTTAACAGTGATTAGACTGGAAAATTAGCCACTTTGGGGTTTTTCAACCAGTGGTAACAGATGGCTAAGTTAGTGATGAACCACTGAGGGAGCTGAAGATTTGACAAAGGAGACTGACTGAGTGAATGTATCCTCAAATTGGCAGAATGCCTAGTAAAAGCAGTGATCCATCACTTATAGTAAATTTTTGAAATATTAAATGGATATATACATTCAGAATGGGGGAGAGGAAGGAAGGGGACAGGGAAGCTTGCACAGGTAATTTTTTTTTTTCCCAGAAAGTTTTTAGATAGAAACAATTTCTTTTCTATGCTTATAATATAAGCTTACTTCAGTTATCTGAAAGGTAAGAGACTGGCATTGCTAGCTTTCATAACTCACTTTGGTGGAGCATTTGAAAAAATTATCTGTGGAAAATGTCTTAAATTTTAAGTTAAAGGTCTAGAAAAATATAAAGGAGGTTAATTTTCCACTGCAGACAAAATGCAGCCTTAGACCATAGGACTTTTAAATTATGAACAATAATGTTCTTTCTCTGGCACTAGATACTTCCTCCATTTCTTTTATTTGCTGTTTTCTACAGCAACTCTGCTAATACAAATAGCTCTGCTGAATAGACAAGCACCAATACAAGACAAGCACTTTTATAAATCACCAACGTTTATCCCTTGGCTAACAATATCTAAGCAGACAGATGCACATTTTCTCAGACCTCAGTAATTTCAAGAATGTATTTTAGGCAAGCAATAGCTCATACCTACTACAGTTACCTAAAGTCACATCATATTTTCTATTATGTAGTTAATAGTTTGTTCCCTTTGGTTATTTGGTTGGTATAATTAATGTGTTTGGTTTACATGGCAAGGTCTTTGTAATGGGTTTCTGAAGAAGTGCCTTCTGTAAGAGGACATTAGAAGTTGTTCCCATGTCAGGCAGAGCCAGTTCTGGACAGCTCCAATAGAGACCTGTTGCTGGCCAAAGCTGAGCCCATCAGTGATGCTGGTACTGCCTCTGTCATAACACATTCAAGAAAGGATAAAAAGTGTTGTAGAATAGCAACTGAGATAGAGGAGGTAGAAAATGTGAGAGAAGCTATTTAGAAGACCCTGAGGTTGATGCCTTGAGAGGCTAGCGAGAACAGAGGCCAGGCAGTGTTAAAGGAATAAAGTAGGTACTGATTAAAAGGCCTTCAAAGGATACACCTTGGGCAGTGCAAGCGCCCGGTCATGGCTCCACCCAAGATGGATGCCAGGTCACAAGTTTTCACATTTTTGGTCTGAAACTTTTAAGTTTTGATCCATTTGCATATTGGGGTTAATCACCCAGTTACAGCTTCAGGTTATGAAGTCCCATACCCCCACATTGCTCTCCTCAATTTGCTGTCGTTTATACTTTTGGGGCCTGAAGCTACAACAGCGTCCTTGGTTCTCGGGCTGGAAAAGGATTGTTTTGTCTAACCAAACTGTGAAGAGAACTTGCTAATACTTTATATGTAATTCAGAGTTATATACTAATTCAGTAAAGAATCTGGAAAATATGAAAGCTAAAACTTAAGGCATCAAGGACAGTGAAGAAGGAGAGGGAGAAGTTGCTCCAGCTGCTGAAGCACACATTCCTCTGCAGCTTGTGGTGATGGCCGTGGTGAGGCAGCTGTGCCCCTAAAGTTCATGGAGAGCCAAGATGGAACAGATTTTCACCTGCAGTCCGTGGATGACCCCATGCTGGAGCAGATGAATGGGCCCTGAAGCAAGCTGCAGCCTGAGAAGGGCTCCAGTGGACCAGAGTCCTGCAGCCCTGTGAGGATCACTGGAGCACTAGTCCTAAAGGACTCCATGCTGTGGAAAGAATCTATTCCAGAGCAATTTGTGAAGTGCAGTCCATTGAGAGAACCCAGAAAATTAATGAGGGAAAGTCTTCCATAGGAAGACTTCATGCTGCAACCGGTTAAGAGTGTGAGGAAGAAGCAGCATCTAGTTTTTTATCTCATTCCTTCATGGCTTCTATGTGTTCTTGGATGTTCTGTGACCAAGTGTGTAGGAGATTGATCTAGACCCTTACAACTTGAATTTGAACTTACTTAGCATAGAGTTAGTGTTTCTTTTCCATAAAGATTTGCAATATATTTGCAGTTTTGTATACAATTATTTAGAAAATTCTGCATACCCAATCTCTAATGCATCAATAAGTCTTGTGATGTGGAAAGAGAAGAATCAAGTCATATATTTGGAGAGATATTTAAAAAAATAAGCTCATGGTACTAGAGTAATTTATGTCAAATTTTCAGCAATTATAACAAGTACTTAAACTTTTCAAGCTAATCATTCAAATTAATTTGCTTTCCTATAATTATTCATCTGCATTGTTTAGGCACCACTTAGTCATCTTTCATGACTGTTTTTGAGTAGGGAACCTGAAATAATTCACTATGGTTCAGGAAATTCACTAGAGGCTTGAGAATATTATAATGCTGTTGAATTGGGTGTCTTTCCCCTAGGCATACACTTATTAGGCATACACTTATGAAGAAATTACATCTTTTTTGATTGATTATTGGGAATATTAATGACTACTGGGTTTCTGATAAAAAATGACATGTCTGTCAGAAGGAAAATTAATGCTAAATTCATTTGGATTTTTTTCCAACTGCTTTTCCTCAATTTACATTAGATCTGTCTTTCAGAGCAAAATATAGGTCAACTACTAATAAAGAGGAATTATTATTTCATATTACCCACAATACACTGCTTAATATAAACCTGCAAAATAACTTGTCGCAGAAAACAGATTTTGTTTTGATCATTTGACTTCTAAATTATATATAACATTGTTTATTTGTATTCAGATATGCAGATACTAGCATGGAATTAATTAAATCAATCTACTCAATGGAAGAAATAAATATGCCATTGGAAACAAAGTAAACATTATTGATTTGTAAATATAATTTGGTTCACCATAATGACCAAAATTGTGGGGTTTAGTCTACAAGGTGTTTTGCTTTCCTTTGCTTTATGTAATCAAAAGGAATGTTCAATGAAGAAAATAATCTTTCATTGAGAATTCAGAGCAAATAAAAGTTTGAGTGTCTGATGGCTTGGAAAATGGTACTATCTGTAACTGTGTAGATGTGTAAATAAAAGTGTATGTTTATATGTGTGTGTAGATGTAAAATTTTTCTCAATTATACCTTCTACATTGAGAAAAATAGTAGAAAATCACTGAGTTCAATGTCTTTACAGGACTATATTTAGAGAGATCAGTGATTACACTGTAAGAGTAGTAGCTAATTTTGATTCTTTGTGTTGGTAGGTACAAGTATGCTTTTATGTCTAAAGTGATATTGTTGTCTTTCTTTTAGAAAGAGGTGGCTCAAAGATGATTGGTAATATTCACAATCCAATGATAAAACTTGTCCTTTAGACTGGGTAGGCAGGCGAGAAATAGACAGAAGTGTAACAAAAGTGCTTACAGAAGAAAAGAAAAATACCCCACCCTAATGTCTCAGCATTTAGACCTACAGCATTAATACTACTTTTAATTTTGGTTTAACAATTAATTTAATACAATAAAATATATCTTGGCTATTTTAATGGGTCTTTAAGACTTACACATGAAATTGCATTTTCTCTTGGGCAACTATGAGCAGGTCTGTGAAATCCTGGCTTTGCAGCTTGCATGGAATTTTAGAGTATGCATTTCATGTGGATTTCAAACAGCACTATCAAGAATATTTGACAGGAATTTTATACATAAGGAATCTTATAGAACAATTCATGTACAAGTTATTTTGTCAAATGGCAGGTTAATAGTTTCAAAATTACTTCTTAGAAATAATTAGAAATACTAACTTTGCAAGAGCAATTAAGAGATGAAGATCCGCAGTTGGTTTGCTGTACCAAAATAAAGGAAGATGTGTCAGTTCCCACCTCTTAGCATGTAGCTCCACCTCACTATTGCCAAAAAAATATAAAAAAATATATACAAACTACAGTACTTCATGAACATGAATAATGTAAATGAGCTTGAGAGTTTATCCAGTGGTTCTAAATCCAAAGAACATCAATTGTTTGCACAAGTTCAAGATAAGACTTTGCATGGTATCTGAAAATATGTTCCTAGGTGCTCTGAGCAGGGAAAAGATGTATATACTTGCTTAAGCATCGTTTTATTGAGAGTGCAATTGCTATCAGGAAATGTCAGTGTCCAATGTATTCATAACAGACATAAGTAACCCAAATTTCAAAGTTGTATATATATTTGTCAAAATATGATACCATGAAAGAAAAGTAAATCATATATGGTAAAAGAAGCCATGCACAAACCAGCAAAGTAGTTTTTATTAACAATGGGGAAAAGAAAAAACTGAGAGAAAAGGAAATTGCATTACAGTTCTCTGTAGTTCTACTGTGTCTCTCCCAGTTCAGCCCTCTGAAAGTAGCATTGAAGGTCAATTTAGCAATTAAAAGATACTGGATTTTATCTTTCTGGAGGAACAGATAATGCTGTATTCCTCCTTAAAAGAAGTGAAATTATTTTTTGACTGGAGTATCGTTTGTATATTTTATAAACAGAACACAAATTGTGAGTTTCCTTTCATGTAAGAATAAAATTCTATTGTTTTTGTAAAACTTTGAGATACCAATTGATTTCTTATAAATTCTAAAATTTATTGCATTCGAGTCAACAGTTTTATTACTGTCCTCCCAATCCAAAAAGTTATGAGGACTACAAAATCCACAAAAAAAAAAAAAAAGAAAATGTTCTCCATTTAAAACACATTAAGAATATGACCTTGATTTGTATTCCCTTTGCTGTTAATGAGTGACACAGATGCTCAGTAAAGGAAAATTGTACTTCTCTTAAATGTAAAGAGCAAAGGGGACTATCTCAGTGCACAGGTAGTGAGTGTCCTTGGAGGATGAGATGAAGGACCATGTTTCTGTAATTTAATAGCTGAAATAATGCTAATAACAATTAAACATCTGTTCACAGTAGAAATCAGGCAATTTATAACGCAGCAATTTTCCATGCCTGCTTCCATCTACTCCCTGACAGAGAAGTGGGTACTTTTGTTTTTGGATTTTAAGGCCAACATCTGGTGTGGATGTTGGAAATTTAGCTGACTTTTTAATTTCATCCAATTTCTGTTATATTGAACAGTACAGGTAGCTGAAATTATATATCCAAAGCAATGCAAATGATACTTTATCACATGTGTAAACCTGGCAATGTGATGTTTCCTAGGACATCACAGGTATGAAGACATTTTCTTCCAGCTCTACAATTCTCAAGCACATTTTCCTGTTTGAAGTAGGGGACTCAAGAATGTGTTTGAAAAGGTCATTACTTTTGATTGAAACACAGAAACAGTCTGTAATTTCCCTTTGCTCTTCATGGTTTTTTTGGAGGGCACTTAGAGAGCTCTAAATTCACTCCAGTGAATCTTCACATATGGTATCACTGTGGATGACTCTTCACACTATTCATGTGTGAACTGCCTTTCTAATTCTGGATCAGCCTGTCCATCAATGGTGCTAATAGGCCTGCATCTATTGCCTCTATGATTATTCATTCTAATTGTTTAAAAGTTCTCATTGGTACAAATTTTAATTTGTCCAATTGCAGTTTCCAGCTTTTTGCTTATGTTGTGTTTTCTTTTGTTATAGTTCTCCTCATGCACACTATTTGAGATGAGTCAAAAACGTTTTGAACCTAACTGACATTCTTCAGAATCCATTACAAAAACAGTAACAAAAAATGCTTGAACGGAAGAAAGAAAACCTTCTTAATAGTTCTTCAGTGTATATATACCATTATGTCTGCGCTCATGTAAGTGCAGACAGAAAAAATTTTGCCAGCCTCAGAAACGTATCTACTTCTGGAGTGAAGAAAAAAGACAAATTAATAGCTTCTAGGAACAATCAGAATCAGAAATGAAGGCCATGCCAAACTTCTCTGTATCTAGCAAAACTGAATATGAATAGACAGGGTATGTTATCCACATTTACTGTTCTCAGACATAGGAACAATGCTCCTAACCTGGCTTTGAAGGAAGTGAAATGTAAGTACTAAAGACTTTGGAAACAACAGATTGTCTTCTCTATTAATATCTTCAGTTACAAAACTAATCCCAGAGAAAACAGGATAATTTCACTGCATTAATCTATATTTTCTGTATTGCTCAGTTTAATTGAGCATTTTGATTTTAGAAGGATATGTGTCATTTAAAATAGGCACAGCATTCCTCTTTTTACTGTTTAATTACTTGGAGTAAAGATTATCCAATTAGATGAAAAATAAACTCTTCTAAATATGAGAAATTATTTGTTTTGCTGAGGATAAGATGCACACACATGCACACACCCTTCACACTCACACACACACAAAAGGAAACATCAGTGTTACATGAAGGAAGAACACCACTGCCGGAAATATGAGAACAGGATTACAGAATGGTTGAGGTTAGAGGTAACCTCTGGATGTTGTCTGACTCAACCCCCTCTTCTCAAGCACTGCCCCTAGAGCAAGCTGCCCACGATTATGTCCAATCAGCTCTTGAATATTTCCATGGATGGAGACTCCACAATCTCTGTTATATACTCATGATCATACTTTTCCAATTTTTTTTTTCTGAAGTATAGGCTTTCATTTAGATGAAGGTGAAAAGCAGAAAGAAGGAATTAGAAAATGGATTAATCTAAAATTAAGAATTTCAGTACAATAATCAGGAAAAAAATATTTATTTTGTTCTGTTTGGTTTTTTTTTTGATTGATAGCCATTCTGAAAGGGGTAATTCTCTTCCCTAATGTCCAGATTATGAAGACTATCTAAGAGTAAAAATAAATGAATGCATATATACATATGCATTTTAAGTGAAATAAAAATAAACTGATTATGTCCATCTAGTTAAGCTTCTTGTTTCACTTCAGTGCTTTATAAGTAGTGCAAAACTCTTTAAAGAGATGCTTAAATCATATTTCTATCTGCTTTGTACTGTGACACTGTGGGAAGAAACTGAATAGACATTTATATGGACCAAATCCTTTTACAGGTTGTAATTCTACAAAGAACATATGAAGCAAAATACATTACACTAAAAATCAGACAAAATTATCTATGTATGTGGATTAGGAGTCTGAAAAAGATTATAGAAACGTTCTTCATAGGTTTGTTTTAAAATAAAAAAATGGAGCTGAGTCAGCCAATCAAATGACAGTAAGTCTATGCAGCATAACTTATATATTAATATATTAAACTTAGGGTATACAGTCAACATGTCCAATTCATCCTGTACCTTTTTCAGAAGGAATATAGGAGATGAATTTTCATTTCACACGAGTGTTATTATCGTATAAAACTATGTAAACAAATCTAATGTTTACTTGATTTTCATACAGATCACTATATTTTGATTGGCTCCCATTATCAGAATTTTGAATTGTTTGCTGAAACAAGGTTTACAGAGAGGAGATAAAAAATAGGGACTGAAAGAAAAAGCAGCAGGATTTTTTTTAATCATTAATTCCATACCTTCTGTCATACAAGTCTTCACAGATGATTAAGTCTTGTCCTGAGAAATATTTATATTTACAATGTATTTTTTTCTTTTTAGAGTGTCATTTTTTTTGAATTCATAAATAATTTAAGACAGAAGTATATGATAATTGTTTTGGGAATAACTCTTTTATTATTTGTTCTGTAACACTACCAAGTGTGTTAATTGAGATCAGATCTCCAATGCGCAGAAACTATAAAGAAGCATTATTAATTCTTTGAAAGAGTACCAAGTCTCTCTTAATTTGAAAGGAGACAGGGGAATGGAAGAGAAATGGAAAAATAAGGTATTGTCTGGTGTTTGCATTTAAACATTAAATTAATTTAATCACTGAAGAAGTTACACTAGTGGTAAGAAACCTATATTCCATACTTGTTCCTGACTCGGGAGATTCCAATCCATGTCTCCCATCACCCTGAAATGTGTTGTCTGCACAGATGGATTTTTTGGGAAGAAAATCCACTTAACCTACCCAACAAACAGTGCAAAACCAGAGATATATTGTTCTTTGGGTTTGATCACAGCTATTTGGGATTCCAGGATTTTTTTTTTTTTTTCTGAAGTGGTTTATGTGTTTTATTTTTTGAATGGGTAAAACTCCATTCTGTTAAAGACTAGTTTAACCAACTAGCATTATAGTTGTTTCTCTCCCTGGAAATAATGTTTGAAGAAAAAGTTGGTTTTGATAATTTTGCAAGAAAACTGATCATATGAATGCATTTCAGGAACTTTGTCATGTATCAGGTCTTTCAGGAGTAAAGCGATCTTGGGATTCCCCTGCCTGGGATGTTCCCGAAAGTCCTTTTTCACAGCCAGATGGTCGAAGAAAGAGTCAGAGCTGCTTGGCTTTCCTTCTCAAGGTTGTTTATTATTTCTTATCTATAACATGTTCTCCCTGACCAGCCGAGATGCTCTCAGCAGGTCAGCTCAAGGCACACTGCCCACCCTCAGGGCTGTGTTATCTTTTTACTATAAACTATGTAGACATTATTTACAGTTATTCCCCAATACCTATCACCTATGTTAGACAGTTAGTTTCTACTCTAAACTTTTGCTTTCACTCCAAAAGTGCCAACATCACCAAAAAAGATGGAGGCCACGAAGAAGAAGGAAGGAGGGCAGTACACACCCAGATTCCTCCATCTTGACCCCTCTGTACACTTCTTGACCCCCCCCGTACACTTATCATATAAATCTTAACATTCTATTTCTCTACTCAGTAATAAGCTACTCATTTTATCCTACTTTCCCTGGTTTGTAACTCTTCACATAAAGCTGGTAACTTTTTCCATGGCTCGAAATCGAGGGCAGAAGGGCCTTGGGCTCTGTGCTGAGCCCCCTGCCCGGGTCTCAGCCAGTCCAAAGCCACAAGAGAGATGTCCTGTTTTCCCACAAAGCGATACCTCCCAAGACTTATAAATCTTAAATAAGGCAGTGACACAGAGATACTGAAACTAAGGTATTTACAGTGGTTCAACTCTCGAAAACTAGGGAATTCTAAATCTAACCAGAGAGATCCAGCAAATTTAGGTGTTTTGTCACAACAGCAGCTAAACAAATAGTAGAGGATAGGCAATACTGCAAATGTATATTTCTGTGTCTAAAGTTCTTTTTGAGTTCATTTAGTTGAAAGTCACTCTGTCTATATTGTTCCAATATTAGAAATGAAATCTGATGAAGAGTTGAGGATAGAATTTTCAGGGTTCTTGTCCCTTTATAGTGTTTAATTCCTATGTTTAATTAAGCATGTTCTGCTTCAAGAGACAACAATAAGTCAGAGAATGGAAATGGAAGAAAAACCCCAAACTGTTCTAGGTATAAACTAAATCTCAGAAAAATTGCCAAATAAGACAACTAAGAAGACAATTAATTTGGTTGGTTGTTCAACCATATGGGAACTGGACTAGATGATCCTTGTGGCTCCCTTTCAACTCAGCATATTTTGTGATAATGTTATATTTTAACAGAAAAAAATGTTGTCTGGGACATGCTTGCTTCATACTATAAGTTAAGAAGTTATGTATTGCAAGTCAGCACAGCTCATGTGCAGCCAGCACATCAAATATGGCCTATAGACTTTTCCATTTATCTGATTGATTATTCTGTAGGAAACTAGAGAAATTTTTCAAGCAGGGACCAAGTAAAACAACTGATTTTCTTGTAGGTACTAGGAACCCATATTAGAAAACTAGAGTGCTACACATGCTGGATATGGAAATGAAAGTGATTGAGGTCTATGAGACAGTCATAGTCTTGTTTCCTCAGGGGAGGTCCTCCACTAATTGCTGCTATATAATGAGAGGTAGTCCAAAGCTGGTTCTTAAATCTGCTTCCTCTCTCTGCAGTTTATAAGGTTAGGTCTTGCTGACATAAAAATACATCTGTGTTGTGAGCAAAATGAAGAAAACCATCTCTACAGCCCTTACAGTCTTTCTGCACTAAAGGATAGGCTTTGCAATTTAATCCCAGCAGGAAGGCAAACATTGCACAGATCCTTGTCCACTATCCTGCAGTGCAATGGGGGGAAGATTAGAAGAATAAAAGTGAGAGAAAAAATGGGTTGAGGTAATGACAGGTTGACAGGTAAAGAAAAATCTCTGCTCACAACCAAAGCAAAATGAGGAATTCATTCATCCCTTCCCATCAACAGGCAGGTGTTAAGCCATCTCTAGAAAAGAGGGGATCCATCACACATAACAGTTACTTGGGATGACAAACACCATCACTTCAAATGCCATTCTTTTCTTCTTTGTTCCCCCAGCTTTTTTTTTGCTGAGCATGATTCCATATGGTCCAGGATATCCTTTTGTCCAGTTGGAGTCAGCAGTCCCAGCTGTGTCCATTCCCAACTTCCTTTATACCCCCAGACAACTTGTTAGTAAAGCGGCATGACAAACACGAAAGGCCTTGATATTGTATTAGTTCTATTCAGCAATAATTAAAACATTACCAACACTCTTTTAAACAGCAATATAAAACCACATGAGCTACTATGAAGAAAATTAAATCCAAGCTAGTCAAATGCAGTACAACAGGCCATGGGACCTCAGCTTTGATGAAAAAGAATGTCAATTTGCTAGCAGTATTCAGGACATCAAAGATATTTTGTCTTTTCTCCACTTGTCTGTGATAAAGATTTTTTATTCTAAGAGAGGAATAGTACTTTTTTAGGTAATTGTGCAATACTTAGCAGAATAGACTTAGAATCTGAGCAGATGTGTAGAACTAATGTACATTTTACAGAACACTGTTTTGAAGATTTTTTTTTAAGGTAGCCACTGCAAATATTATGAAAAAGAACTCTTGTATGAACTGGAACATTTCTTAAACAGAGTGATACAAACATGTAACAAATTACCATTAATATTTTCTATGCTGCTGTTCCACAACTAACCCTGGCTCTTGTCCTTAGCTTTCTCCCTCTGTATTATAGCAGGAACCAAGCACAGAGCTGACTCGCTGTTCAACTCCTTCACTGGAGAGGAATCCTGGACATCCAAAAGAGACACCCAGCCAAAATGAGACTACCTGATTATGGACTTTCCACATGACTTAAAACTAGACCAGAAGAGACTTCAGATTCAGTTTTCGTGAGAGATGATTTAACTTAACAGTTGTAACCGAATGCTGTTTCTGCAGGTATGAAATAATATGGACAGGGGTCAAGGAAGAATTCTCCTGGTGGTCAGAACAATTCATACAGTCAGTTATTGCTGATGCTGTCATGAAAAACCAAATAAAAGTCACATATTGCCAACAATATGTAAAGTGAAAGGTGAAAGGCAGATTGCTGTCCATTTTAGCCTTCACAGTTTCCTCTTTGTGAATGTTAGCATCTAAATTGCACTCTTTGAGAGGTGTTATCAGTGCATGAGCCTAAAAAAAAGGGAGAAGAGAAGGTCAGGGAAGGGAAGTTCAGGGAAGGGAAGGGGAAGGGAAGGGGAAAGAAATGGGGAATGGGGAATGGGGAATGGGGAAGGGAGAAGGGGGAAGGG
>WBNO01006817.1:0-42197 GCA_013400575.1 Peucedramus taeniatus
GGTCTAGTGAAACATGTCCCTGCCCGTGGCAGAGAATTGGAACTAGGTATTATTTATGTCCTTTGCAACCCAAGCAGTTCTATGGTTCTGTGATAAGAAGATAGGATTATGCCCCAGTTGACATGTTAAGGTAAGTCACAAAGTCAAGAAAGTTTGTCAGCTGGGTTGCAGCCATGGTGAGCAATATGGTGCAGGCATTTAGTGGCTTCTCTGTAGAGCTGGAACTTCTGTTTCGGACCTAGAGCTCAAGGCAGGCACAGTTTGTAAATAGAGGATTCAATTTTTTAAAATTGAAAAAGTGGGATCTGAGAGTAATGGAAAAGGATCTTCAAATGAAAACTTCTATCATGCAGTGTGAAACCTGACGCATTTGTTTCTATCTTTGTTCTCATGAGCATGTGTTACAGGGCTCATGAGATTGGATAGGTACTGCAGTCTATATTGTGTTCTCCCTGTGACAGTCCTTTAATCAACCACCTTTTGATTTATTATTTGTAAAAATCACTATAAGGTAGACCAATTCATACATTTCCGTCTTGTACAATTGAAGTAAAAGATATTAGCAATGTCACTTATTTATGCCTTACAATTCTGCCTGGGGGAAAGGCAAGGAATGACCAATGTCCAGTTTGCTTAGTCCAGTCTCACTATGATTTCCCTGGTAACTGCCCCTCACCACAAAACAAAAAGCCTCAGCAGGAAAAACTGGCATCAGAAGTGGCTAGAAGGGGATCAGAAGCAGGGTATAGGTCTTTGACACTTTTCTGTATAATTAAATTCAGCACTTCAAATAGCCTTTTTTTCCCCTTGTGAGGATAGGGTTTTTCTGGCCTGGATAGATAGATAGATAGATAGATAGATAGATAGATAGATAGATAGATAGATAGNGATTTAAAGCTTTATCTCCCCTTTAGCTCTGATATATTGTATGAATGCAGTGTCTTGCAAGGACTATGTTGTTCCAGGAAGGACACCACTGTTGGTAAAACAAGTTTAAGCAGGCATATTCAAAATTATTATATTTATTTGTTTGCTTGTTTGCTTGTTTGTTTGTTTCACAGCTGCTCTGACAGAATTTTTTTCTCATTTTATTTTTCATCTTTTCCTTCTCCAAACCAGAAGTTTGCTTTTCCTTTGAGTTAAAGAACAGCATTTCACCACAAGCGCTCATCAATTGCAAGTGCCCATTTAATTATTGTTAGACTTTAGAACTTTTTACTCGTTAGCATTAAAATGGTGCACAGCCATATAGTCCCTGAAGTGTGAGATGTAATTAAGGTCAACTTTTAAGAGCAAATCAAAAGAGAAAAGCACCACCAGTGCAGCAGAAATTAGAAAGAAAATAGAATGGAAGAAAATAAAGAAGGAAATCCTCCTAGATTTCAGAAGTCATTATTATCCAATTATTTCACTCACTTTAGTGCAAGGTAGAGTACTTTCACTGAAATACATGATGAAGAAAACACCAACTTTTTGCTTTAGGTACAGACTTCAGTTACAGTGGCTTAAAATAATACACCTTTCTCTTAGCTATGCCAAGGTTACTTCCAGCAGGTCTCCTTGTAGCCATCCTCAATTCAAAGTCAGCCTATTTAAGCTAATACATCTTCTCCTTGATTTAAAGTTCTATATTAACCTGAAAGGCAGGGAGAGCTGAAAACCGTGAAAACAATAATTCACAGAACTCAACTGATAAGCTGTAACTCATTAAATCATTATAACACTTTCACATTCATAAGTGTGTGTTCTATCCTTGTTCTTGTGTAGGATTTCTGAAAGGCCAAGACAAAAAAATATATTTTCCTGATTTCTACACTATTAATCTGAGGGAGAAGCCAACACTTGACTTAGTCATGATTTATATAAGTAAAATTTTGATCAGATAAATATGCAAATTACAAGAAGAAGAAAAAAAATTCTGTAGAGGAAAACTGTTTTTCTAGACACATTTTCTTTCTGGTTCATCTTTTTTTACATTCATCACCTTAACTATCAAAGGCAGCACGTAGGCTTGCCTTTCTAAGTGTGATGAACAATCCACAAAACTTCAGTGACAAATATTGTCCCTGCAAATTTAAGCCACTGTTATTTTTCAGGCACTTTACCTTGGGTTTGGGGTTTTTTTTGTTTTTGGTTGTTTTTTGGTTGTTTTTGTTTGTTTGTTTGTTTGTTTGTTTACTTTCACTGCTGGGTGTCAATAGCCTGCTGCTTAAAGCATAGCAGCTGGGAAACAGAACAGAACAAGCTGGAGCCAACTACTTGCAGAAGTCTCCTTTATCTGTGAATTTATTTTGTGACTGAAGTTACTATGACAGTGCTGACTGAGCTTAAACTACTGAAAGCCTGGTCACATTTAGCTAAGCGCTAAAATGGTTGAGTCACCATCTCTGGAGCTGTTAAAAAACCCATGTGGATACAGCACTTGAAGATATACATGGCTTAGTGGTGAACATGGTTGTGGTGCTAAGTTGATGGCTGGACTTCGAAGTCTTTTCCAACCTCACTTATTCTATGATTCTAAGGCTCAGGCTCTGGGATGGTTAGATTTCAGGCCAAGGCCCACATCAGATTTAGGTTCAGACTTAGTAGCATCAAAATCCCCCAATTTCAAGTTCAAATGACAGCAGAGTCTCCTCAAATCACCTCATAACATTTCTAAAACTTCTTAGGAACTAAGGGTTGTTATAACTTTGACTCCCCAGATAGCCAAAACCAAGGGACCTGCTACTCCTCTGACAATTTCAGGGAAAACAGGAAATACTCTTCCAATCAACAAAAGAAAAAATCATCAGTGTGTTCAATGCAGCTAGCCAGAATTTGGGAAGAGAAGAGCAAATGGCCTCAAGTTGTGTAAGGGGAGGTTTGTATTAGATGTTATTTTAAAAATTATCTCTGGAAAAGCTTGTCAGGCATTGGAACAGGCTGTCAGGGAAGCAAGGGAGTCTCCCTCCTTGAAGATGTTTAAAATATGTGTTGATGTAGCACATGGGGACATGAGTTGGTGGTAGGCTTGGCAGTGCTGGGTTACCAGTTGGGCTTGATAATCTTAAATATCTTTTGCAACCTATAATGGTACTATTAGGTATACCAGGACCAGTTTTTTCCCATTGGGCGTATATATCAGTAATCCTAGGTTTAGGTTCAGGAATGGAGGCTCACTGACCTTACTACAGACAAATATAAAATTTGTTGTGTAGTTTAATATGCTGCAATTGAAATAAAAATGTACATCCTGTTGATAACAGCTCAGAAAATCTCCTGTATAAACCCCTGATATAAAAAGATGGTGACTTTCTAAAAGCTCTTTGAATCAGCGACATAAGAGCCTTCAGTTCTGTTGTGTTGTCTTAGTTTAACACTCATTAAATGTTTCACAATACTATGGTCTCCTCACAGAAAATATAATTTAACTTAATTTCCTCTGGCACTAAACAGAACTTCAGTATTACTTTCTAATTCCCTAAGCGTACGAGAGAAGCAAACTTTCTGAAATTGAAAGTCTTTTTCCAGTTTCAGTTTTTCTTCCTCTTTATTTTTTCGGTAGGATGGACATATTTCTTTGTTTGGAAATTAAGATGTTCTCTGCTTCTGGGACATCACGGTGAAAATCTGTAATTAAGGTAAGAGAAATAACTTCAGATTCTCTACAATTTCACAGTCTTGCAGTCTCTCATGTCTTGGGAAGTCATGCCTGTAATTCTCTTTCTGTGCTTCTTCTTTATTTATATTTCTTTTAAAAACTCAAGTTACTTTGTTGCATTTTTAATGACTTAAAGACTAAGTTGTTACAGGAGCTTATTTAGCTAAACCAGTACCTGTGGGCTTTCTGGGTTTGTTGTTAGAGATGCCATCACAGATTTAAATTTTACCAGCCTGCAGGAATAGACTGCTTTTCTAAAGAAAACAATTCTTTTTGTAAAGTAATTCACCCTGCAGGAATTTTAAGGCCTGAGGATCTAAATCTGGTTTTGGAACACTTTATAGTTAGCATAATATTTGAAAAACAGCTTTATAAACTAGGACCCTTCACTCCCACTCAAAGAAAATAAGACTTACAGGATTTGCAAGTTTTGATCCCTCTACCCCTAAACAACTAATTTAAGAATTGATCTCTAGATTGTATCACTTTCCACTGAGGTTAATTTTCTAATATAGCTTGGATTTGAATAGGCAATGCTGATGTATTGAGACTAAATTACACACTTCCTTCTAGAGGCATGGATTAATAAACATCAAGTTGCAGCATTTTAAAGGAGTGGAGTACACAAACAGCAACACAAGCCAGTGGTAGCAGATCTGGCTATCTCTTGTAAGGGCTTTTTCAAATCCCGGCTCTAAGCAGCATTGCGAATCAAATCAAATGGTTAAATCAAAGATAAACTCAGGAATGATGGGAGGCCAGTTCTCAGAAACAGATGGATTTACCACCCTCTTATGCTCTGTGTGGTGGGATTACCACCAGCAGGTTCAGCATGGAGTTTGTCTGGCAGCCTGCTCAGTTTTCTGTATAGCTCATCACATCTATAGCTTGCAGTGCACTGGTTGGAGAAAAGGGATGTAGGAATGTTGTTTTCTTTGGATCACTCACTTATTTACTAATCAGAAAAACAGTGTTTTTAAGCAATTATATAGCTGAAACACTGTTCAGGTGTCCTAAAGAAACTTTTTAAGGATTGCACATACACAAAATATCAAAAAAATCATCAGTATTTACTGAACTAAATGCAGATATGGAAATATGTAAGATGTGACCAATTCTTAACAGATTATTTCTGTCACATAACAGACTTGTCTGTTTTCAGGAAAATCTTATAGACTTAATCTTTTTACAGTTGAATTAATGAGAGATGAGTTTTTCTGGCTTCTGTTATCTGGGATCACCTTTTCTGCATGGTGTTGGCATGGCTAACATTGTTATATGAATATCCAGTCACAATTTCCTTAATGGTGTGGCTGCTGGATAAAGCCATGATGCTTTTGTGATAGTTTGGTTAAGTCCATCATCATTGTTCAATTTTAATCTATAAGGAAAATACCTAAGGTTACATATGCATAAATATGTTTATATATGGGCAACACTATAGACCCTCTATGCAGTCTACAGGTTGCAATTGGTATTAAAATTATGGTTGAACCCATTCTTTACAGAAAGTTGCAGATGATCAGTTTCTTTTTTTATTTAGTTGCAAATTAAATCCTTAGTGGTGTAGCACCTAGAAATGCCCTAGTCACGCCCTTTGAAATTTCTATGAGAACAGCCAAAACCATTTAGCAAAGGCTACATTTCATCCTAAAAATATTCAAAAAAATCAGAGGTGTTTTCTGAGTTCTGCACTTTCTTTACCCACTGTCATCAAGGATGCATTTTGCTGATATATTATCTTCATCTATTTAATTTTGTTGGTCATATTTCATTATGTCTTGAAGTGTAAGTAAACTTGATTGATGTAAATTGACTGATTATATCCAGGTTCTAACCAAAGCCTCTCAACAGTTGTTAGCAGATGCTGAGAATCTTTTCTGAGCCCTTACTCTACTTCAAGGCATATGTCTGCATTTCAGCTGATGTTTCTGTAGTCCTGTGTGAGAAAACAGACTATCATTTCTTGCTGAACTAGATCCACAGCTCTGAATTCTCAGTTCTTGGCAGCCTTGTGATATCTGGTAATTTACATGGAATGTGTGTAACTGGAAACGTGAGTTTGAGTGTAAATATATCAAAGCATCATTCTGACTGAATTTTAAGTTCTTTATATAACCTTGACACCAGTTTACACTTATCAGCTTATAGGACTTCTATTACTAAAATTGAACATAAATTTATATCCACTGCTTCTAAATTATATCACTTTATTTCTTTTAAGTAGCATAAAAGTAACTTCTGACTGTTTCTGTTGGCAGAAGTTTGAGTGGCAAATTGCTATAAGAAAAAGAGTGAAGAGCCACAGAGTTTGCAAACTCACATTTAGCAGATCCTACAATGAAAAATTCCAAAAAGCACAAGGATAGAACAAAATGTAATTTTAATTGTAGGATAAAAATTTGAGCAATTACATTTTTGCAGAAACAATCACTTCATTTTTAGCTGTGTGACCTAGTGAAACATCAGAGATTTTTAAGATGCTGCTTTCAAAGAGTCGTTAGAAAGCAATCTCTTGTAAAATGCATGTAACCTCCAGAGTTTGACCATAGTCCCTGCATGCCCACCTGAAATAGCAATCAGCAGAATCATGAAAACTTCTGATTTTTTCCTAAAGCCAGAACTTAAGTTAGACCTTCCTTAAGAATAAATAGCTGTTGAATATGGAGCAGAATCAGAACTATGGAACTAAAATAAGGCATGATTCCTAAAATAAAAGCAATTTCAGACTTTAAATGAAACCTTATTTTATTCTGGTAGAGGCTATTCAGAGAATTTCTGATGATTAAAAGGCATTCAGCCATGAATGGAAGGAATGTATTCAAGCCTCAATATGTTTTATTGCCAGGATTCTAAAGATCCTGAATCCCAGCCATAATAGTAAATGACAGCACTCTCTGTGTTTTGTCAGAGAGAGAGGCAAGGCAGAACACCACAGCCTTTGTCATATGGATCCCACTCAGATGTTAGTGAATATAGTATACATGTAGACTTATAACCTGATTATTCTTTTTTAAGTTGGATCATCAAATGAAGCCTAGTTGTAGCATTAGATATCTAGTCTGTTTGAGACTGTTTGACGGAAAATATGCATAACTTTAGTGGTGAAAATAAAGTCATAAACTTCTGTCTGTGAAAGGAACGTGGATTTCTCTGTTATCTTCCTTCTTGAGATCACAAAATCTAAAAATAAGAAAAAAAGAAGTAACAGCACCAAAAATGTGCTTTCTTATTGAACAGAAGCAAATAATTTTACATATAACTGTTGGAGAATCTCTGGATATTTTTCTGAAGATGTACATGGTCTGCATCATTCAGGTACTGTCAGAGGAACAGAAGTGTCCTCTCCCGGGAATATATTGTTGAAATATGTCTGTCACTGGATGACATCTGATCCATCACAAAACAAACCACATTGCATTTCAGAGGTATCTTTTCATAGTTCTTCCTAAGAACATAGCTGCTGACAGAATGGGACAACACGCAGGAGGGAAGGAATGTATGGGATTATTGCAGGATACCTTTCTTCAAAGGGAATGCCCTGTAATTCCCTGGGTTACATCACCCTGAAATACAGTCTGTTTGATATCTAGAGTCCAGTGACAACATAAGCCATGTCTTCACAGTGTCTTCTGACTTAGGCAAAGTTTAATTTCAGTTATAAAAGAAGACAAGAACTTGCTAGATTATGGTGGGAGTCTTCCCTGGATGCACTCACCATGTTAGGGCCAGCAACATTTGTGGTCTTTGTACCCTGTGAAATTAAATAACTGCTTTTTCAAAGCTTTCCCAAAGAGGAATGAGTGGGGACAACCCTGGGCTACAGTGCTGACTGTGGCTACTGATAACATTGTGTTGACTTAGTGCTGATGGAACTGTTTTCTGTGAGAAAGCACATTTTATCTGAAACACAGAAACTTAGGAAAAAAAATTATTTTGGCTTCCAATTAATATAGATATTAAAAGAGGGAACATGATTTTCTTGGAATTAAAATGTATAGAGTAATGAACAAAGCATAAATAATTTGTTTTGTCAAAAGCAGATATTTCCACTGAAATTGAAGTACTCTCAGTATTCTTTCTGTAACAATTTATTTCTGGTCAGAATTAAGAAAAATTATAACAAATCTCTTTGAGCAGAATTTGTTCTGTATGCATTCCACAATAGATCTGAAAGTTCAGATTTTCTTTTTCTATCTTGATCACAAGTGTGTCTCTTGCCAGTTCAAGAGGCATGAGGGCACCCTAGAAGATGACCAGTGCTGGAGACCAGTGTTTTCTGCATGACTGGAAGCCAGACTTCAAACAAATAATTTTGAGCATGGAGCAACCTGGTCTAGTGGAAAGTATCCCTATCCATGGCACGGGGATTGCAGATAGAAGGTGACTTTCAGCTCAAACCATTCTATGATTCTATGGTATTGTAAAATAAAAAATTTGGCTTCCTCACTCTTTCTGAAGTGACCAGACAGAGTTCAGGCCTTCAGAGTGCTAAGATATCTGACTCTATGACAGACAGCCATTTCAGCAAAACATTGAGGCAGACAATCAAGCCAATGCCTTGTTCAGCAATTCTTCAAGTAGAACATTATAAGGGAGTCTAAGTTATCTCTGTTTCTTGTGAATAAGGAGGGACTAGTGAGATGCAGTGGGGGAGATAGCAGCCAGCTTCCAAATAGGATAAGCAAAGGGGCTGAAGCTTTGTGGCAGAGGGTTTTTTGGTTCTTGTTTTTTTTTAATTTTTTTTTTTTTTTTTGGGGGGGGAGGCAGGGATTGCGCATTTTCATCCTTTTTTAAAATCTAATTTTGTTGGGTGTTATCAGAAATTATTACTTCAGCTATCACAGGACAATGAGTTAGACTGCAGTGCTTTTAAAACAAAACTAAACCAAGATATTGTCCAGGAAGAACCGCGGTGTTTATGAGTAGTATGATAAACCAGAGATCATGTCATAGCAATTAATACACCATAACTAGGGCTGACTCATTTGTTTTTCAGCCTCACCATAACAGGTCTATCATTATTTCTTTCTCTACTAAAATTTTACTTTATGATTTTCTGACAGTATCTAGAACTGGTCTTTGTGACCCAGTTATTAATTTCTAGCTTTCGACATTCATTACGCAGCAGTGGCACAATAAGTTATAGGCATATATATATATATATATATATATATGTATATACACATATACATGCATACATATATAAAAAGCTGCCAAGTGCTGAGTTGCAATAATTGATAGTTTATAGTAGATACATCTCTGCTAATATATCAAGACACAGCATATGTACAATGTAATTGTCTTCCTTGGGTTTTATTTTGTATAGATGAGACATATGATTTTATGACATCATGACGCACTATATTGTCATTTCTTTTACTGTTGCAAATGCAATTCAAAAGCCTACTTAATATACTTTCCAAGGTAGCTTTTCCTGTGCTTTCTAGTAATAGTCTTTGCTCATACCTGTTTATTTCTAATGAGAGCTTTAGACATGGCTTTGTACGTTTAAGTAGACACGGAGAATTACAGTATCAGATCAATATCTGGAACCAAATTCATTATTTGTATGTCCCCCAAAATAAAATTTAGAATAGAAAAAGATAAGAAGAAAACAGATCTTTTGACACATTTCTTCTTTTTCAAGTCTAGAAAGTTCATTAAATAAAGTATTTTGAGACAGATCCTGAGGTGTGGATGTAAAATCAGCTATTTCTTGTGCTTATATATCATATTTTTCTGACAAGAAAGTGGATATTTTTGTGATGAGGTTTCATTATGGGATTGTCGGGCAAGTAACATCAGTTCTTGTGCCTGCATTCCAGCAGCATACTAGTCAAAAAGATCTTTAATGCATACTGCTACTTCTGCTTGGCAAATAAAGCCCTGCTTGATAGAATTTCAATTTTGGTAAAAGTTATACAAGAGTACTGAATCTTCTGCTATAAAAGCGAAAATGTTTAAAGGTGGCTAATGTTCTTACCACTGTATAAAAATCCAGTTTCTAAACTCTTTATTTTCTTGTGGGTGTGGGATGTAACAGGAGAAGGTGATGACTGCTGTAAAGGGAGACATCAGTTACAGTGCTGTTCATAAATGTAGCTTGTTTGGCAATAATGTCTTTTCTCTCTGGTTTTTCCTTTCTTCAGGACTTTCTGATTTTCAAATTTCTTTACTCTTTAAAGTATTTGCATGATGGCAAAGAGGGCCTATAGCACCACTCTGACAGCGGAAGTATTTCAGGGGGGCTTGCTTACTTAAAAGCAAAATATGCCAAAGGGATCTTCAAGACAGCTAAAAGTACAAGCTGAGCTTGATAGTGGGCTTAGACATTTCAAATAATGCTGGTTTTTAATTTTATGCCTATGAAAATTTTAGCTGTAAACCCTAGCTGCAATAACTAATAATGCATAAGAATCTCCAGTGAGCTTTCTCATTTTTCATTTTATTTCTTTGTTTTGCATTTTGTTGGAGTATTTCTGTTAAACCTCATTATGTAATTTCTTTGCCAAAACTGCTGGCTCAAACTGCATTATGAGTTTGTTTTACTGTGTATCCATGGCTGATGTGCGGTACATTGGCCCACACCAGATGCTCATTGCTGCTGGATATGTACTTTGTTCTCAAACAAAAATCCCAAAATTTGCAAACCTGAGCTTCTATTAAATAATCATTATAAACAATTTACACAGATGACATAATCCAGACGACATTGAGTAATCTGGTGCTTAACTTCATGGGATTTTTTATTTGTCTAGTAAAAATAATTTTCAGGATTTTTTACTATATTATTTGATTTGTGCATTTCCTATACAAATACCTGCTTGAATAGTTTTTCCTTAATTTTTGACTTCAGTTTCTGTTAAAGGAAGTGTTAAAAAATTGTTTTGTTAATTATAATTAACTAAGATTATACATCACACACTGTTTTATTGATTTCCCAAAATGTATAAATATATCTTATTGATATATATTTTCTCTGTATAATGTATACAATAGCAATACTTGACAGGGAAAAATTTGTACACCCTGGCCAAATCACTTTCTTTCAAGTGACTTCCAGGCATTACTGGGAAGTGAGCACAGCAAAGAATGATTTTCAGGATGTAGTTTGGGCACTGGAGGCTCCCTAGTTTTGTTGGCAGTGCAGAGGGCTGTTTCATGCCAGCTGGACTCCACCTGAGGCTGGTGCTGGACATGTTCAGCTATGGAAGTTCATGGGGCTCACGCTTGCTGACTGCTGCATTGGCACATAGCAGAGACCTCTGGGGCTAACCAGCGCATGCCCTTAGAGGTCTGTGTTACAATTTCTCTAATTACCCTGTGCACTAAGGTAGAGGCACAACCTCATTACTTTCTGAACACTCTGCTTTGAATTGCTTTGTCAGCTATTTTGGAAGGACAACCATTTTAGGACCATTTTTTGCCACAGCTATGGCAAAATCTACCTTACTCTGATCAGAGCAAGCTGTATTGCTCCACAAAAACGAAAAAAAAAAATACTGAGCCGAAAACATTGAATGAACAACTAGTTGCATGAATAAAACATGAACTTACAATAAAAGTTCTCCCTAGTTCTTCCAACATTTTACCAAGCTTCTAAAGCCACCTTGTAGGTTTTGTTATTTGCTCAACGGACAGCATGCTCTAAAGAGTTCTTATCTTCTTTCTCTTTTCCCTTTTCTGTGTGACAACTATTACGTCTATCAAGAAAAAGTGCTTAGAAGAGGTTGTTTCCTCTGTAGTACAAGGTGCTTTCCCCTCCTGATGCAGTTGTCCATCATTCCCTGTAACTGGGTAACAGGAGGTCACATGAGACTGGATGACTGTGTCATTTCCACTACTTCTCTAAAATTACTTGAGCATTATTCCTATTGTGTATTTATTATATTTCATCAGAAAATTTTTGCCTTAAGGTTTCGGTCTTCCCTCTTTTGCTTACAGCTTTATCAGCCCAACTGATATGTATTTTTTATGAGCTCTGTGTTATGAGAAATAATACATAATGTATAAAGTAAAACCTTCTAGGATTTGTGTTTAGCTCCCTACAAGTTTTGCATGCTGCCTACATATAACATACAAAAGTTATTAAACATTCTCCAATGAAAGAAATTGAAAAAATATACACTCCCCATTTGATAATTTTAAGGAATTTTGTAACCAAAAAATAATTTAATATGATGTCAAAATTTGTGCCATTAACTCATTCATAAGTAACTATGCAAATCCAGTTTAGCGACCTACTGCAAAGCAAGACCACTGTGCAATTGTGCTGTAATTACAATTTAATTACATAGATATAACAACATCTGAATTTTAATTATACTTTTTTCAAATTATAGTAATTAACCTTGCATGTTCTAGGCTTTATGTTGCATAACAATAACACGCATGACCTGGTTAAGTTCAATTTTTCTGCTCTTACATTTTTTTCTTAAAAAAATCTTACATAAAATGCTGACATAGGATCATTCACTAGCCAATTTAATTTGAGAAATCTTTCAAGACAGTTTGTAAACAATGCATAACTGGAAAAAATATATAATATGTGTCTATTTATTTATAATTTTAAAGTTTGGCCATAAAATATTAAGATGTCAGATCTTGTGTTAAGAAGCTTTCTATTGCAGACTCTTTTTCTTTCTTGGGTTAAAAACTAAGGTTTGGCTTCATCTTTCCTAACTCTAGATACCTAAGATGGATAAATTCCATTTCCTTTTTCATTTTCTGTAGAGGGAACAACTTGACTAGCTTAAAGTGATTTTTAGCTTTTAGGGGTGGTCTTCCCAATGTCTGCTGACTTCCTAAGCTGGTGAATGACAAAGCCAGTTTTTTCCTCTGCATCTCCTTCTGTGTTTTTCTCCTTGATAGCCATCAGCACCCATGAGCCAAGTAATCTAACAAAAGTGCACAAGAAATACAAATGTACAAGGACTGTGAAGTGGCACTGGCTTTTAAAAGTCCCAGTTCATACTATCAATATCTTAGGATTTAAAACTGATAATAACATAATTTGAATATTTATTACTTTATTATTAATATGAAATATTGCCATTTATTAAAAAGGATGTGTTTAAAATTGTTTTGAAGCATTCTTAGTTTTCAGATCTATAGGCACAAGGAAAAGGGAAGACTAATGTCCTGTTATCAAAAATATTCATGCTTATTTTTCTTGTTGTTCCACAAAATTGCTAAATCCTGTATATAAAACAACTAAGTGTTTCCAGCCAAACCCAGAGATTAAAGGTGCATCAAATGAAACATAGGCATAGGAGAGTATTGAACGTGAAGTAATCCTGATTAATGTGTTGAGCAGCATTTTCAGAATGTCTCACCTAAATGTTATCTTTATTATTATCGAAACCAGATTCTCAGTAGATATTTTGAAGTCATGTTTTGTGCTTTGTTGTCATGGATTTTCTTTCTGTAAAGGTAGCTTAAGATCCCTCTGCTAAGAACATCCTAAGTTGGGCTCCAGTAGGACTACACTATAACTATAAAGGGGGGCAGTGGGAGGGGTGCTGGATGTAAGTGATTTTAAATCTGCATGTTGCCAGGAGCATCTGAAAGTCTAATCACGACGTGTTGTACATCCTTTCATTTCATGAGTCTATTTGTTCACACCTAATCAATGATGTAATTTTAAATAATCAGATTATAACATTTTGCTTCAGGAGCAGACAGCAATTCAAAGAATTACAGACACAGTAATACCAGCAACAAGGATCAGTGATTTCCTGTTCCTCATTATGACAAAAGTCAATTTAAAGTTACCATATTTTATCATAAAAAGGAAATTTAAAAAATCCTGATATGTGAGTTTCACATCCATACACCTACTGTGCTACCAAGAAAGCAAAGGGAAAAAAAAAAAAGGGGCACAAATGAGAAAATAGTAATTTTATGAAGATGGGGAAGAGAACTATGTATTATGCATTTTTGTTATAGGGGCATATTCATTACATTTTTTAGAAATCTGTATATGCTGCTGTTTTCTCAATGCCCATTATGTTGCTAGCTAACCATGAAATAATGTCATAACAGAAGCAAATGTTTGTTCTTAAACCTTTATTCACCCATATCAATAAATCTGAGAAAGAGTTTTTCTGTGGAGAAAAGTACACTGAAGAATAAATGGTACACATGAAGAATTCATGTGTGAATTTTTTTCTTTCTTCTTGAGTTTTAATTTAATAGATATATCTTTTTCTTCTAGGGTAAGCACATGGGATCTGACTAAAAATATTTTTATATCACTGTTCACTGAAAATGCCAATGATTATTCCTGCATGCATTACAAACATTTGGAATAATTATGTTCATTACAGTACACACATAAGTTTGAATTCGTGTAACTAAACTGGTGGTATAGCCTTTTAAATACATCAAAAACTATGTTTATGTTAGGAAGGAAAAGAGGCTGCCTAACTGACAGAAAAAAATATCTCAGTATAAATTGATCATTAATAAATTTAAGCTGGTAAATTAAAGATTATGTTTAACCTTTAGAAGGGTGAGGTTCCAAAGCTGTAGTGTCATCACTGGGTGAAATTAAATCAAGTTCAATTTATTTCTGAAAAACATCAGAAACAGGTTGTGCTTTTGATAGTGGGAGGGTGAAGTCAGTGAGCCAGGAGTTGTCCTCTTCAGTATCTCAGCAAGGTCAAAAGGGACACGCTTTTGCATTAGAAGCAAGTAGCTATTATTCAGGGAAATAGCCAGCAGTTTACCTCTGATGAGAAGCATGCTGGATACATCTGCCAACTGAAGTAAGTGATTGGTGGAAGGGGAGAAACTGCTGATGGAGGAACAACAATCTGATTAGCTCAACCGCACCAGGAAAGGAACAATTCAGGGAGGAAGGTTTTTGTTTCAACTTTATCATTTTTTTTCTTCAGGTAAATTCCCTGAAGTTTTTTGTTTTGTTACCATTTCATGTCTAACCTGCCTCTTAAGTATGTAATTCAAACCCATTAACACTCTTCTCTTGTTTACTTACACACAGTGGTTTTAGAAACAGGTACAGCCTGATTCAAAGACCAAGAAAGCAAAGGACAAACTTGCATTAAGCTTTGTCAAAATCACCCTCCCTGTCATTACTGCTCTTGCAGAATAAGACGAATAGTTCACTGACACATATTTTCATTTAATCAGGGCTAGTTTTAGTGAACTTGCTACAATCTGAAGTCAAACTCTCCATGTATTTTTATATCAACACATTCACATGTTTCCTATATGCTTAAATATTTGAAAGATGTAATTAGGAAATATCACTGTTTGCAGTTCTGATATCCTCGTCTTCTGATTCAGCATAACAGGAAGGAATGAGTGTTAAAATGGTAATTTTGTAATATCTGTCACTGCCATAGCCAAATTTATCAGATCACAGTAAATTTGCCCATCAGTGTGCACATAGTAAGTTACTTCTCTTCATAGACCATTGTGCATTTCCTGTAAGTGTCCCTGGAAAACATTTCCTAGCTATAGGTTTTGAATTAATCAATCAACTTTTGTTTTTATAGCACCATTCTGGAAAATCCACTCATAGCACTTTCAGTAATAGAGATAAGAAAAACAATACTCCATACAAAAATCCATACTCTCCTTTTAAGTCCAAAGCATCTATCTTCTTGACTATGTTCATTTAAGACGTTTCAGCTGTGCAAGTACCAACAGCTTTATACTTTCAGGAACTCTTTAACTACAAAACTAATATACAAAGGAGACAATGAAAGTGTGCCACAGAAAAGAATGTGGAGTCAACTGGAGCTTTGATTTGACCCTACAAATCATGTCTTAATTTAACAATTTGGGAAAATTAGGAAATATTGTGAAGTCATTTCTGCAGGCCACAGTGTGGCTGCTGAAGGGCAGCTGTGGGATTATTCAGTTACCCATAGATATTGACAATGTGGATGTCTGCAGCTGAGCTAGGATCTTTTCAAAGTCATGAACTGTAAAAGGGTCTCTTATGGCTCCAGTCAACTCAACTGTTCAGGACCTGGCAACTCATGGCCTTCAAATGTCTGTTTCTCTCTTTCAACCTTTAAAGGTGTTAAGCATGGTTAGCTCTGGTGCAGACATCTACAGAAACATCACTTGTTTACTAAATAGATGAGTTTTGGCATGAACTATAGCCTGGCATTATAGTGAAGCTTCAGCTTAGCAGTGAAAGGGGAAAGAAATCTAATAAGAAAACCAGCAAGTCCCACATCAGACCCGTGTAACAAGATGTTAGTGGCATGAGCTCATGTATTTAATAGTAGTGTGCAATGCCATTAGAGTTTTGGAAGAAAATAATGCCATGAAATGATGAAGCAGAAGCTATATTCACCAACTTAGATAAGATTTTGTCATTTTCAGAGGAATTAAAATGTCAATACAATTATTACTTCCAAATATAAATAAGCTGGAAATTTACACAAAGTTTACAGAAGTGCCTAAATGCATTCAAAAGCTAGTTCCTCAGTAAAATAAGGCACTAAATGGATTGAATGTAAATTACATGCCAGGTTTTATCAGATGGTTCATTGACCCCTGCTCCCACAAGTCATCCAGGGAAAATGATTAAGACGTGGCGAGCAGAGCTAGAGTCAATGCAGACTGGGCAGTTACAGACATATGCAGAAGGGCAAAATGAAGGAATTTCTCATATGTGCAGTACTCAAAGAGAGCAACATTTTGGGATCCAACTTGGAGTTTAAATCCTTGGAGAAGTGGAGAGGAAGACCTCTGAACTATAAAGTGAATTTTCTGCTTCTCTTAATCTCACTGCCTCCTTGGCTATTTTGTGTCTGTCCTGAGCTGCGTCTAATTTGTCCTCCAAGTACCATGTCCCTCATTGCTTTGTGTTCACTGTATTTTATTTTGAAAGCTTCCCTTGTGCCAATTCATTTGGGGGGCCAATGATCCATCTGCCTTTCCTCTGTGTGTTAGCACATTTACAGAGGATAATTCAGTAGCATCATACATGTGCAACATATGTTTTTGCAGGAAAAAAATTATATATTACAGAATAAGTATCTCTATTCTGAATGTAATTGAAAAGTGTCTTTTATTAGTGAAAAAAAAATCAAAGAGTTGCAAGGTCACTTATCTCTTGCTGTCAGGATGCACCTACACCATCCTTTATTTGCACATTTGCTGACAAGCTCTTTCTTCCCTGGCAGGCTTAAAACTCACTCCTTTCATCTGTTCTCAAGGTAAATGCAATTCCTATATGCAAACAAGGGTCTGTTGAAACAGCCCTTCTCTCAGACCATGCTCTCCTGACCTGAATTTGCTCATTCAGTAACAATGAGATTCCAGTGATGTAACTGTACCTAAAAAAATAATCACCTAGTGCTATCAGTTAAGCTACCTATGGTCTTTTAACAATACAGGGATTTTCTGACTGTGAAAGATGCTTTCCTTTCTTTGTGAAAAGTAGCACACACCCAAGGTGGACATGTCTCTGTAATTTTTTTCTTTTCTGGATTGGCTCTAGGACATCAATGATAGATCAATCAGAGACTGTTAATTCTTTCTGCTGCACAGTCTTTCCCAAAACCTCAAAAACCAAAGTCCCAGCCTGTCATGCCCAAAGAGAAGAGGGCAAGTTCCTCCCTGCCCTTCGTGGAGCCTCATGAGCAAAATCCTACCTTTTCGCTCCCTCCAACATTCCACAGAACATTGGTTTCTCTCATCATTTCCCTGTGACCATTTATTTAATTGGACCAACAAGTAAGGATAATGATGGGTTGGTGACAGAGGTAGGAAAGAAGATTATAATGTGAGCAAAATTCATTCTGTTCCATCAGAAAGCCAGTAAACTCTTTGTGGGGCTACCATAAGAACCATTGAGGACTCCTATAAAGGCTAAAGTAATGGCTTGACTCAGGAAAATAAAATAAAGTTTTTAGAGCTCAATAAACTGTGAAATTTACCTTCAGTCACTCATATGAATTTTCAGAAACTCCAAATTATGTGGGAAAAAAAGGATTGTAAAGATACCAGTATTTTAGTATGGCTGCAGAAAAACACCAGATACCTGCGTAGATTTAAGTACACTGTGGTTAACGCTGTCACAATGAAGAAATAACCAGACACCTTTGGATCTGGATGTCATTTGCTCTGTTCACGTGGAGGAAGCTTCTAACAACTTCTCACAGAAGCCAACACTTGTAACTCCCCAGTCACCAAAACCTTGCCATACGAACCAGATAGAGTAATATAAAAGGTATGACAGCATTATTGTGTAGCAAAATAACTTATTATTGCAAGTACATTCTATTGACAGAAGAGAATTTTGGGGTAATTACCTGATTTCTCAAAGCTCTTAGCTATCCACTTTCCAGCAGTATGTATTCAACATTTGGTGATCTCTGATTTCTTACAGACTTCTTCTGCCATTCCATTTGCTAGCCACTTACTGATGATTATCCTGGGAATACCCTGAGTTTCAGAACAGCAGTGATTTTTCTACTGCTTAGGGTTGTCAATAAATTTAACAGATCTAGCAAGAAAAACACATCCTTGTTCATCAGGCACGGGAACACGAGGACATCATCAGATTGCCAGTAGGGTATTTAATAGTTTGGATTGCCCTGAAATGAGCTGCTATTTCATACCTCTAGCCTTTACCTCACAGAAAGCTCATTACTGACATGCTCCATAGTACCTCAGTAGAATTTTGGTGTTTGAGCAGACTTTATTCTTACAGAGACAAGAAAAACATTGTTTAGAGGCTGCTGGTCAATTATTTACCTTTGATGAAATATCAGTTCTTTGACAATGTTTCTACATATATTGTAAATACATCTTAACATCTTAGAATTACAGAGTCACAAGAAAAAGTTGAAAAAGAGCTCAAATATGGAGTTCAACCATTAACCCAGCACTGTCAAATCCACCACTAAACCATGTGTCCTAAGCATCACATCTACAAGTTTTTGAACATTCCCTGGGACAGTGGTTACACCACTTCTCTGGGCAGTCTGTTTCAGTGCTTGATCATCTTTTCAAAAGAGATTTTTTTCCTAATATCCAATCTAAACCTCCCCTGGTGAAACTTGAGGCCATTTCCTGTTGACCTATCACTTGTTATATGTGAGAAGACACTGACCCACACCTGGCTATAGCCTTCTTCCAGGTAATTTTATAGAGCAATAAGGAACCTCCTGAGTCAGCTTTTCTCCAAAATATACAACCCCTGTTCCCTAGAGTAATTCTTACAAGTGTAGGGAATAGTCTTATCTATAAAATATATGTGTGCATGCACATGATGTTGAAAACACATGCCTTCCATTTGTCCTGCATCTTCAGGAAAGAGAAACAACCATGGGAAATATCTCAATTTCCCTTGAGAACCCAGTCTCAGTCTTCTCCAGGAGAAACTGTTCAGCCCTAAGGCTCTCATCTTGGTGTAGCTTTATCCTACATGAGGACCCTGTGCCCAAAGTTCTAGACACCTTTTCCTGCTCTTTCCCACGTACTTTGCTGCCAGTAAGGAATGCTGTAGCTTCTGGTTTCTGGTTATTGAAATCATCAAGCCCAAAAAATTTTAATTATTTAAGCCAATTGTTGCTTAGCTTTTCTTAAGTGTTCAGTATAGCATATAAACAGAGACTCATTAATAAATAAAATGGATTAAATAGGAAAAAGAAGGAGGAGACTATGGAGGATAGAGAGTAAAAAAATGTCACATCTGGTCTGTGACTGAGAAATTAATTTGGCAATAAATAAGAAACCCAGCCCAGTTCCATAAGCTGGGCCCTGGGTGACAGAGGGACCTCATCCAATCATGTTCCATGCTAAGCTGCTGATATCTCACTGGTCAGAGAATTGGCACGTGCTAAGATCAGACCAATCAGCGTTTTAGACAGGGGTGTTTCAAATCCCCTAAATAAAGTGAGTTCGAACAATAAAATGCTCTCTGTGATCACATGGATCTCTGAGATGTGTGTAAGCAGAATGATAAGGAGCTTTACACTCTTCTCAGTTTATTGGGATTCATCGCTAGCTCCTGCAGGGTTGGTAATTATCTTCAGCCCTTTCCAATTTCTCTGGTTATTTGTAATTCCACCAAAAAAAACCCCAGAAGTTCTATTTCCAGATTGTACATGCTGACTTTTGAGGAGGAGGTTTAAAATTCATTACATAAAAACAAATCAAGCTGACAGAATGCTCAAATATACTGTGCTGCCCAGATTTATAATTGAAAAACCCTCTGCTGCATGAAATGAGTGAAATAGAGCAGATGAACCAGCAGACATGCAGGAGACCAGAATTAAACAAATTTGTGTAAATAAATCCCACTTATTTACCAGATACCAGGAACTCATTTTCTCTGTATTTGGCATCTCTGCCAGATAATGTGAGCAAATATTGGTTGGGATTGGAGGGCAGAGGGCATCCAAATTGTTTTTTGTTATTTATTAATTTTCTTTCAGGTAGATGATAGCAAAGGCCTTTGTGAATTTTTGGGAAGAAATGAAAGACTGAAAGGATGTGTGTGATCATGATTCATAATGCCATAGGCTCTGTTCTCCTTTGGGATGCTCTAAATACTCTGTTTGGGAGCCTGGTTTGCTTTTCAGATAGGGACCAACTGATGAAAAGTTGATGTTTGGCTTTGCCTACACATCACTGTAAACATTACCAGAGTGTTTTGGCTGGGAAAGTATTTACCTGGACATTGAACACTAGTTATATATCCAGTTGGGGCACAGTTTAGCAAAAGTTATAAGTACTAGCTTAGTTTTGATCACAAAATTAATGATATGTTTTTTTCTGTTTAGCAGTTGTGTGTTAAACATTTAGTATTGCTGTCTCTTTAATAAGACCTCTGAAATTCTTAGACTGAGATCTTCTTGATGTCCCAAAAATCCCCTTAATGATAAAGACAAAGTAAACAGTTGACCTAGCCAAACTGGGTGATTATCCTTGGTATCTATGTATGTCATGGTAGAAATTTTTAGGAAGAGGACTTGATTGGTAGAAGGAAGCCAGCCTTAGTATTCAGGCAGTGGTCCATGCAATTGTGAGCCATTTCTCGTTGAATTTAATATGACTTCCCACAAGCTGAAAGCCAAGCAATACCAAGCCACAATGACCAAGAAGCCAATTGCTACAGGTAAACCCGACAGTTCATGGAGACACGTCCAGCCCTTCTACCCTGTTAGTATCATGATTGAACTAATACTGCCTTAGGATCAACTATTAAAATAAAGGAAGGTGGTTTATGGTTTTTTCCATTTATTTTCCTCCTAAAAATATTTCGCCCACTTTCCCTGGGATCCTACTAATTTGTCATTTTTGCTTACAATATTCACCAATTTTTATAACAGCAGGAGTCAAACAAATATTATAAGTTTGGCAACAGATTACTAGATGAGAACAGCTCTGGAAGGTGGTTAAAAATATGAAAAAAATCTAATTAGAGCCTGTTTCTGAGTTCTTTGGCTCAGTGTAGTAAAAACAGTTGTGAGAACAACCCGTGGACAGTTATGTCTGTCTGTTGAAAGATGCTATTTCAGAAGAAAATTGGACATTAAAAATGTGGGTAAGCCTTCAAGTTGAAAAGAGTTTTCTTCGTCTTTTTGAAGTGATGACACACCAAGTGCTGTGCAGTGGAGACTTTTATTTGCTGGTGTTTAGGCATCAGAGGTAGCTTTGACATTAACATTTAAATGCCAGAGGTAACCACACACAATTTTTTTCATTTGCCCTGGTCATCTTGCCAGGAAGATGACAAGAGTAAGTACCAGTGCTTACGTTACCAAGTTGTAATCATTCAATGCTGACCATTTTAGAAATAGAAACTCTAGCTACCAGTCACAAAGAGAGTCAATATTTTATTCCTCTTGTGCAGTAGCACACCTAAGAGGTATGGAAAAATCTCAAGGTCAACTTGGATAAACATACAAAAGCTCAAGGATTTATCCAGACCTAGAGTCTGCAAAACAAAGCAGAAGCTTTGTGATTTCTGGTAGATGCTCTCCTTAGAAACTCGAAAATTTAAGTAAAATGGATCATACAAAACAGTTTGGAAGCTTTGTATATGTTTGTTCTGAAATTTGGGTAAGGTTTTCAAGGAGAAAGTTTCCATGCCCATAAATCTTTGTAACAATCCAAATTTGAAAGCTTATACAGTGACAAAACGTATCGTGCTTCTGAGGTGAGTTTCTCAAAGCACACATAAAGTGCTACTAACCTCAAAGAAGTCTCAAAGCTTTCCACTATTAAAGGGTTAAATTTTATGTTACACTGAGGCAGAAATGGATGTTGAGGGTGAAAGAAGGAGGGATAAATGTTTGAATTATTTTAAATCAGGTATTATTTTTCTACTGGTAAAAGGCTTGTTTAATAACCCAAGAAAATGTTTTTTTCCCCTGTAGATTCAGTCTCACACAACAAATCTTAGCAGAGGATAGGACCTGCGGAAGTTCCACATTATCATTAACTGTGCTCCCTGGTGCCTTTCCCTAGTTCATCTCTCTACCCAACTTTTATAAATTATCTGTTTGGGAAATTACTTAATTGGCCATCTCCCAAGAGTTCTATGAGAACTATTTAATTAGTCTGGAAGGTGTTCTTGAAACCATTTATTTAATTTTATTTATATTATGTCTGATTAATAAGTGCTAGAAGTGCAAACTCTGTTCAAAGTCATTGGAATTATGTTGGGGTTTTCTTCTTTCTTACTTATTTGTTTTACTTCCATCAGGCTGGCCAAAAAAGGGAGACAGTGACTAAGGAACTCAGACTTTGGAGAGAGAACTTTTTAATACTTGTCAGTGTCTGCTTCAAGTCCCTAGTCAACTATTCCCATGATTAAATGACAGAAAAGTTCTATTTCCCAGTTCCAGAGCTAGATGGTGATGATGGTAATTTCATTATATTTTATCCATTGCTTTCAACTAATCCTTTTAATTAAAATGTAAAGGAATGACAGATTCCCCTCTGCTCACTCTGACTTTAGTGAAAGTTCAACATCCCAAGTGGGACTTGAACTCACATTATCACAGAGCAAAAGTTCAAAGCATTAAAACAGGAGCCATTAAGGTGTCAAGCAAGTAAGCTTGCACTTACCAGGATCAATTTTCCACTTACGCAGGCTTTGCCCAATTGTGCTAACTCCCACTGAATCTATACCCACTAATGGATCAAAGCTGAGAGGCTAGGAACTCTTAAATCATTAATTCCAAAAATTCATTAATAGAATATTACAATTGCACCCACTAGCATTGCCATGAGAGGTAGGTCTTTACAGGTTTGCTTTATTACAGGTGGCTTTGGGTTTTCTTGTTTTTGTTGAGGGAGGATTTTAGACCCAGTATGAAAGCTTACCATTTTAATTCTTCAAACTGACTTGCAGACTAGGTGATCATTATTTATTCAACACATTTGCATGAATGTTCAATGCAATGCTAAGCTACTATAGTAGTAATAAAAACAAGGATGAGAAACTGTGATATTCAGTAGTGAAAGGACTTTTTCTCATCATCATATGCTCTCTTAAACTACCACTGTAACTTCTGGATGAAGAAGACAATCAAAACTCAGTCATGAATTTGTCTTTCTATTCCCACACAGATAAGCAAAATCTTCAGAATGTAGGAACATTTTATAACTTTCACTTGCTCTTTTAGAAATAATATTAACATTATAAATATTAAAGAAAACTTTTGGTGAATGGCATGAGGACAGTGAAAACAATAACACTGAATTTACCAAGGTGTTTGAAAATAGTAACAACAGAAGATCCCCCTCTCAGTTGTCCTTCTCTGTCTAGCTTTTCATTGCTCGGTTTTAAGAGGTCGACCTACTGTACATTCTCACAGTTCATCCACTGTAATCTCCTAAGCCTTAAAATTTGTTCATTGATGCAATTAAATTGGAACAAAATCAACAATTCAGTGGCGATACAACAGCATCATCACCAGATTTCTAGATAAGAGCTGTAAATCTCCTGGCTTTACCTATCTTCTGGAAGCATCTACCACTGACTGAAGTGATAGACTCCCACGATGCTGCAGGGCTGAGAGTATATTAGAGCAGAATCTCTCAGTTTTGATATTATCTAGCAGCTGAATTTACCCCAAAGAGTCATGTAGAAACAAAGGTATGCAAACTTTACAACCTCTATACATATATATAATCTATGCTGCACAGTAAATAAAGGTAATTTTGCTTTTCATCTGGTGTTCTTTAAAGATTTGACTAAAAAAAGCTGAACAACCCTTTTTTGAAACATTTTTTAGCTTGAGACAGAAGTCCCTGTTGAGTGGAAAATCAGTGATTCCAAGCAGAAATCTATACATAAAACACATTTAGTTTTGTAATAGCTACATACTTCTAGACTGTGAAATGCACAAAATCTCGAATTTCAAAACAGCTGCCTTTCAAAAACTGGGTGCTGAAGTAACTTCTGCAGCAAAGCTTCTCTTTGTATATTAAAATACCAGATACACATTGTTACACACTCTAAAATGAACTGCCTTGCCATGAAAAATAGAAAAAGCTTGAAAATAAATTGTAAGAAGGTCTCTGAGCAGATCTACATTATTGAAAATGTCTTTGGAAATAATATGGATTATAGAGCAAATGTTAGGAAGCCACAGTGATGTTACTCAGTCCTGCATGGATGTAGAGGGGAGACAGCATGATTTAATTATTCACACAATAATTTAAAAAACCCTGATAGGTATGAACTTGATGTTCTGTAAACAACTGACAAAATAATAGAAGCAAGGATTTGATCTGCATGCATTGCAATTGAATATCTCTCTATGCAATAATTCATAACACTCAGAGGTTAACTAAAGAGAACCTAACATCTTTCTGTTGTCAAGGTTGAGTTAATTTCTCATTATAAGCCATATTCTAACAATCTCACAAATCTAATCAGTTGTAGGAGAAGCTGGTAACAATCAGCACATTTAGGCTGCCTAATGCATTTCATTATGAGGTATTACAGTGACGATTTTTTCCTCTGAGAAGCAGCAAGGCCATTGTCAATTAACTGTCATATTGACATTTTTTACATGATCACAGGGGATGCCTGTGTCATTTAGTGCATCGAGACAAAGAATTTGGTTTGCAAGGGAAACCATTAAAAGTTGCTCCATTTTTCAGCCTCAATAACATTTTCGTAACCTTGCTTATTTCCCCGTAAGTAACATTTAATGCCCACCATTCTAATATCTATTATTCCTTTATATAAAAATATCAGAGTTTTTTTTCCCCTTTTAACCCAAAAGGCTGCTTCTTTCATGACATTCTCCTTTTTTCTGATACTACTCACTGTTCTCTTCTTACCTTTTGACATTTTTTCAAAACCGTGTAATAAAAAATGTCAAAGGAAATTTAAATCACAAAATCCATAAAGTTCTCTGTGAAAAGTCAAACTGAGAATCTAGTGGTGGCTGTGTCAATGCGTGACATTATTTTCTCTGCAGTAGATGCTGAATTGACAATTGAAAAATATCAGAATTCCATTTAAATCCCCTCTGTATGTCCTATTTGATGTTCATAGGTCATGAGGAATATTGCAGGCAAAATAAGATAAGATGATCCAGGCTGAAGTCCTTTTCATGTCCTCATGGGTGGCAGTCAGTGTTGGGCTTTTCACATGCTAAGCAGGAGTTTATTATTTCATCCTCGAGAATATTTGCTCAATTTAGGTATGGACTGAGTGAATTGTTAATTTGAAGGAAAAAATGCACTGAAATACACCCACTGATGACTTCATAGAATTGTAGAGCAGTTTGGGTCCAAAGGAACTCAAGCCTCCTGCTGTGGGAAGGGACACCTTCCACTAGACCAGCTTGTTCAGAGCCCCATCTAACCCAGCCTTGAGCACTGCCAGGGATGGGGCATCCACAGCTTCTTCCGGCAACTCTCTCTTGTGCCGTAAACAGAAAAGCACAGACCATCCCAAGTCACTCTGGCTGGAGCATCAAACACTGCAGAACAGGATTCTCACTTGGGTCATCATATGCATTTAATGATCAATAAATGCTCTTAATGTGCACAGCAACATTTTTGATGTTGCTTTTTATTAAACAACTTCCACACAAATTATAATTCAATACTGTTATAAAGTAGAATCAGATGTTCATATATAAAACAATACATATTTGTATGTATATCTTAAATTTAATTCCAGTCTATCAGCAAGTATATTTTTCTTCTGTTTTCTGGCAATATACTAATAAAACTAGTTTGTTTCAGATGAAGAAGTCTATCACCCTCAAGCTAGGGAGATTTCTTCTTTCTTTTTGTTTCAAGAAATGCCCTAGATATAATAATCATAAAATTAAAATCAGTACAGGTGGGTTCATGGAGCTGAGACGGTGATGGAATCTAATTTAAAAATACATCTGTAGGTTTTTAACCATAAAAAATTCCTGTAGCATATACCACAACAGTGTGCTGATAGGAAGATGTGGACACTGATACAAAATTGGGTCTGAGGTTCACGGATGCTACACTGTCTAGCTTTGTCATTACACACTGTATATTTATAGGCAACTTGACCAACATCCAAGGCACTTTTGTTGTATGTAAATAGAGAGTATAGCAGTCCATATTTTAAAAGATTAATCTCTTTTGCCAGAAATCATTGTCTTAAAGTTTGATTAAATCATTTCAGATGGAGCTTCTGAAGGTCAGTGCCCCTTTTCCCACACATACCTATTAGATACAAGATAATGATCACGTCGTATAACCAAGCAGCCTCAGGATTAAATGTGTCCAATCTTTAAAAAACAGAGACTGTACCAAGATTATTCAATTTATAGTCACTGTGAAAAACTAAGAAAATTAATTTAATTTAAACCATTGAAAACATCTTAGAAAACGCTACACTTTTTTTATTAATTGACAACTGAACCTGAAAAAGTCAATATCAAGGCAATTGAACTCAGACTGAAATGAAAATGTCTGTCACAGTGTTTTATCCTGACTATAAGTTCTGCTAATGGGTCTTTTCTCATATACCCCACTGTCAATTCCAGAGCTGTGACTGTTGGCAAAGTTACGGCAAATGTCAAGTTAAGCTCAGCAATGATCAGATACTGGATTGTAATAGGAAAACAGTTTGGCTTAAAACTAAAAACTTGGATTTTTAGTCAGTTCATTCAGCCTACGTGTGAGAGGCATTTTTTTCCACAGAATCACAGAATCAATTAAATTGGAAAAGACCTCTGAGAATACCAAGTCCAAAGCTTGACTGAACACCACCATGTCATCTAGACCACGGCACTGAGTGCCATGTCCAATGGTTCCTTGAACATCCCTAGGGATGCTTACTATACCACCTCCCAGCTCCCTCAGCTGCTCCTCATCAGGCTCGTGCTACAGGCCTTTCCACTCTCTGGGCACACTCCAGCCCCTCAGTGTCTTGCTTGGATTGAGGGGCCTAGAACTGGACACAGGATTCGAGGTGTGTCCTCACCAGTACCATGTACAGGGGAATGGTCCCTGCACTGGTCCTGCTGGCCACACCATTGCTGATACAGGTCAGAATGGCACTGGCCTTCTTGGTCACCTGGGCACTCTGTTGGCTCATGTCCAGCTGCTGTTCAGCAGCACCCCCAAGTTCTTTTCCACTGGACAGCTTTGCAGCCATTCTTTCCCCAGGCTACAGCACTGCTGTGACCCAAAGGCAGGACCTGGCGCTTGTCCTCATTCAACTGGCCTCGGCCCATGGATCTGTCTGCAGAACCTTCTGCCCTCCAGCAGATCAACACCACCCAGCTTGTTTCATTGGCAAACTTTCTTTGGCAAATTTGAGGGAACTTGATCCTCTCATCCAGATCACCAGCAAAGACATTACAAAGGATTGGGCCAAACATTGATCCCTAGAGGACACTACCAGTGACTGAACACCGGATGGATGTGGCACTACTCACCACCACTCTCTGGGCCCAGACATTCAGCCACTTTTTAACCCAGAGAAGAGTGCATCTGTCCAAGCCATGGGCTGACAGCTTTTCCAGGAAGAAGCTGTGGAAAACAGTATCAAAGGCTTTCCTGAAGTCCAGGTAGACAACATCCACAGCATTTCCCTCATCCACTAGATGGGTCGCCTGGTAATAAAAGATCAGGTTAGTCAGGCAGGACCCGCTTTTTCTAAACTCATGCTGATTGGACCTGATCCCTCAGTTGTCCTGTATGTGCCACATGATTGCACTCAAGATGATTTTTCCTTGAAAATTTTTAAAAACACAACACTAAAGCTCATCCAAGACTAATGTTATGATGTATTAAGACCTGAATCCTGTCCAAAGATGGATCTAATAGGAGACAGCATAGCTAGAAATTTGGCTATCTCAGGCCGTTGCTAATGAGGGAAACAATTGGTTTTGTGGTTTGTGGAGTCTATGGTGCTCAGGAGAAGTTTCACCTCATTTACCTGCAGAGGTTTTCAGTGTAGGTGCTGAAATGAAATGTCCTCAGTCTTCTATAGAGGCAAAAATAATCACTGCAGGGCACCATTTATCTAACCTGGCACAGATGTGCAGAGAGACATGAACCATGCCCCAAAATTCTTTGTTTTTCTTCAGACTAAAGTACCCCTGGATGGCTACCTTGGATGTCAAGTTCTCCACTGTAAATGCCAGACTTAGATGAGATTACTCTTATCCCAGTCTTCATAAATTTCACAACATATAGAATAGTGGGTTTTTTTGCATTATAATCAGGTAGCTAAATAAAAAATGCCTAGGAAAAATATGGATTTCATATTTCTTCTTTTTGTAAGGAAAGCTTTCCATAAATATGTATTGCTGAAAGAAAACTGCAGAAAACTGTTGCAACTTGAGGGAATATTTAAAATATTTACGATTTAGGCGGCAGATATGTTTCCAACAAAATTGTTTGCATATTTCCCGCCTAGTTGAAAGGGAAAGGCTAGTAAGATTCATTCTAGTTTTTTATTTATATCACAGTACTTCAGCAGCCTCCCCAGTGTTTTCCCTTTTCATTTATGCAACATCTGCCTGTAATTTCTTTCTAAAGTTTTGTCACTACAGTTTGTTGTCTCAGATTTATTTTTTATCACATTCTTCTTCTTAATACATTTACAAACCACACCTCAAAATAGTTATTCAATGATTATCTCTTGTCCTTTTGATATTTGTTTTTTCAATGGCTATAATTTGGGTCACTAAGGTGTATATTATGACCTCAAAAAGCATTTCAAGACATAATTTGTCTAAAAAATATTCTACTAAGTGGAACAAAATGACAGTACTGTATAATATTACTGTTAATAATTATCTTGTAAGTACTTCTGAGCTTTCTGGATATTTTCAAGTTTGGCAGGTTCAGCTTGTTCATTGATTACTTTTCCCATAGGAACAGAAAAAGGATCCACAGGAGACACATAAACTCTGTTTTCTAGAGATGTTTTATAATTTAGCATTTAATACCTTTCAAGAGATTAAAGGCCTCATTTTTACCTAATCTGTTTGGTGCTAAGAATTTTGGTAAACCTTATCATTCTTGTATCCAACACCTTCAAGAGAAACTGCTTATCTCTGATTAGGCCCTGTGCCTTGGTTGGTTGGTGTGGTAAACTAACATTCAGAGGAAGGGAGGGCAAGTGGCAATGCAAAACCTTAAGTCAATTTTTGGGATGCTTTATGACCAAACTTAGGGATGAACACACCTAAATTAAGCACCCTCTCCTTCCTGTGACTCTGTCTTTTTTGTCTGTAGATTTAAACTCCTTGTAGTAACCTCAGGCTGACTTAGGCTGACATTTGCATGTCAATGTGAATGAATTCCCTGGAAGGGTTCCAAGACTGAACAGACCATGCATGGTAGAAAGAAGCCCCAGATGCAAAGCTGACCTGAGGCGTTCAGCCCACTCAGTGCATCTTAGTAAGAGGTGGGGGAAATAACTGAGGAATGGGGTATCTGAATACAGACAGCACTTTGAGAATCTCACTCTGTCGCTGCCAGAAGCAAACTGACTCACTGAGCACTGTGTCAGCTCTTCATACACACAGTGCTGCTTCACGTCTTTGATGGATTTTGCAGAAGGTCTGAGAAGCCAGTGAAGCATGAAGAGAGAGAGCTTCTCACTTCTTCAAGGGAGAAACCACAGCTGTGTGCCATGCAAAGTGTGCTAGCTTGGCATATAGTAGGATAGTAGAAAACACAGAATCTCCCAAAAGGATACAGGAGACAACACACAGCATATATAATGTCTTTTTTGTCCGTCGATCTCATATGTTAGAAAATCAAGTGCTACAATTCTAGTTCAGCTAAAATGACATTATTTTATACATCGCCTCAGTTTAGATTATTGCTTTCTGTCAGTATCTAAAGCATAGAACTGATATCATTTTAGTGATTAGCAGTACTGTGCTATAACCTCCCTCAGCAAACCCAGTACACTACTTGTATGCAGCTTAAAAGCTGACAACATCAGAAAGACCTGGCTGTATCCTTGATGTAATAAAATCTTGTAAAACAGTAATGGTGGAATAAGAGACAATAAAAAAGGATTTTTTTTCTTTTGTTTTTCCTCTTAAAAAGTTATGAGGAAAATTTATTTAACATTTGTCTTTCAATGACCTTTACATTTGTTCTCAATATATTTTTAGTAATTAAACAAACACTTAGAGCCGAAGGGAAGGAGGAAGAGTGAAATCTAGTAACAAAAGGAAGCAAAGTATGATAATCCAAAGAAGTAATAAACATGGACAGCAGAAGTTATGCCACCCTAGTGCATGTTTCTCTTTTGTAGATTCTTTGGTTATTAGGTCAAGCTTATCCAACTCTGAGTAGAAGCATTACTAAGGGTATCTCTACTTCATCATGGCTATGTGAATTTTAAAGGAAATTAGTATTTTTTTAATGTCACTTCATAATTGTTGAACTCACTTTGAAATCAGGTTATTAAAATTTAAAGAACTGGCAGACAGTCATGCAAACATGCCGACACATAGACAAGCACACCTAGGCACATACATACCCCATTAGGATGTTGCATAAACTTATGGAATCAGGCTGAAAAAACACCTGATATGAAACATGTTAAGATTTCTTTGCTGATGTAAACGTGTTCCAATGATGAAGAGTTAATTATTTACAATCAGAAATGAGTATGAAAATGCACAGAAATCACAGTACAGAGAGAGCCTTGGTGGTTTTTTCTTTTTTCCTTTTTCTTTTTTCTTTTCATTTCTCCTTGAAAACAAGCTTTTATGTTGAATACATGATTATAGGATATTTGAAAGAAAATGTCTAAAACAGAAGATTTGCCCTTATCTGTTGAGAATTAAAAGACACATAAAAGAACTGTAATGCCAGAGAATCAATTTGATTGAGCTCATAGATAGTGCTGTAGGCCTAAAAGCAGGGGACTGCAAGAGACCAACATGACAGGAAAGGCAGGAGAAGGAAATGCTATATGAGTAGATAAAGGAGACAGGTAAGATTGGGATTATGTGTGATTTTAGTCTCCCTAATAATTATGGAGAAAGCTTTGAGATACTGGCTGATGGCATGTGGCATGACAGAAATAATAAATTAATATTTTCTGAAGCAATATATCAAGGACTCTGCTAAAAACAATTTATTTCTAGACTTTGTGCTATTTTGTCTCTAAGATATTAATAGATACATATGAACTACTCATCTATTTTACGTAGCGTAAAAAATGTAAAGCTGGGATATTTCCTGAAAAATGTTACCAGAATTTCAGCAGATTCTGAATGATAAAATAATATTTTAGGAAAGGAAAATGACACACATGGGAGGGTGTGTCAGTATGATTTGCTCCAGGAAAGGAAAGACACATGAATACTTAGTGTGGTTTCAGTTCCAGCATAAGAGCCTTCACACAGCCTAGGTTCCAGACTACTTTCACCTTGTGTTGCATTCCTCCATTTCTGGAGCCTTTTATGCATTTTGAATGTTGCAATAAAACCTCCTTACACATTTGAACTTGCTCCAGAAGTAAATCTGGGTCAACATAGGGTAAGGGCTGAGCATAAGATCAAAGAGTTGGAAAGCACCTCAGTATACCAATCAATCCAACCTCAGTGGACCAGTCCCCTAATGAAGGGACTCATATAGAGCAGGATACTCAAGGCTAGTTGGTTTTTGGATGTCTCAAAGGACAGAGAAATCACAAGTTTTCTATTCCAGTGGTTGACCTCCATCACAGTTGGCCTCCATCATAATAAAAAAGTCTGTAACCAAACATGGTCATCCACAGGATGACCCATAGGATTCAGAGGATTGGCATGGAGCTGATTCAGGGGGGAAAACAGCTATAATTTAAATAATCCCTAAAAAACTAAAACTAAGAACAAAGGAAAATGGCACTACTAAAGGAAAAAAATTAAAAAGAACCAGATCCAAGCTGAAATGAAAAATAAACGAAGTTCCAGAAAATGCCAATATAATTGAGAAATTTTGAAAACTTAGTACAGGAAATGAGCCAAAAACCCCTGTAAGGGGTTATGTATGTAGCCTGTTATGAAACAGGTTATGTACATGCACAGCCTACAGCACAACAGCCCATAGCAAGTAATTTATTTATGCCACAAAGTTGTAGTTCTCATCTATTCACCCTTTTCCTCTTTTCTTTTTTTTTTTTTTGAAACAGTGAGAAAACTTACATCATTTTATGTATCACATGAATACAAAAAATTTAAATGCTCAGTCTCTGGTTTAATGGTAATTTGGTTATTCCTTAGTTCTTATTTGTTAGTGTAATCTCTACATTTCATAAACTTTCCCATTGAACTTTATTGAGCCGATAATTTTTATTTCTATTAAGCATTTGTTTACTTTACTTGCTGCTAATAAGGAATACCTCATACAGAAATATATTTTTCATCCAGTATCCTGTCACAGCAGAGAAATTTTGTCTCTTCCCAAATATACGATAGCTTGTTGTCCACTAGCCCCCCTGGGTTCTTCTCTGGAAGGAGCAGAGCTGCTTTCCAGCAGGTCAGTCCCCAGCCTGTGCTGCTCTGTGAGCTTATTCTTTCTGAGGTGCAGCACCCTGCATCTACCCTTGTTGAACTTCAAAGGTTCCTCTCTGCCTCTCTCCAACATGTCAAGGCCCCTCTGAAGGGCTGCACAGCCCTCTGCGTGTTGGCCACTCCTCTCAGCTTTGTGTCACCAGTGAACTTGCTGCAGAGTAATCTATCCCTTCATTCAAATAAAAGATGGTTAGTCAACAATACTGGGCTCATTATTGAACCTTGGAGGACACAACATGAAGACAATCCGGTCCATTCACTTTCTAGGACTATATAATCACAAATATGCCTAAATTTGACACAGAAATGCTCTTTCAGCATTCTAGTTTATTGTGAAATTATCCTAAATACTCCCAAATGCCTGCTTTTTGCCTGCAGGGCTATTGCAACTTCATATTGGGGGGAAAATTTTTTTCCAACCCCCAGCCTGCTAAGGAAGTTTAAAAGGTTTGTTATGTGGTGCATATGTGTTTTATCATACAGCATCTGAGAAAGTTAGATGCTCAGCCCAGAAATTGAAGAATTGTGTTCTAGATATTACCTCACCTATTGTAACTACTTCATACCCCACTTGTACCATGTAAAATTGACCAGCTTCAAGGGTTTTCTAAGCTATTGCTCTGGCATCTAGCGTCAATGGTGCAGGTATTCCAGACTTCTTCACTCCAGTTACCCTGTCTATGCAATTATTTAGAAAAGAAACTGTGAAAATTTCTACTGCATTTTGTAATTCTATTGCATTTGAGCCTCTTCTGGTGATATGAAGCCAAAATATGGTATAAAGCATGTACACACTCCTTTACACTCCTGTACTACAGTACAAAAACTTCCCCCCTTTTAGAGCATTCACAGCCATGAGGAGTCACGCTTAGCAGCCCTGTGATTCTCTCAGAAGGGTGTGGTTTATACCCATAGCATATGGGGCAAAACGTTTTATTTTTCAGGAAATCGTAGATGTAGGTTCATTTCATAGTGTCTTGTTTGACACAAGATGGATTGAAGGGATTGAAGATGGAATAAAACAGTAGATTCTTGATGGACATAGGGGTTTTTGTAAAAAGGAAAGTGTGAATGGAGGCAGTGGTTACCCTAAGGGATTCTTCTAAGGTAATTTTTTTTCTGATTATTTCATTATCTGTAAATCATAAATCTATAAAAATTTGAACAACACTAAACCCAAAAATAAAACTTGAAATAAAATTTTAAATTGTTACTATATATAGCTGTTGCTTGAAATCTGTAAAAAGTCTATGTAGAGACTTTTTATGTGTGTTAACTCCTCTTCCTCACTGTAACATCATTGCAAAATTATTTGAGTCAGATCTAATGAACAATAGTAGTAATTAAGGAGAAAATGCACTGGGCAGTGGACATTGTCCTCCTATCTAGTGCAATGTGACATAATGCTCATTGCTTGAATTCCTTTATTGCCTATGCATACTGGAAATTATTGTTTCCAGAAGATAGACTAGAAATTGGAAGAGATCAAATCTTCCCTTACTGTTGAGATATCAATGTAATATTTTTATGATATTTGTGTTGCGTGTGCATATTCATATTTACCATATGATGCCAAGATTAGTTTAACAAACATTTGTCATGTTCAACAATCATTTGACATTAGAAGTCCTTCCTCTATAATTACCATATATACAAATTATTGCATAACTATTTTTCTTAATATCTGCCTGTATCTCTTTATACTTTTGTACTTCTTTTAGGACATAGCAACTTTTCTACACTGCTTTTTCTGTCTTGCTTAGTTTCTCATCTCACACATAGATAAATGAAAAAACTCAAATCATTGGGATAAACCAGAAAATTGAATATCTAAAACAAGAAAAAGTGAAAAACTAAATAAAAAATAATGAAGCCCATAGGATAAGCAGCAGTATGACAGTAATGACAGCCAAGAGCAGCACTGAAGTTACTTGAACCTGCAACAATCGTGCTTGAATATTAACTGGCATACACCAAAAAAAATTTTAAAATTAAAAGAAAAAAATTGAAATAATTATTCTTAAAGAAACAATATGAAGATGGATGTGCTTATAAAATTAATGAATCTTAAGACACGTACAAGCTGAAGCAAAGGTTCTGCAAAACTGACTGAGGCTGTGGCGAGGTGGGGGTAACCATCTTCTCCCAGGCAACTAGTGATAGGACAAGGGGAAATGGCTTTAAATTCCTTTAGGGGAGATTCAGGTTGGACATCAGGAAAAATTTCTTCACTGGAAGAGTGGTTAAGCATTGGAACAGACTCCCTAGGGAAAGGGTAGAGTCACCTTCCCTAGCAGTGTACAAAAAACAATTGAATGTGGCAATTCACAATATGTTTTTGTGGGCATGAGGGTATTAGGTCAAAGAGTGGACTTGATATCTCACAGGTCTTTTCCAACCTTAATGATTCTACGATTGCAGGAAAATACAACATCCTTTCTTTGTACTATTTCATTCCTTTGGTTCTCCCTATTTCTTGTTTCTGTTTTAACATTTTTTTATTCTAAATTTTTCAACTTAATTATTTGTTGAACTTGGAAACAGTGACATATATGCTGCATTTCAGCAGGGCCACGGAGGGCACAGAATGTTAATCATATTTAGATGTTCACAACACTGTTGAGTTCTGATTGACTGACATTTCCTGTAGAAGGAATTATTTATCATTATTCACTGGTACATTTCTAAGTAGTTTATTCATCAGTGCTTCAATTGGCGCAATTTTAAGTAATTTTTGTGACAATCCCTGTGATAATCCTTTTGACAGGACAGCTACTATATCTGTTAATAGAGAAGAAGCTACTGACTCACCAGTGGATATATTTTCTCTTATTCAAACTAAATGTGGACAAAGAAAAACATCATATGTTAAGTTCAAGACTCTAAAGCCTCAAATTATTCAACATAACCAGGGAAGCATCCTTTTGCTTTAACAATACAAGAACACTGTATTTGATTTTCCCATTATGGTATCCATCATCCTCAATAGATCATTTTCAGTGTGACATCCTCATTCATATACTTCTTACTTTAGATCCCTCAATTATTAATTTTTTTTAAATTATGCTCATCACAATCTCTCTGGGTGCCCATGTAAATTATTAAGAAGAATGAGTAATGGATGACTGATGTGAAACTAAATTGAAAGAGACTCAGCTGCACAATACGCTATAGTCCTTGCCCAATGCCCTGCTTCTCCCCTAAGGCAAAAGCTTCAGTCAAGGGGTTTGCAGTGTGCCCAGAGGGTCAATGGGTTTAGCCTGTACTGTCCTTTACAGGGAAAACACATCAAAAAAAGGAGAACTTCCAAGTAGATTGTTCTCAGCCATTGTGAGGTCAAAATTAATTGGTATATGAAATGTGGAAATAATTTCACCTATGTTTATGTTCCCAAAGTAGAGGTGTTTGCAGAGAAGGTAGGTTTCTATGTTCCCATTATAGTCACTGGAGGCATAGTCAGTTGACTCCAGAGAGCAGTTTCTGTCTTCATAAACTAAACACTCACTTCTCAATTTGGTTACTTAAATATGGGCCCCTGATGATACCCTAGGCTATGACAAACATCTAGAGAGGCAAGAGCCATGTGAGCTGAGCTCACAGGAGACATTGCTTTCTGGGCTTGCAGCTGGCACACCCCATCTCAAATGGTATCTCAAATGGTACCATAGCCTGTGATAAGGCTGCTGAATCATGCCCCTGCTGGTAGATCAGCTGACTTGGTTTCACTACAGACAGAAATGCATAATTAGAAATTGTGAGACATTAGGGCATTAGGAATTCCTTAAGAGAGATGAGTTCCACCTTAAAATTTAAAATAAGTGCAGTCACATGTGAACTTGATCTGAAGAGACTGGAAGCAATAGTCTTCATGCCATTGTCTATATGGCAAGAGACTCTGCCTGCGATTGTTGAGCCTGAGATGGTCAACTATTTACAACTTTTTGAAAAGACATCAAATCAAACTGGTAATGAACAGATATCTTTCATTACTCTATTTAAAGCCCCTTATAAATGTAATGTGTGAGTTTTCCATTTTAAAATTCTATGTTTTGTTGAAACTTGAAAACCTATTTAATATATAGGTTATAGATATAATATTTTTCCTACAATGAGCTAGAATTCACAGCAAATGAATTGCATTCCACGTCTTCTACAGTTGTTGACTTGTCAGCAGCAACCTTTATTTGTTAATATATTTTTAAATTAATTTCCAAAATCATGTATCTTCATTAATTTATTGTATTGTCCTTGGGCAAAAGCCTGAATATCAATTTTTTAAGCAAAACATGTAAATTACAAAACTAGTGAGGAGTAATGTTAATGTTCTTGACTTCAGCCTTTCTGCAGATTTCTCTTCTTGGTGACCTTCCTTTTTCTAATGAGACTGCCAGGTTTTCTTTCTAGAGTTCAACATACGCATTGTACAAATCTGCTTTGCTGCACTTACCACTGCAGTATTCAGTTGTTTCTATAGAGAAAAAGCAATGGGAAGATTATTTTCATTGTGATATCTTATCACGTCTAAGAGTAGATCATCTTCTGTGCAGCTGCTGGCTGATGAATGGCATCGAAACAAGAAAAACATGCATTCTGATTTTCTGTCTTTCCAGAAACCTCAGAAAACTGCAGTACTGCTACTGTCTACAGAGTCCTTACCTTTCTATCACTGCCTAAAGAGATTCAGACAAGGAGACATTATTATCTAGTTGTCTCTCAAAAATACATCAGCAACAGGAATAGGTTCACATCCTGTGTTTGATTTTGTTCATGAGCATCTTCGCAAAACCTGTTGCCCATAAAGTGGCAAAGGCAGTATCCTAGATTGGTAGAGTTTACCTACATGTAGATGGGAACTCAAATAATCATTTTATCTCTCCATGGCTCCGGGGTAGAATCAAATTGACATCAGCTGATACATTTCTATCCTTCTTTTGAAAACTCAAGTGACAGGAATTCCACTCCCATCCTTGGATATTCCATTGCTTAATTATTCTTATCATTATAAAGATTTCTTCTTACTATCTCACCTAGATCTCCACAGCAGTTTAATCCCACCACAAATATTCTCCCCCCAATAGGTGCATGGAAAATTTTGTTATCTCTTCCTCTATGGAGCCTTTAAAATATTTGATGATCATTAGCATAGGAATTTTCATTACATATACTCAACCACTCTGTCTTTTGTAGACTTTACTCCTAAGTCAAGGTTTTTATTCTTTTTAATTGGTTTTTCTCTTCTGGAGCCTGTCTAAATGCTTTCGAGTTTCCTTGGAACACAGTGCTCAGAAAAGGATATTCCAGAGCAGTGCAGTTTAAGACAGTTTACTGGAACTGAAGGTTGTTTCACATCATTTCACTATAAAAATCCTGTTTATGAATTTGGTCTGAAGTTGCTTTTCAATGTGTCTGTATAAATATTACTGTAATTAGTAATTTATTCTCCTGTTCCTTTTCTGGTGAGCTGCTCTGTACTCAAACTCTTTCCACTCTATATTCTGGGTATTGCAATATGTACAGGTGGTATTTAGGTAGTTGAAAACAATGGAAGAAGTAGATAAACGTAAAGCAAGTGATTTCATGTAACATGTATTTGAGAGGTAAAAGAAGGCAAATCCTGTGTCCAGACTGCATATGAATAATGCACACATCTTCAATACTCTCAAAAGATTTTCCTTTAAAAAAAAATAATTTTATACCTTGTTTTTTCTTATTTGTCTGATTGATTTCAGTGACATTGCCACTGTATTATGTTCTTCCAAGTTTTCTTGTGGGTTTTTTTTTTGTAAATATCCAGCATATGTTCCTAATTATAATGTATCTATATAATCAATGTGATAATCAGTGAATTACAGCTCTTTTCAATGAATATTTTCTTTCGTCTTTCCTTGATTTTTAATATTCTTCAAGCAAAATAGATGTATGAAAAGATAGGACTTTATAGAAATGCACAGCAATAAAGACACTCTCATGTTCTCTCAGGCAAGTTCATCAGTGTTCTTTTTAAACTAATAAAAAATCGCTTTTAAAGAAGCTGTCTCTTCTTTATGTTCCTGGAAGAAGAACTTTTAAAAAACTGTTGACAACTCTTTCAATAATAACAGAATTCCTAAAATCTTTATTCCTTAATTCTTGGGAATTTTAGTTTTCTCTCCCCCTCATGTTTTCATATTAAACTGGGAGATAATAATTTGCATAAATTCTAAGAGTCTTAGAGGTCAACGTCAGTCTTCAAATTTGAGGTGGCTTAAGCGCCACAACATGCTAATGATAAGGCATGCAATTTTTACTGGGTGTAATTGATCTTACCATGAATGTGTAAAGCTGCCAGTATTGCCTGCAGAAGAACAGGTACAGGACTGCACTTCCTCAAATACCCAGGCTTCAATGTTTGAATAGTGTGTTTCAGAAAAAATTTATGCTTTGCGTCTATTTTAGAAATTATTTTATTTGGGTTTTTTTCCCATTGGAAGAACCACCATTAGATCTTTTAACCTTAGTTTTGCTGAGAAATCTTAAGTCTGATATTCCTCTGTTAACAGGCAGATACAAAGAAAGCAATTTCTTTTTAATTTCTTTTTCATTCATTTTTTAATAATGAATATTGAAAATAGTAAAGGAGAAGTAGTTAAAGTAGGCCATAAATACGTGGTCTTCAGACAACACAAATGGCCAACTAAATACCAATATGGATAAATAAAAGTCATTTGAAGCCCCTCTGGACAGTTTTTCTACATAAGTGAATTATATATACTATTATGTCCCTCTGTATAAAATCCTTTTTTTTGACTGTTAGTTGTTGGAATGGTTACGATGTAGATTTTTTTCCTGGCAAGTGTCCTTCTTGACCTCAGCAACCATAAATGTAACTTTAAAATAGCACATTATCAACTAACCATAAATATTGAGAGTTAGCAAATATCATTTTTTCAAATAACATAATAAAAACTGCTTTGATTAAGGGTGAAATTTGCCCCCTGCAGATCTGAAGGCGTGTGAACTACTTGAGTGCCATTTAAATCCTCCAAATGGAAGTGTTGAACTTCACTCCAAGCACACATTTTAAATGTTTTTCTTTACATAAAATGATTAGTTCTTAAAATTTTATTTNTTATTTTTAAAATTATTAGCGATGTTCAGAGCAGTACATTTTTCATTGTGTCTAAATATTATTTTCAAGCCTATATCTCCAATGGATTTTGCTAATAAAGAGAATAATAGAGCCTCAGGAAATGGTGTCATGACGGTAATAGACTTGGTTCAGTAAAGCTTCTGCTGTTAATTAAGAAACTTTCATCTTTGAAGTGCAATATTAAAAAAAATCTTATTAACAAAGGTATGTTAGGTCAGCAATAAAGTAGATTTCCCTTGGAACATTATATCTAATCAATCCAGAGAGAATTAACACAATTATATTTTATCAGAAACATGTAGAGGGAAGGATCAACAAGGGGGATGGAGTGTGACTTTGGTATTAATTACAAAACTGTTTTAGGAAATAATCAATCCTTTGTTAATCAGATCAGGTGTATGAAATGACAAAGAAATTATTTATCAAGCCACAAGGGTGAAAGTAACACACAAGAGATTATGGTGATAAGTCTCTGAATTGTAGAGCAATAAAATGGGCTTTTCTTTGCATTTTAGGTTGTATTTCTAATTGTATTCTATTCCAAATATCACTAATTAACTTAGAAGAAAAACATTAAATGCTATAAAGTGTAAGAGACACATGAATTAAACCATTTCATTTTTCAGTGTTTCAGTTAGACTCTCTGAACACATGATTATTATTTTTTCAGTCCTCATTTCTGAATGCATTTGACTTGATTTGATGGAAAGAATATATTTAGTCTCTTTAGTCGTTCTTGCAATAAATTCAAACTGCTTTATTGAAACAAGAGCCACCTGAAAATTTATTGCAAACTGCATAACAAACCCCTATTATTCTTACATCGAACACTGTCATTTCCAAGTTTGACAAGTTCACTAGACCCTACTCTTCTTCCCAAAATGCAATACAAGTAAACTGTTCCCAGTTTAGGAAATAATAGGAAATAATAAGAAATAAATGTCAGTATAAAAAGATCTTCGGGAATAACCAAGCAGCAAATTAGGCAGCATTCCTATAGTCCAGTCACAAGAATGTCTGAAGAAGGACCTATTTGTTCTATTCGCTATTGTATTACTTTATAACATTTAGCTCATAATTTTTCATGCTTATTGAAACCTCCTTGAAAAAGATTCAAGATCTGTCAGATTCACTGAAAAAAGGCACTACTTTTTTTCCTACTTATTTCTTCTTATTTCCTGCTTACTTAATTCTCTGACTTTTTCTTTGATGTTTTTTATGTTTGATGCTTGGAACATCAAAATCTCTACATAAGACTGATAGGTGAAGTCCAAGAATTAATTAATTTCTGTTTCCACTTTTTTACCAATCTTACAATTTTGTTACTGTCCATATATTTTGAAATGTGCAAGTAATTCCTAGTCTGTATGAGCTGCTGCTTATTTCACTCTCTGACATGTGGTAGCTCAGTATCTATTACAGTACAACCCCGAAGCCATCCTTGTTGGACTACCTGACCAAACACACATGTAGTGAGAGGTTTATGTTACATGGAGTTTGATGACTTGATGATCTTGGAGGTCTTTTACAGCCTTAATAATTCTATGATTTTATGACTGTTGATCAAAGATATTTTCCCTAGGAATCTTCAAATTAAAGAAATTGTCCTCCAACCACCTGCTCTTCCCAGGTCAGTTGTTTGATTCTCTTGTTGAGATCTATCACAATGTTAATTGCCATTGGAAAGACACCTCCACAGTTACTAGTTTTAGTGCAGCTTTTAACTACTGCCTCATGGAAGAAAAGAGAGGATGGGATATACTATTCCTCTCCTGCAGGGAAAAAAAACAAAAGAAAACAAAACAAAATCCCCTTTTTTCTTCTTTTTTTTTTTCTTTTGGTTATAATTTTTCAACACTGTCTTACATTTTTTTCATTTTACCAGGTGCCACTTTCATTAATAAAATACCTGTTCATTTACAAATCTTTTCTCTCATCTCCACTCTTTCCTTTGCCAGAGATCTGTCTCTCAGATGTTACTGTCTTGCCTGTTGCAAGCATTTACTGGATTTCTTGAATCAATTTCCAAGTGTCAGCTGCACAATGCCAATGCCAATTGGCACCCAAACAGTATTCACAGTCAAGCCAAAGACTTAACAGCTAAGCATGGGTTTCCATTATCCAAATCCTCCCAATATCATCTCCTACTATATTCTGACATATTGTTCATGGAAAGGAAGGCTGATCCTCAATGCTAGAAATAACCTCTGACAGATACACCTGATGTCAACTGAATACATTTCCATCATTAAAAATATACCTGCTTTTTTTCTTCCTCAAGACTTTCATTCACCAGAATGTCTCTGATCTATTTTTGTCAAGGTTTGAAAAATGGCTTAGTGTGATTTTTTTTTATGCAAGTTAATACAGTGATAAGCAGAGTAAAGTCTCCAGGAATAGCAAATCATTAATTTACTTCAGAAAATAAGAC
>WBNO01006818.1:0-10960 GCA_013400575.1 Peucedramus taeniatus
GGGGCCAGCAGCGGGGAAGGGAAGCAGGTTTGCGCTCAGACAGTCTCGCTCCCTCCATCACGCACACACGCACACTCTCGCATGCCCTCTCTGCCTGCCACCACCCTCCTCCCGGGCGCTGCCCCGATCCAGGTGCTGGGCAGACCTGGTGAATCCCTGATTTCCGCGGCTGGTCCCGGAGCGCTGCAGAACTGTTCTCTGACGGCTTTTTATCAGCACTGTTAACCTTTTCTCCAGCAGCGTTTACATACTGTGATGGACCAGGTCATTGACTACTGTCGAAACCAGGTAGACCCCTTAGCTTTTCTGCCTACACGCTGTTTCCATGACCTGTTGATGCCTTTGAAGTTTTCTGGTTGCTGCGACTGGATACGGAACAGAGTCGACTTACCTGCCTATCCTTGCTCTCAGTCAGAGTATTTTCTAGCGTCTTCACGGAATTGGGAAGACCTGGCCACCCAGTGCTGTTTCAGAGGCAAGCGTACCTGGTAGTCGACTGCTCCTTACAACATGGGTAGACCCACTGACACTGCCCGCACCCGGGCCTGACTCAAGTTCCAAAACACAACAAATTTCGGGCTAGAGCAGGGAGAGGAATCCTGTAAATGTGGAGGAACTGGCCCCTGAGCTACCGGTCCCCGGCCTGACTTGCCCGGCTTTAGCGTGGCTCTTTTTCAAAAAGTCTTTTTGTGGCGCTAGGTGCAGGGAACACACGGGGGCAGCAGAGGACAACCAAATACCGCCCCTGAGACACACAGAGCTGTTCACAGAGAAACAGAGAAAAATGAACGCAGAGAAACACAGGCACAAACACGGAGATTAGGCATAGCTTTGCTGAAGGAGATCACTGATCATTCAAGGGAAATGGCCCAGGGCTCCAACGGGATCACAGGAGTCCTCCAGGGATAATCATATCCTCATGCTGCTGTAGAGGGACAGGACTGGGAGTCACCAACGCTTCCAATGCTATAAGACAGGACCGAACATGACATCCCCAGCAGACATCCTCCCGTGTCCACTGGACTCGAGAAAATCCTTATCCCCAGCCCTCTCTCTGCAGGCACTGCTCACCTAGTCATCCACAGAGGCAGCCAGGCACTTCTGTGCCACAACATCCACCTGCTTTTCAGCCACAGGAGGCTAGGGACAATAAGGACTCATTAGAGTCACACTGGGGGGGGGCACTAGGCTGGGGTGGGAGACAGCAGAAAGCAGGAGGGTCCTTGAGAAGAGGCCTGCAGGGAGCAATGCGGTGCAGGAGCTGCTGTCCTCCTGCCCAGAAGCACTGGGGTCCTGGCCAAGAGGCACAGCTGGGGCAGGGGCTGTGTCATCCAGGGTTGTCCTGGGGTGACAGGAATAGGAATGCAACAGGCGCCCTAGGAAAGGTAGCTCCCTGGGAAAATTTCATGGGGCAGGGGTGTTTTCTGGTCTATCAGTAGGGCTGCACTGGGCTGTGCTAGGACAGACTGGGATGACCTGGGGTGTGGTAACCATGTCAAAGTAGGGTCTGAGGCCAGCAGATTTTGTGGTACCTACAGGCAGTGTTTTCATAATCTCAACATTGTGTAACTCCATTTCCAGAGAGACCAGGAGACCTTGTGGGTCCCTGGGATGTCCCTAGTGCCAGCAAGTGACAACAGGACCAAACTGCTCCCCAGTTCCTAGGGAGGATGCCCTCCCATCCCAGCACCCCACTCACCCCCCAGAGATCATTTTCAGTCCCTTGCAGGAAAGCCTGGAAAGCATAACAAAGGTTTGATCTGGTTTGGGCCTTGTGGGCCTGTGGGGGGACATGGGTGCTGGGATCAGGGTGGAGGTGGAGACAATCGGATGGGAATTCAGGGCCTCCAAGGAGGATCAAAGACACTGAAGTGGGGTGACCCGAAGAGGCCAAGGCACTGGGCTGAGGGTGTGGATGGGGTCCTGTTGGATGCAAGGGAGAAGAAAGGAATTCCATTGTAGGGACATGGGATTGCAAGGGAGGGGCTTGATGGAGACAGAAGAAACAGGACAGATGAGGACAAAACCAATGGGACTGAAAGAGGGTTTGGGAGTCGAGGATGAGTAAGGAAATGGTATCAGGAGACAGAGCTGCCATGGCCAGGGAGAAAGGGAAAGGACTGAGGGAGAAAATGGAAAAAAGGAATTGGGAATGATCAGTGGGCAATACAACAAAGAGGAGACCCTGGGGAGGAGATGTCTGAGGAGGCTGAAAGGATGGGATGGGAGGCTACAAAGGACAAGATGTGGGGACATCATGATATTAGGCCTCACCTTGGCCTGTACTGAGGGGCACAGTAGGATGGAGAAGAGCAGTGCCTGCTGAGCACAGCCACCTTCATCTTCCTCTCTCATTGGGCAGCACTGGCTGAGGCTGCACCAGGGCAGGAGCATATTTAGCCCTTCCAGGACTCTGCCCTGCCCCTTCCCTGACAGCCCGCAGGCCAAAGCCTGGCTTGGCATAGCCCCCAGTGCTGGCTACTAGCCCAGAGTCCATCCCCACCTGTGGCACACATCCAGACCCCTTGCCTGGCATCCCTCCAGCTTCCTGCATGAGGCAGCTGCCCCTGCATGGGCCCGAGTACCTCTGGAGGAAAAGGGACAAAGCCAAAGGCAAGTGGATTCCTACTCCAACATAATCCGACCTCCAACAGTACCCCAGAGCCAGATCCCTGCATCTCCCAGTGCTCCTCCCCTCCCAGAGCTTTCCCTGCAGGACACTCTAGAGCTGACCCCAGCCCCACATATGGCATGTAGGAGAACAATGGAGTCATGGGCAATAGGATCAGATGCATAACTGGGATCTCCAGGCAATGGAGGATGGTGATTACCTGCAGACAAGGCTGAGGCTTCGGGAATTGCTCAGTTGTAGCACTTTCCACATCCACACCACCCCATTTCTCAACCCTGCAGGCACCAAACTGGTCCTATCTCCAGCCCCAGAGCATATTCAAGAGGGGAATATACCCTGACCCGTGTCTCACCCTGTCACACCTGCAGCTACTCTGCTCTCTCAGAGCATCTGGGTCCCTCTCTGCACAGCTGCCCCACACACAGAGTGCCGGAGACCCCATCCCCAAAAAAGGCTCCAACACCAACACAACCCCAGGCTGAGACCTGGTCACAGCCCCCCAAGGGCCCTTGTCCCCTGAGAGGGTCTCTTCAATGCCCTGACCAGCGGAATACAAGGACAGTAGACACATGGACACACACACACACACAGAGAACTATAGGTTTGCTGAAGGGGTTTATTGATCATTCAAGAGAAATGTCCCTGGGCTTAAGGGAGGACAGGGGAATCATTCAGGGATGATCATCTCCTGATGCCTCTGGAGCAGACTGGCCATGGATGTCACCAACTCTTATAATCCTAAAACATAGAGCCCAGAATGTGACCCACCAGGACCCAACAGGACAGGAGAGGGGCCTTGACTGCACCCCTCTCTCTGCAGGAACTGCTGACCTACCTATGGAGAGCAAGAGCCAGGCGCTTCTGCCGCAAAGGACCCATCAGCTTTTCAGCCACAGGGGGCTGAGGACGAAAAGGACTCATTAGAGACACACTGAGGGGCAGTGGGTTGGGCTGGGAAGAAAAGGGAAAGTGAGGGGTCTTTGGGGAAGGGGTCTACAGGGCAAAAATGAGGTGCAGGAGCTGCTGTGCTCCTGCCCAGAAGAATCGGGGTCCTGGCCAAGAGGCACAGCTGGGTCCACATCGTGGACCATCCAGGGAATCCTGAGGTGACAGGGATGGGAATGCAACAGGGTCCCGGGTCAAGGGGGTTCCCTGGCCAAACTCCAAGGGACAGGAGTGTTGTCTGAGTAATCAGTAGGGGTGCACTGGGCTATGCTGAGACAGACTGGGATGGCCTGGGCTGTGGTGGCCATGCAAGGGGAGGGTCTGACCGACAGAACTCATGGTACCCACCAGAGGCGTCTTCAGGACCCCGACATTGTCTAAATCCAACTGCAGAGAGACCAGGAGACCTCGCTGGTCACTAGGATGTCCCTGGTGCCACCAAGGGATTGGAGGACTAAACTGTCCTCTAATTCCCAGACTGGATGCCCTCCAATCCCACCCCCCACTCACCTCCCGGATATCTTTTTCAGTTCCTTGTAGGAGTGCCTGGAAAAGGAGAACAAACCATGGTTCTGGATTGGAACGTGGGGATGTGGGGCAACAAGGTTGCAGGGACCAAAGTGGGGTGGGGAGGGGGGAAGCCAAAGGGGTGGGAGTTCAGCACCTCCAAGGAGGTTGTGGTGAGGTGGAATGACCCAGAGACACTAAGCTGGAGTGAACTGGGGAGGCCAAGGGAATGGGGATGTGGAAGGGGCCCTGTGTGGGATGTAGGGGAGGATAAAGGAATTCCAGTCTAGGGATATGGGAGTGAAACAGAGGGAATTGAAGTAGATAGAAGAAACAGGATGGATTAGGAGAAAACTACAAGAATGGGAGAGGGTTTGGGAGTGGCGGGTGAATTCAGGCATGATGCCAAGAGACACCACTGCAGTGGCCAGGGAGAAAAGCAAGGGACTGAGGGAAAAGAAGGGAAAGAAAGGAACTGGAAATGATAAGTAGGAGGGCATTTGGGGACTCTGGGTAGGACAAAGAGGAGATACAAGGGAAAAGAGCGAGGCAGACCAAAAAGAGCGAGATTTCTGAAGACTCCAAGTGAATGGGATGGCAGGCTACAAAGGACAAGATGTAGGGACACTGTGACATCGCAGCCTCACCTTGGCCTGTGCTGGGGGGCACAGCAGGATGGAGAAGAGCAGGGCCATGCTGAGCACAGCAACCTTCATCTTCCTCTCACACTGTCAGTGTTGGCTGAGGCTGTAACAGGGCAGGAACACCTTTATCTCTTCCAGGACTCCTCCCTGCCCCCTCCCTGATAGCCCCCAGGCCAAAGCCCGGCTTGGCACAGAACCCTAGTCCTGCCCACAAGCCCAGCACTGGCACAGAGTCCATCCCACCTGTGGCATGCATCCAGCCCCACTGTGGCATCCCTCCAGCTTCCTGAATGGGGCAGCTGCCCTTGGAAGGGCCCAGGCACCTGCATGAGCCAAGGGGTCACCTAGGAAGCTGGAGACAGGTGAATCCCTACTCCTACACAGTCCATCTTTCACCAGCTCCCCAGAGTACTGGAGAATTTGATCACCTGAAGACAAGGCTAAGGCCTGGGGAGTTACTCAGGTGTGACACTTGCCACATTCACACAACCCTCTATCCCAGCTATGCAGGCCCTAAACTGGTCCAGTCTCCAGCGTCAGAGCAGATTCCAGATGGGAATATCCTCTTCCCTGACCCTCACCCTGTCACACTTGCACGCACTGTGCCCTCCCAGAGCACCTGGGTCCCACTCTGAACAGCTGCTCTGCAGAGAGGAGCCAGGGACCTCATCTCCAGCAAGGTTCTTACTCCAGCACTGTCCCTCACTGGGACTGACCACAGCTCCCCAAGGCCCTTGTTCTCACACAGTGTCTCTGCAATGCCCTGGCCCTGGGCTCAGGCCAGTGCTTGCCCAGAGCAGGATGTGCTTATCCTGAGGGATATGGGGGAGCAGGTGTTTGTCCCCAGGCAGCCACTTCAAGCTAACTAGGCAAACAGAGGTGCCCAGTCAGGAGGATGGATGTCGGTCCCCTGCCTGCATCTCTGATAATGGCCTGTTGACTCAGGACCTGAGACACCAGAAGACATTGAACATTCTGAGGCATCCAAGAACTGAAAATTCCCTGAGAAGTGGTTCCTGAGAGCTGTCCGTGCCTTCAGCTTCTGTTGGACATTCAGTGGAATTAGTAAAGTGTTCTGCACCTCTCTTTCCATAGGGATGCTGCAGATCTGTCAGAGATATGCTGTGGGCCAGCTGGGAAAGCATTCCAGGCGACTGCCTGGACTGTTTGCCCTGAAATTTGCCCAAGGAGCTGCAGGACCCAGGAAGATTTTCCTGTGGAGTGTTCTAGGGATGAGAGACCAGAGTGTCCTCCTTCCTGACCAGATGGACAAGTAGTGTGAAGTCATTGGTGTGCTGACATGGTCTTGGAACGGAATTGAGGAAGTTTCCGCAGGGTGCTCATTGCACAACACTGGCCAAGGAGGCCAATTGGACAGACATGGCTGCTGAGCGCCGCGTACCCCTGTTGTCCCGGGCTGGGCTGGACTCCTGGCCACTCGCCACTGGGTAGCTCTGTTGTGCCCGCCCAGGCGCCAGCCCTTCCCAGGGATTGCCCCAGCTGAACCGGGCACTGCCCGCCCCCCGCCCACCCTCCTTTGTCGCCACGCGCTGCTGCCCCGTCGCTTCCCACTGGAATGTTATGAGTAACTATGACTCTATGCCAGTCCAGCTATCAATACATCCCACTACCACTTTGGCCAACCATTAATGCCATCAACACAATCCTCTCCACACACACACAAAAACACAGCACAACAAATTAAACTTCACCGGCCTCCAGCCCTTCAGCTTCCACCTTCCCACCTCAGCCTCAAGCTGCAAACATCCCACAAATGCCTCCCTCACCAAGGGACCCTCCATCTTCAGCCACCAGGAGAGCACAGGGCTTTGAGGTCACATCACTAAAACCTCCTCAAGCCTTGGCATCCTGAGCTCTGACTGCACAGCAAACCCCAGGCTGCCCTTGTCCTTCTTTCTGCCGGACACACCAGCCCTGAAGCTTTCTTCATTGCTTTGACAGCTAAAAACAAATTCTTTCTGCAAGGAAACCAGTTATTCCTTTGGAATGCAGTGTTTCAGGAGGCTCTTCTGCTCCCTCTCAGTTGCTCTCTTGGATCAGTTTGGGCACATGCAGGGAAAATGAGTGTCAAAATGGTTCTGGCTTTTTTCTTCCAAGCTACCAGATTTTCCAAAAACTCGGGAAATTCCTGCCTGTCTCAAAATTCAAAATTTCTGCCTGTTTGTTGTAAATTCTCACCAGGCTGAATAAAGACACCAGATCGTGTGTCAGAGAGCTCCTGTGCTTTATTGCACCTTAATTCCAGAAATGATCCCACAGTTCAGACTGAAAAAATGCTGACAAGCCCTCACACTTTACAATACGCTTCTCCAAACAAGCCCTGAATTTTCACTGTACACTTTAGTAACTCACAGCTCCCAGCACACACTTCTCAAAGGTCGTGGCTCACAAGCCCCAACACAATTGCACAAGTTCCCAGTCACATGGCAAACTTCAGTACAGAGTATGGGGCACAATGTGACAGCCACGTTCTGCCCAGACAAAGCAAGGGAGGAGAGAGAAGAAGTAGGAAAACAGAGCAAACAATAAGAGAGACCAAAGAATATCAGCAGTCCTTAGATCCCACGCTGCTCCTGCTGCATGGATGGTCCAGAGCTGGGGTAAAGAAATGGGGTGAGTGAGAGAAAAAGAAAGAGAAAGAGAAGAAAGGAAACCACAGGGATCTGCTTCCTTTTATACTTCAGCTGCTGCAACCTCTTCTGTAAAATAAACATTGGGTCCTGGTTTTTTTGGAACCCTCTTCCAGGAAGAGAGAGCAGGTGTGAGCAGGTGGCCACATGGCAGAGGAGAAGGTGTCAATAAACACACTCACATACTTGAGTTGACCAAACTCGGCAATATGAGTAACATCTGTTTGTTAAAGCTGCAAGGCCCTTAGGCCTCTGGGGTTCACCCCTGCTGGTAAAGGTGCAGCATGTCCATGACAGTCAGCACAAGAACTGACAATGCCACAAGCTTCAGTCAGCGTTAACTGAAATTGCTTTTGCAGAGTATGTGCACTTTGATGAAAAAAATCATGCGACACTTTGGCTTGCACAATCTTGTCAGGCTGAGGCACTACCCATGCAGGGTTATCCAACCTGTCAGCCCTGGCATTACCTTCCGTTATGAAACCTGGTAAAGAGATGTGACTCCAAATGTGCAGGATGTAATATGGATGAACCTGGGTTTGAATTGCACACCACAAGGCTTTCAATAACTGAAACAAAACTGCGTTATTGACCTCTTTCAGAAGTGAGCGATCCAAATGCTTGGTTATGTCTGCAACATAGGCAGAATCAGGGACCAAATTCAGAGGCACCTGAGAAAATTTCTGGATTTCCATAGCAACAGCTTTTAGCTCAACCAATTGGGCTGAGCTGGACACATAGCCTTCCAGCACTTGCCATCAAGACTCATCCTTCCAGGTAACAATGACCTTCCCCATTTTTCCTGAACTGTCAGTGAAGATGGTGGGTCCCCGCACTGGCACTCAACTATTTCTCAGTCTTAAGGACAGACTGGTTGTTTTTGCCAGCTGCAGCAACTTGTAACTGGGCAGATTAGGAATTTGCCCTGAAAAGTTTTGCAGCGCACTTTGCAAAAGAACACTGTTAACGAAGCCCCATTCAAAGGTGTCCCGCTCCACTGGAAGAATAATTTTTGCAGGATAAGCTGCCATTAATTGCAAACACCGCTGAGGGCATTTGATTATCAAATGGGCAAACCAGTCAATCAGCAGAGATGCTGGTTTAGGTTGATGGGGCGGGAAGACCCATTCCAAAATGTGCAAGGGATCAGGCCATTTGTCATTCCATTGGCCAATGACACCTGTAGGATGACTGTCTGGATAGGTAATGGAGACAATGATATCAATGGAAGGATCTATTCGATAAACCTGACTAGCAGAAAGAGTCTGTTGAACCTCCTCCAGCGCTTGTTGTGCTTCAGGAGTCAATTTCCAAGGTGAATTCACATTTGGCTCCCCCTTTAAAAGGTTGAACAGTGGGGACATCCGTGCCCCAGTCAGTCCCAGATAAAGACGCAACGAACTGATGACCCCTAGAAATTTCTGAGCCTCATTCGGGGTTGCAATAGAATTTGCGAATTACACCTCTTGATGCTGAATAGTTTGATCAAGTATTTCCAAGGAGGATGGTGTTGAACCTTTTCCAGAGCCACTTGCAGTCCATAAGAATGCAAGGCAGCAAACAGCTGAGGCTGTACCCTCAGCAATTCATCCTGAGGGGACTCTGCCACCAGGATGTTATCCATGTAGTGATAACAATACACGTCAGGAAACTGCTTGCGGACTCTGGGACAAGGCCTGGGCCACATACCATTGGCAAATAATCAGGCTGTTCTTGCAGTCCTGCAGCAAAACTTTCCATTGATATCTCTGTAAGGGTTCAGCATTGTTGATTGAAGGCACTGTGAAGGCAAACTTTGGTTTGTCATCAAGGTGCAAAGGAATTGTGAAAAAATAATCCTTCAAATCAATGATCAAGATTTCCCATCCCACAGGGAGCATGGTGGGTGAGGACATACCAGGCTGCAATGTCCCCATGCTTTCCTTGACTGCATTAACTTTCTGGAGGTTCTGTAACAGCCTCCACTTCTCTGATTTTTTCTTGATCACAAAAACAGGAGTGTTCCAGGGACTGGTAGAATGTTCAATGTGTCCCTGCCGAAGCTGGTCCTGAACTAAATCACGAAGAGCGACTAATTTATCATGTGGTGGGGGCCACTGGTTCTCCCAGATGTGTCTGGTAACTACCCACTGCAAAGGCAGCGTGGGATATTTTTCACCCTTCAGCACAGTGACCCCTATCAAAAATCCTTTCCAGTCTGTACCCCCCAGGCTGCCTGCACATCCCATACCCAGAGGCTGATTGGAGCTGCAGTGATATATGGCCAAAACTTAGCTGTTTGCCCATCTGTGTTTTTGACCAACACAGCCCATCGGCTTATAAAGGTCTGTGTTGTAACCCCCAACCCTTTGATGGCCTGACCCATAGAGTCCAAAGGCCACTTAGGAGTCCACGCAGAGGAAGAGATGACTGTCATGTTGGCTCCGATGTCGATCAAACCTTGCAGCTGAACCTGAGGCAGGCTGGCACGCGGTAGAATCATGGAACATGTCATCTGCAGCTGCTGAGCAGAAATGCCCATGGAGTAGAAGACTTGCGGCAGTCCTGTGGATCCGAAACCACCATCTCCATGTGTCTGCTGGTCAGCCCTGGGAACACATGACTGGAAAGGCACAAGTTGAGCAATGTGAGTCCCTGCCGGAATAGTGACGGGGGGGGGTGGGCGTGAAAACCATGGCACAAATTTGTCCCGTGAAATCAGAGTCAATGACACCTGGGTGCACAAACATCCCTAGAAGGGTAGTACTAGATTGTCCTACCAAGAATGCACTCAGTCCGTGGCCTAAAGGCCCAAATGCATCCAAACAAACCTTATCCACAGAGCAAGAATCTATGATGACTGCTGCTGCAGTGTGTACATCCACCCGACAGAGCCGCAGGTGCTTGCCCTGAGCCGGCTGAGACACCCTGTGTTGGTGCCGTGTCCTCAGGAATTATTTGTGTCAGCACGCAGTTCCCCTGTGCGCTCATTCTCTTGTTTCCCGAACCTGCCAAAAATTTTCCATTGGTATGCTAGGTAGACTTGCATTTATTTGCAAAATGACCCGGCTTCCCACACATTGAGCACAAGAAATTAGAGTTTGTTCCCTTTTTCTCCATTGTCCCCTGTTTCTGCTTGCTTTTTTTCATCCCTTTTTTGCGTTGGCCATCCCCTGAGTGTGTCAGGCCTGTCTGCAAAGCAGTTGCCAGAACATTTTGTGGTCTACAGTACCTATCTTGGAACAAGTTTGGATCATGTCTGTCAACAATGCCTGGCAGCGCATTTATAACCTTTCTGCAGTCATCATTTGTGTTACCTCTTGCTAAAGTCTTGCATAGAACCTGCCTCAAAATATCATCCTCAAGCTTCTCTAAAGCTGATTGCAAGCCTTTCAACAAAGGGCAAGGACAATTCCTTCGCTTCCTGAGTTATCTTCACATATTGTGGCCTGGGAGCAGCCATTTCCATGGTTTTTAATAATGCCATGAAGCCTACCTTTTGGCCCTGCTCAAGTATGAGAGGGTCCCAGATAGCCAGAAGGAGGAGTCAGATGCCTGGCAGACCGGCTGCTGGAAGGAAAAGAGATCCCAAGATGAGTCAC
>WBNO01006819.1:0-22563 GCA_013400575.1 Peucedramus taeniatus
TTTTTTACTGATAATGTAAAGAAATTATACCTAATTTTTTTATTTAGTTAAATTTTAAATTTAACTAAATAAAATTTTTAATTTTTAGTTTTTAAATTTAAAAGCTAACTAATTTAAGCTAGTTTATTATTTTTAGAATAGTTTGTTTTTAGAGTTTATTTAGGGAAAGAAGTCTTTTTTGTCAAGGTTATGGGATTTTTTTACAAGGAGAAAAAACAGTTTTTTTGTGGTTTTAAATTTTGTTATGAATAACAGCTATTCCCAACAGCCTGCTTTAAACCCAAAAAATCCTGGCTCAGCTCCAACCCCCAGAATTCATTTTGCAGCAGGTAAAATCTGAAAGGTCACCAAAATCCTGAATGTACCAGAAATCCCAAAGATTTTGTCCCAAAGCAGAAGCTGTCACTGCTTATTGCACAATTATTGGGCATGGGCTGTCTGCAGGAAGTGTTTGAGGGCAAACATGGGATTTCCACATTTCCAGGGATTTCAAAATCCTCAGTGCAGGTGGCTTTAGCAGCTGGATCATCCCTGAGCCCTCCTCGTGGGGGTTTTACTCAGATCCTCCAGCCTGTGGATATTTCCTCCAGGAAATTGAAAATCAGCTCTTCTGGGAATTTAAATTATTTTTAAAATAAAAGTGTGACAAAAGAAAATCCCTCTCCCATTCCTGCAAATATTTTGCTTCCCAAGGCTGAGAGGAGGAAAACTGGTGTTGTCCAGCACTCCTGAGCCTGGTGCACATGAAGAAATCAGGAAATCAGGATCAGTTTGGCCCTTCTCATTCCACACCCTCAGATTTCCAAGGCTGGAAGGAATTTTCAGCCACTCTTTGCCCACAGCTCCTCTTAATGGGGAATAAAAACTGCAGCTGAATAATTGCCACCACTTTACTTTGAATTTTGACTCCTCTGTCTCACCTTTTGCTGAAAAATAATGTAAATGTCAGTTTAGGGAGTGCAAGGTGATTCTTTTCCCTGTTTTTGGCTCTCTCCTCAGAACACCAAAGCGAGTCCTGGCGTTTGTGCGGGTCAAGCCAACTGCTCATTTTGCCCAAGATATGATCAGGCTTGGAGCAGACAACAAGGTAGAGTCAAAGAAATTGGAATTGGGAAAGGTCTGGAGTGTGCCTTCAGCTTTTCCAATGGAAAACCAGGATTTTTCATCCCTTGAGGCCACGGATAACGTTTTGGGGTGTTGGTTGGTGTTTTTCTGCTTGGCTGTGGTTTTGTCACAGCGAGTGTGAGGATGGTAAAACACAATTCCTGTGTGCAATCACCAGGAAAACCCTTCAAAAGACTGGGGCTGGCTGATCCATGAGGAATTCCCAGTGTTAACCACAAATTGGCACAGTCTATTTCCATCCCCTCTTATGCAAATTCCTCCCTTTGCCTTCTTGTGCTTAATGAATTTCCCTGAGGCACAAAATCACTGAGAGTTAAACAGATGAGCTTAACCACATTTCCTTTTATTTATAATGTGTATCACCAGAAATTTGAGAGCATTACCAGATATTTTTAGGACATCTACAACCATCCAAGGCAGTAAAATAACTCTGTTATTTGTGCTCCCTTTTCTACTTAGCCCCGGGTCCTGAACTGCTGAAAACCCTCAGGGCTGTTGGGTTGATCTCCCTCTCTTTTTGGCTTGCAGAGCATCGATATCTACATCCAGAAGAGTCCCAGGGGAGGAATTGTGAATAACACTCAGACTGACTGGTCCTTCAAGCTGGATGGGCTCCTCCACAACACTTCCCAGGAAATGGTTTATGAGACAGTGGCAAAGAACTTGGTGTCCAAAGCTTTGCAGGGCTACAATGGTAATTTATTGCAATTCTTGTTCTTTTGATCACAACAAGAGATTGGGTTTGAGCAGAGAGCCACTTGCTGTTCTGTTGGAGGCTCCCTCCTGAGTTTATCCTTTTGCTTTTGGATTTTTTTTTTAGGCACCATCATGTGCTATGGGCAAACTGGGGCTGGCAAAACCTACACCATGACAGGAGCAGTCTCTGAGTACAGGAACAGAGGGATCATCCCCAGAGCTATCCAGCAGGTACTGATTGCAGCTGGCTGGGAAAAGAGGAGGGAGAAGCACCAAGAAACACTCTTCTATCACCTCTTGCTGATAGAAAAGTGTTTGAACACAGTGAATAAGTTTTATGTGGTTTTTTTTTTCCTCCATTTTACCCCGGGGATGATGGTTAAAGAATAAAGGAGTTTTATTGTCATTTTCAAAGGTTGTTCCCCTTTAGTTCCTGTTTGAGTTCTTGCTGCTCCCCAAATGTCACTGAGCCTTCAAAAGAGGTGTTTTCCAAACTGTTATTTTGTGAAATCAGGTTAAAACTGAACATAAAATCATTAAAAAACACCTCTAAGGCACAGAGACACTGGCACAGAGTGCCCAGAGCAGCTGTGGCTGCCCTTGGGTCCCTGGAAGTGTCCAAGGCCAGGCTGGACAGGGCTTGGAGCAGCCTGGGACAGTGTGAGGTCCCTGCCCTTGTCAGGAGTGGAATGGGATGGGTTTAAGGTCCCTTCCAACCCAAACCACTCTAGAATTCCATGATTCTATAAGATCATTAAATCCAAATCCAAGCTGAGCCCTCAGAGCTCAAATTGATCCCCACACACCCCCAGATGCACTTGGAGATGTTCAGAACTATTTATCTATCAATATCTATCTCTATATTACAGAAATTTATGTGTTACATACACCTCAATGTATTTATTTCTATTTTATATCCTTTTAAATTTTATACCTTTTATATCTACTTATACCACACCCATTCATATCTTATATCAACATCTACCCAAATGTCTTCTCTAAAAAGCCACAAATAACTCCAAATCTCCCTGTGAACGGACACAAACCCTTTGTCTTGGTGCAGATCTTCAAATCAGCTGCAGCATTCCTCAACATCCTGGTGACTGTCAGGATTTCCTACCTGGAGATCTACAACGAGGCCTTGTTTGACCTCCTGGCGCCGGCGCTGGGCCGCGGCTGCAAGGACACCCAGCTGGCTGTCATGGATGGTCCCCAGGGGGTTTATGTCAAGGGGCTCTCCATCCACCCTGTCAGCCACGAGGAGGAGGCTCTGCATCTTCTTTTTGAGGCAAGAGAACCCAAATATTCCCTTTAATCCCGTGGTTGTGGGCGCTGGCTGAAGGAGGAGGTGGAAAAGCTGAAGGAGTGGGTGGCCAAGATGGCGGAATGAGGTTCAGCCATTGAACTCCTCTTGGTGGTGGGGAGAAAAACTTGGTCTTGCAAGGGAAATATCCCTAGGTCAGGGATTCTGGAAGATGCTCCAAGAAAAGATGGTTTGGGGTGATCGTGGCACTGTTGGAATTGACAGCTGGGCTGTTCAGGGTGAGAGGTTTGTGAGGGGGCTTTGATTACTGAGATCAGTATCTATCTTTTCCTTGTGGATGCTTCAGTTGGTGAGGAAAACAGGGATAAATAATTGGATCTGGCTGCAGGAGGTGGATCCTCAGCCAGAGCCATCTGCTGTCCTTAAAATCTGTCTCTGGCCTTTTTAATAACCCAGTGGTGTCCTGAGCTCTGGAATGTGCAGGAGCTGCCTCTTCCTTTTTAAAGAGCAGAAGGAGGGTGATGATGGCTGAGAAAGCTGGGAATGTTCACCTGGGGAAGAGAAGGATCTGGGGAGAGCTCAGAGCCCCTTCCAGGGCCTAAAGGAAGAGCTGGAGAGGGACTGGGGACAAGGCCTGGAGGGACAGGACACAGGGAATGGCTCCCACTGCCAGAGGGCAGGGATGGATGGGATATTGGGAATGGGGAATTCCTGGCTGGGAGGGTGGGAGGGGCTGGGATGGAATTCCCAGAGCAGCTGTGGCTGCCCCTGGATCCCTGGCAGTGTCCAAGGCCAGGCTGGACACCGGGGCTTGGAGCAGCCTGGGATAGTGGGAGGTGTCCCTGCCCATCCAGGGGTTGGATGGGATGGATTTAAGGCCTCTTCCCACATCCCTTTGTGTTCCTGGCACAAAGGGATTCAGATCCCTGCCCATCACGGATCCCATGTGGGAATTGTCAGTGCCATTTGAAGCTTGGGGAGCTCTTTGCTTCTCCAGTCATCAGGAAATGGAAAGAGCCACAGAGATTTTGCCTGGTTTGTCCTCAAAAAGCCCCAATTCCATGAGCTGAGCCTGGAATTTTCTCTCCATTGGCAGGGTGAGACCAACAGGGTGATAGCAGAGCACACCCTGAATAAGAATTCCTCCAGATCCCACTGCATCTTCACCATGTACATTGAGGTGAGAGCTCCAGCCTTTTTCCTACAAATTGAAACGACTTTCTGGGGATCCAAGGGCATCTTTGCAGTCTGTTTTTTTCCTGTATTTCAGTTTTGTCTGCCCCTAAGTGCAGCTTCTCTTCCTCTCTCCCTCAGTGTCGTTCCAGAGATTACACCATTCACAAATGCCTTAAATCTAAAATCACCTTAATTGACCTGGCAGGGTCTGAGAGACTGAGCAAGACTGGGGTGAGTGGTGGGAGCTCCTTGGGTTCCTTTGGAAAAACAGGGAAGGGAACAGAGCTGGGAAGGAGCTGGAACACCAGGAGAGGCTGAGGGAGCTGGAAAGGGGCTCAGCCTGGAGAAAAGGGGGATCAAGGGGGACCTTGTGGCTCTGCAGAGCTCCTGACAGGAGGGGACAGCCAGGGGGGTCGGGCTCTGCTCCAGGGAACAGGGACAGGAGGAAATGGCTTCAGGGAGAGGCTCAGGTTGGATATTGGGAATATTCCTTCCTGGAAGGGGTTCTCCAGCCCTGGCCCAGCTGCACAGGGCAGTGCTGGAGGGATTTAACATCCATGTGGATGTGGCTTTGGGGACATGGTCAGGGGTGGCCTTTGCAGTGCTTTTAGTGATCTAAAAGACCTTTTCCAACCTCAACAATTCCCTGATTCTGTGACATTCTGCGTTGATGAGAATGAAAACAATCCCAGCCCTGCAGAGTTCTCCCCTGCTGAGGAACCCTCCCTCTCCTGTGTGTGACCAGAGCTGTCTCCTCTTGCTCTCCCCTGCAGTCTGAGGGCCAGGTGCGGGTGGAGGCCTCCTACATCAACAAATCCCTGTCCTTCCTGGAGCAGCTGGTCATCGCCCTGGCCGATCCCAAGAGGGAGCACATCCCCTTCAGGCAGAGCAAACTCACCCACGTCCTCAAGGACTCGCTGGGTAAGAGCTGGCACTGCCCACAGCTCCTGCAAAACTGGTGCTGCAATGGGCACAGCAACTCCTGAGGTCAACATTTATCGTGGAATCCTGGAATGGTTTGGGTTGGAAGGGAACTTAAGGATCATCCATTGCTCCCCTGCCATGGCAGGGACACCTCCCACTGTCCCAGGGTGCTCCAAGTGTGGACATTAAATCTGTCTCTGGTCTTTTTAATAACCCAGTGGTGTCCTGAGCTCTGGAATGTGCAGGAGCTGCCTCTTCTGCTTTAAAGAGCAGAAGGAGGGTGATGATGGCTGAGAAAGCTGGGAATGTTCACCTGGGGAAGAGAAGGATCTGGGGAGAGCTCAGAGCCCCTTCCAGGGCCTAAAGGAAGAGCTGGAGAGGGACTGGGGACAAGGCATGGGATGGAGGGACAGGACACAGGGAATGGCTCCCACTGCCAGAGGGCAGGGATGGATGGGAGATTGGGAATTGGGAATTCCTGGCTGGGAGGGTGGGAGGGACATCCTTGGACATTTCCAGGGAACCAGGGGCAGCCACAGCTGCTCTGGGCATCCTGAAAAACACAATCTTTACCAACATCTGGAACTCAGAGTTTTTATTCCCATTCTCCTCCTGCATCCTCATCCCATGAGACACAAATTTCACCTTTTTAGTCACTCTGTGCCTCTTTTTCTGTGCCCTTTGGAGGGACAGTTACACCCTGGTGTGTCCTTTGTGCTTCTTTACACTGAAAGAAGCCTTAGGTGGGATCTTGGGCAGGAATTCCTGGCTGGGAGGGTGGGGAGGGGCTGGGCTGGAATTCCCAGAGCAGCTGTGGCTGCCCCTGGATCCCTGGAAGTGCCCAAGGCTGGGCAGGGCTGGGAGCAGCCTGGGACAGTGGGAGGTGTCCCTGCCATGGCAGGGGTGGCACTGGATGGTCACTAAATCCCTTCCACCCCAAAAACATTCTGGGATTCTGTTGGAACCCTGGCTACTGAAAGTTTTAGACTTTCTGTGTTAACAGACACTGACCCCAAAGCAAACACTGCACTTAACCTACAACCATAGGAAAAACTTCCAAAATTAAATAATAAAGCTAAAACTATAAGTATATCATTTAAATAAAATTGTTCTAATATCACACAGTAGAAAACTTAAAGTTTAAAGTTTTAAAATACAGTAATATATATAAAACAAGATAAAAGTTTTAAGACAGAAACTAATCCTTCTTCTTTACCTTCTTCACCTTATTCATAAGTTTAAATATTATGTAATTAAATAAAAATCTACATTATGAGTCACAATTAATTAGTTATTAAAAATATAAATAATTTAAGTATCATTTCCTAATTAAACAATTTATCCTTTAAAAACCTTATAAAAATACAACTCCATTTTTATTTCTCCTCTATTTTAATCAGCACATCATAAAATACACTGCAGGAAAGGAAACAACAACAAAAAAAAGTCACCCAAAATGATATGATTTGCTTTATTTTTATTATTATTTTTTTCCAGGGGGAAACTGCAACACTGTCCTGGTGACAAACATCTATGGGGAAGCTGAGCACGTGGAGGAGACTGTGAGTGGGGGGAATTCCTGCAGATCCAGCCCTGTCCTGCCTGCTTTAAGGAGCAGTTTCTGGAGGGTTTTGAGAGGGCAACTCCTGCCTAATTCACCCCAGACCTGGGAGAGCTCATCCCATCCCAAAGGCTCAGATCCACACTCCTGGCAGAGAGAGCCTGAGGCAGAGCAGGCAGGAGCTGCATGGATTTAAGCTCACTGGAGAAAGAATAATAGTAATAAAAATAACAATAATAACAATAATAACAATAATTTTAATTTTAATTTTAATTTTAATTTTAATTTTAATTTTAATTTTAATAATACTTATCATTCTCAGCATATTATTATTAACATTATTATATCATACTATAATATGTTATTATATTATATTATTGATATATTTTAATAATATATAGCATATAATAATATATAAANATTAACAATAGATAACATATAATAATATATTAATTATTAATATAATTATTAATATTGATTATTGTTAATTGCTAATGATTTTATCTAATGTATAATCATATAATAATAATATGATATGATATTATATAATATAGTATTATGATATAGTAATATTAATAACATGCAATAATGATAATGATGATGATGATGATAATGATAATAATAATAATAATAATAATAGGAATGAGGAGGAGCCTCCAGAGGTTGTTTTTTAACCCTAAATGCTAAAATGGGTGAAAATCCCCCTGTGTGATCTGTAGCAAACAGGAAGGAATCACCTGGAACAATTCACAGATTTTATATCTCTCTGCTCTTGGGTCTGACAGAATTAGGTAGAAAGATTAGGAAAATGATATTTCTGCCAAGATCTCTTTTATCTGCTTTAAACCTTTTTTTTTCCAGCTGTCCTCCCTCCGTTTTGCCACCAGGATGAACTGGGTGACAGCAGAGCCTGTCCCCAACGAGCCCTTCTACAAGGAGGTAGGGACAGCAGGGCCTGGGGAAGAGGAACATTAAAATATTATCATTAATATTTAGGATAATTACCTGAAAAACCTGAGCAAACTCGGGTGGTTTCATAAACAACCCTTCCTCAGCCAAGCTGATTTTAGGTGGGTGATAAAATAGATCAATATTAAACCTTTTTATGGGTTTTTAATTATAGTTCCCTGGTCTGAGGCACAGCCATGCAGGTGGTCACATCTTCCTGGGAATTATTTCTTCTGCATATCTCACATTTTTGTGATGAGATTCAGCTCTCAACAGAGAGATTTTATGGTGAATTATTCCCCTGTCATGCAGAGAAATCATCTCCAGTCCTCCTGCAGCTTCATCCTTGTTGCTGCTGGTAACAGAACAGCTTCTCCACAATTAGAAAACTTGCTTAATTAAGGAAATAATTTAAAGGAAGGGATCACAGGATATTAGAGTGCAATTTCAGAGTGAAAACCAAACTGGAGGAGCTGAAATTGGAAGGAAACTTTGTGCTTTGGTGCTCCAGAGGTCACTCCAAAGCAACTCAGTGTCCACTGCTCCCTGATTTTTGTGCTCACCTTTCTTGGAAACACATTTTAAAAAGTGAATCCTTGAAGATATTCCATGTTAGGGAGAAATTCAGTCAAATCCAGCACAGGAAAATCTCTTCTTTGTCCCAGTTACTGTCAGAGCTGCTGAGTTCAGGGCAGAGGTGAGCCCTGCACAATGCTTGGCTTCCAGGATAATGTCCCAGATCCTGGAATTTGATGGTCCCTGCAATTCCAGACCAGGAAATGATCCCATTAAAAAGCAGTGATGGCTTGGGCAGGCTCTGCAGGCAGGATCCATCAGAAACTCTCCTGCAGGGAGCTAATCAAAGGAAAATCAAGCTGATTTCCAGACCCACTGATTCCCTGCTGCAGGCCCTGAGGGAGCTGGGATCCAGCTGGGATATTCTCCAATATCCAATATCCAAAGCAGCCAAATTTGTGCTGCTTTTAGCAGTTTGTTTTTTTCCCTCAATATAATTTAGTGGTTTGCTCACCCTTTTTTTTTTTTTTTTCCTGGTAGACATCAGTGAAGGCTCTGGAGGAGGAGATCCAGCTCCTGAAGCAAGAATTGATCATGCAAGAGAGCTTGGTGAGGAGCAGTGAACTCATTGTCCAGTGGGGTTGTGTCCTTCCCTCTGCTCCCAGCACCATCTTCTGGGGCTTTGGGAAACCTCTGAAGATCCCACAGAGAGGGGTGATGTTGGAATTTCAATCCCCAGCCACTGGAGATGGGTTTTGGATTTTTTTCTAGACTCTTGAAGATTTTCTGTTGGTTGGTTGCTCCCAAATCCCATCTCCTGCCAAGTCAGGTGATGAGAATCCCAAGCAGAAATGGGCACAGCAGTTCCAGGTGTTTGCCAGAGCAGTGGAATCACAGAATTCCAGAATGGTTTGGGTTGGAAGGGACCTTAAAGCCCAACCCATCCCACCCTGCCATGGCAGGGACACCTCCCACTGTCCCAGGGTTCTCCCAGCCCTGTCCAACCTGGCTTTGGACACTTCCAGGGATCCAGGGGCAGCCACAGCTGCTCTGGGCACCCTGTGCCAGGGCCCCCCATCCTCCCAGGGAACAATTCCTTCCTTAAATCCAGCCTGAATCTCCCCTCTTTTAGTTTAAAACCATCACTCCTTGTCCCCCCAGCACAGGACCTGCCCAAAGCTTTGTCCCTGTTCTTCTCACAGCCTCCCTCAGCTGTTTGTAACTCCCTGATTCTCAGTTTTCCAATCTTTTGGGGTTTTTTTTAGGCAAATCATTCCTTGATGAGTTACAACCCCCTGACTACAGCCCAGAGAGCAGAAATCAGATCCCAGGTCCAGAAATACCTCAGAGGAGTCATTGAAGAAATTGATGTAAGTAGTGAGAAAAGGACTTAAATCCTGATTCCATCCTCTTTTCCTCAAGAGAGGAGCAGTGACAATGCCTTTTGAGGAGGCTGTTTTTCACCCCAAACCCACTACAGAATTGTAATTTAATTTCTTTTTGCTTTGTTAAGTCTGTTGCATGTTTTCCTTCCATTTTTTTTTTTTGTTTGGTAACTCCAGGAGATTTTTCCTTAACCTTAAAACCCTTTAAACTGATTTATTTGGAACTCCTTTATATAATTAATATCAAAACTGATGGCTTTGTACCTCTCTTCCTCAGATTGTGAATGTCAGGCAGATCCAGGAGGTGTTTAGACAGTTCAAAGTGATTTTAAGGTAAGTCCAGAGATCCCAGAGTGGTTTGGGTTGGGAAGAACCTTAAGGATCATCCCATTCCATCCCAATCCATGGGCAGGGGCACCTCCCACTATCCCAGCCTGCTCCAAACCCTGGCCAGCCTGGATTTAAAGGTTCAAACAAGGGGATGGGATTGAGCAGAGTTGGTATGGTTTGATGTGGACCATTAAAAGGTCTTGGAAGGTATTAAAATAACCATAAAAAACCTTTAATATTAAAGAGCCCTAAAGGAATGTCATGGAAAAGGAGAGGAAGAGAGTGGACAAAGGTTATCATGGGAAGCCTGGGAGGGGTGTTGAGGGATAAAACCACAGGTAAAAGGGTTTTTTCTTTGGGAATCTGCCTTTGGCAGGGATCACAGGAGGGAAAGGATTCCTAAAGGGCTGGTTTTTTCCTTAGCCAACAGGAGGAAGAAGTGGAGAGCAGGCTCTGGAGCAAGTATGGGCTGGGACACGTGGTTGAGTCTGAGTCTGAGTCTGAGTCTAGTTCTAGCTCTGATCTGCGTTTGGAGGAGGCTGAGGAGGAGCAGGAGGACACGGTAATGCCTGGGCTTGACCTGGCCCAAAATCCAGCTGAGAGCTGGCTCCTGTGTGCCAAAATGGGAGCTGTAGAAAGCAGATTTTTCCTTGTTGAAATCAAACTCAGAAATGTCACTGGGGTGAGTTTGTCATAAAATGTGTCCAGAGCAGAGATGCACCATGAACAAAGAGGAATTCCTGGCAGCAGAGGGATTAATTGGGCCCTTTATCTGCACAGAATAATTTAGGAAATGGCAATTAGAATCCCAGAAAGGTTTGAGTTGGAAGGAACATTAAAGATCATCCCATTCCATGGGCAGGGTCACATCCCACTAATCCAGGTTACTCCAAATCAAATCCAACCTGGCCTTGGGCACTTCCAGGGATCCAGGGGCAGCCACAGCTTCCCTGGGAATTCCATCCCAGGGCCTCCCCACCCTCCCAGCCAGGAATTTCTTCCCAATATCCCATTTAAACATTGCCCCTTTCAGTTTAAAGCCCTGTACAATGCAATCTCCAAGATGACCTTTCTGTCACTGGGTTGGAGCAGGTGAGGTCCTGCCTCTGCTGAGATCCCTTTTTTAATCCTTATCATTTCTGGAGCCAAGTGTATAAATCCCACCTAATCCATAAATCCTCCTGTGGGCTCTCATAGAATTTTTAACTCCCACACTGGGCTGTTCCAGGGGATGGAGGAGCTGCTGGGCAAGGCCTGGACAGCTTCCATGGTGTGCAGAAATGGGATATTCCTTTGTTTTTCCATCTTTCCTTCCATGGTGTGCACAAATGGGATATTCCTTTGTGTTTCTATCTTTCCTTTCTGTGCTTCCATGGTGTGCAGAAATGGGATATTCCTTTGTGTTTCCATCTTTCCTTCCATGGTGTGCACAAATGGGATATTCCTTTGTGTTTCTATCTTTCCTTCCATGGTGTGCACAAATGGGATATTCCTTTGTGTTTCCATCTTTCCTTTCTGTGCTTCCATGGTGTGCACAAGTGGGATATTCCTTTGTGTTTCCATCTTTCCTTCCAAGGTGTGCACAAGTGGGATATTCCTTTGTGTTTCCTTTCTGGGCTTCCAGGGTGTGTACAAATGGGATATTTATTTCTTTTCCAGTCAAGTTCAGATAAGGATAAGGATTCAGAGCAGGAAGATGTTTCAGGGACTCTTGATATTGGAAGTCCTTCTACATCCCCCACTCCTGCTGGGAAGAAGGAAGCTGATGAGTGAGTTCAGCAGTCACACCCCTCCCCTTCACCTCTGATAATCATGGAATCATGGAATTGTCAAGATTGGAAAAGCCCTCCCAGCTCATGGAGTCCAACCATCCCCCAGCACTGCCAAGGCCACCCCTGACCATGTCCCCAAGTGTCACATCCACAGGGTTTTATATCCCTGTAGGGATGGGGACTCCACCATGCCCTGAGCAGCAGGGCCAGGGCTGGGCAGACTTTTTGGGGAAGGAATTTTCCCAATATCCAGCCTGAACTCCCCTGGCCCAGCTTGGGGCAGTTTCCCCTTGTCCTGTCCCTGTTCCCTGGCACCTTCTGTCCCCCTCAGGGCCTTTCCCAGCTGTTGTCCCCAATCCTTGTGGCACCCAAGTGCAGGACCCAGCACTTCCCAGTGCCCAGCTCTGGTCAGGAATGTGCAGCCCATGGAGAAGGAATGGAGGGAGCTGCCAGAGGAGCAGCAGAGATTTGGGGAGGGAAAGGGGAAGCAGCCAGTCCTGAGCAGAGGAAGCAGTTTACAGAAGTAAACCCTGCTTGGTTCCTCCCTGACATTTCCCCAAAGTCCTCGTGGAGGGAGCAGAGGAAGCACCAAGGCTTTGGTGTCCATGTGACCCCTGTCTTTGCTGTGCTGCTCTGCTTTCAGGGGATGTGGCAAACACTCCTCTGTCTGTGCTCCAAATCCCACTCTCCTGGCCACACCATTCCTTAGGGAGGAATCCCCTGGGAGGGTGGCAGGCCCTGGCACAGGGTGCCCAGAGCAGCTGTGGCTGCCCCTGGATCCCTGGCAGTGCCCAAGGCCAGGCTGGATTTGGTTTGGAGCAGCCTGGGACAGTGGGAGGTGTCCCTGTCCATGGCAGGGGTGGATTGGGATGGGCTTTAAGGTCCCAACTAAACCCATTCCATGATTCCATTATGATTTTATTTCTATTCCCTGTAGTTGAAGCTGGAGGGGTTTGTGGAGGGAGAGGAGCAGGGAGCCAGGCTTGGTTTAAATGTGGGGTTGGATCAAATCCTTGGAGATTCCTTTTGGAGAGGGTTAACCTTTGTCCAGGTGTGCCCAAAGCTGGGCAGGGTGGGACTGCTGTGCTTGTGATCCTTCTCAGGAGAGCTCCTCCAGCCTGGCCTCTATCCCACACTATCCAGGGCAGTTCCTCCACTCTGAGGATTAAGGATTTGTGGGAACAAGGCTGATTTTATTCCTTGTCAGTGGATATTCCTCTGGAAACTTTGGTAGAAGTTACCTCAAATCAGTTTTGAACTCAGCAAAGCCAAACCCGCAGCGTGTTTTGGTTCCAGATCCCTCTGGTGAAGAAACTGATGAATCTGGTTTGTGTTTTCCCCCCTGCCAGGGAGGAAAGAAGTGGGAGCCCTCCTACTGAGACAGATCAGGATGAATCCTTATCATCCAAAAGTCCTGCCAAGGATCTGGCTGAGGAAGAGGAAAAGGAAGAAGAAGAGGAAGAAGAAGAGGAAGAGGAAGAAAAAGAGAAAAAGAAAGAAAAAGGAAAAAAGGAAGAGCAAGAGGAAACAGGTGACCTGGACAGTGATGAAGAGCCCTCAATCACTTCAAAGGATTCCCAGAACCTCAGGTAGGTTTTCCCTGGGAGGGAGTAAATCCCCTTTTCCAGTGGGTGCTTTACACTGGATTGATTACCCTGAGTGCAACTCCAAGGCAAAGGGGAGAGATTTGGAGATGTGCAGGGAATACAGGACAGGAGTGGTGGTGGGAACTCCCTGAGCTCCAAGTGATGGTGGTGGGGTCACCTCTGTGCTTCCAGCTCTGCCCTGGCCACTTGCTCTTGAATATTTAAAACCTTCAATTAATTGAATTTCTTTAATTTTAATTTTATTTTATTTAAATTAATTTAATTCTTTAATCTCTGAAAACTGCAGCAGCTCTTTGGGGAGTGGGAAAACTTCAGGGAGACCTCACATCCATCCAGAAATCTCCACAGTCATGGAAATGGAGCTAAAGAATTATGGAATTCCAGGCTGGCTTGGGAGGGAAGGGAATTTAGGGATTATCCCATTCCATCCCTGGATGGGCAGGGACACCTCCCACTGTCCCAGGCTGCTCCAGCCTGGCCTTGGGCACTGCCAGGGATCCAGGGGCAGCCCCAGCTGCTCTGGGAATTCCATCCCAGCCCCTCCCCACCCTCCCAGCCAGGAATTCCCAATTCCCAATCTCCCATCCATCCCTGCCCTCTGGCAGTGGGAGCCATTCCCTGTGTCCTGTCCCTCCATCCCTTGTCCCCAGCCCCTCTCCAGCTCTCCTGGAGCCCCTTCAGGCCCTGCCAGGGGCTCTGAGCTCTCCCTGGAGCCTTCTCCTCTCCAGGGGAACATTCCCAGCTCTCCCAGCCTGGCTCCAGCCCTGCAGCAGCTCTGGAGCCTCCTCTGGATTTATTCCAGCAGCTCCAGGTCCCTGTGCTGTTGGATCTGGGGCAGCTCTGCAGGTGGGGTCTCACCTGAGGGACAGAGGGGCAGAATCCCCATTTCCTGCTGCCCCTGCTGGGGATCAGCCCAGGATGTGATTTCTGGGTTCCAGCAGGGCAGTGAAGCTGTTGCAGAATTCCCTCCTGGAGCTCCTCATGGTGTTTCCATCCCCTCCATGGCCTCCACACAGGATTTGTGTCCCTTTCCATCCCCTCTATGGCCTCCACAGGGGATTTGTGTCCCTTTCCATCCCCTCCATGGCCTCCACAGGGGATTTGTGTCCCTTTCCATCCCCTCCATGGCCTCCACACAGGACTTGTGTCCCTTTCCATCCCCTCCATGGCCTCCACACAGGATTTCTGTCCCTTTCCATCCCCTCCATGGCCTCCACACAGGACTTGTGTCCCTTTCCATCCCCTCCATGGCCTCCACAGGGGATTTGTGTCCCTCTGACATTCCCAGGGCTGGCAGGACAGGCTGCTGCAGCTGCAGGAGGCACATCCCAGGGCACTCCCAGCAGCTGGAGCTGCCTCTGGGAGCTGGAGCTGTGGCACTTTGCCCGGGGCTGTTGTTTACAGCCCTGTGCCAGCCTCACACAGCCCTGGAGGAGCTGGAAAATGCCCTTAAGAGGTCACTCAGGCAAGGCAGGAGCTGGAGTTTGGAATGAGGAATGTGGAGCCCTCTGGGCACCTGCCTTGGAATGAGATGAGCTTTAAGGTCCCCTCCAACCCAATCATTCCATGGTTTTCTGTTTTTATCTTCTGCTCCCAAACCCATCCTGCTCTCCAGGAATATCAGCAGCACAGAGCAGCATCTGTGGCCTGTGACATTCTCCTTTTTGTGCCTGGAGTGGCTCCTACTGGAATAACACCAGGTGTTCACTGGGACATGCTGGCATCAAAACTACTTCACAGAAAAGTCAGGAATGGCACTTGGAATTCTGACTTGGAAAACAGGCAGGACTTGCAGGGCATGGCAGGAGCTGGCCAGTGCTTGGAGCTGTGGGCTTTGGCTCCAGAGGGGGCTGATCCTGCTGGGAATGCAGCATGGGCAGAGCAAAGGCATTTGTTTAACAATAGGGAGGAACAATATCCATTATTTTGGTGCAAATTCAACCCATGAAAGGCTGGCTTTCCAGGGAATACTCAGTTCTGAGGCATCTCCTGAGGAATAGGGTGTCTGTGTAGAAGAGCTTTGTTCTGGGAGCAGCCTGGGGGACAGGGGGTGTTGGGATTGGCACGGGAACAGTGCCAGGGACCCCAAAGGAACCCCCTGAAATCCCATCAGACCTCAGCTGTGGCTATTGCCAAGGACTGGGGAGGCCACACCTCAAATCCTGAGTGGAATTTTGGGCCCCTCACCCCACTGAGGGGCTGGAGCATGTCCGGGGAATGGAGCTGGAGCCCCAGGAGAGGCTGAGGGAGCTGGGAAGGGGCTCAGCCTGGAGAAAAGGAGCCTCAGGGGGGACCTTGTGGCTCTGCAGAGCTCCTGGCAGGAGGGGAGTTTAAGGAGTTATTCTAGACAAGAGTTAATACACAAACCATTATTCTATTTATCTTTACTTTTCTACTCCTTATTTAATTTTTCTACTAACAAATCTTATGACTACTGCTTAACTCTAATCACAGCTCTGCTGTCTCTGAGGCCTATCTTTTACAACTTTCCCAAAACCCTCTGATTTTAAGAATTCCCAGACTGGGGGGGTCGGGCTCTGCTCCAGGGAACAGGGACAGGAGCAGAGGGAACGGCCTCAGGCTGGGCCAGGGCAGGCTCAGGGTGGAAATTGGGAAAATTTCCTCCTGGAAAAGGTGCTGAAGCCTTGGAAGGGACAGCCCAGGGCAGTGGTGGTTCCCCATCCCTGGTGGGATGTGACATCCATATGGATGTGGCACTTGGGGACACGGTCAGGGGTGGCCTTGGCAGTGCTGGGGGATGCTTGGACTCAATGATCTTGGAGAACTTTTCCAATCAGGGTAGGACAGAGTGACCTCCATGTCTGTATCTGCTTTCAGGCCCTCTCTGTCCAAGCAAGAGGCATTTGAGGTGTTTAAGAAGGAGACTGGACAGGAGATCCACCGGATCTTCAGGGAGAACAAGAGAATCCTCATTGCCAGGAAGAAGAGAAGCCACTCTGTGGCCCAGAACATCAATGGCCTCAAGCAGCAGATGGAAGCAATCAAGGAGGCTCTGGAGGCTCAGAAGAGGAAGAGGAGGCAGGAGGGTGAGGGAGCAGCATGGGACAGGGGATGGAGCTCTGGGCTTTGAGATCTCATCCTTGATTTGATTTAATTTAATAGAGGTGGTGGTTAAGGAATCGCCCTGGGATAGGGATTTGCCTCTGGATTCAATATTTCCTCTGTCCCTATGTGGTTTCCAGGTTCCAGGGCAATTTTGGGTGGTCATGGAACCACTGGGCTTCAAGCAGTTTTGGGTGGTCACAGAACTCCAGGATGGTTTGGGTTGGAAGGGGTGTTAAGGATCATCCCACTCCACCTCTGCCATGGGCAGGGACTCCTCCCACTGTCCCAGGCTGCTCCAAACCAAATCCAACCTGGCCTTGGACACTTCCAGGGATCCAGGGGTAGCTACAGCTTCCCTAGACAACCTGTGCCTCCCAACCCTCCCAGCCAGGAATTCCTTCCCAATATCCCATCTAAGCAATCCAAGGGATTTTTCCCCTGGGAGCCAAGTCAGACCCTCCCTCAGGTGTGACATCTGCAGAGCCCTGTCCCTGCTGTCCACCCTCACCAGAACCTTCCCTTCCTTTTCTCCCTCTCCAGGAGAATACACAGATGAGAAAGGACAGGTGATCATCAATGAGAACGAGTTCTCCCTCATCCTGAAGCTGAAGGAGCTGAAGGAGGAGCACAGGACTGGCTTTGCTGAGCTGCAGGACCTGAAGGCTGAGATCCAGTACTGCCAGCAGCTCGTGGATAAGTGCAGGAAAAGGCTCATTTCAGGTACAGCACCAGGGCCCAGCAGCCTCCAGCTCAGCTGGGATAAATCCAGACTGGAGCACTCCCAAACATCATGGAATCCCAGATCTGGGATGGAAGGGACCTTAAAACTCATCCAGTTCCAGTCCCCTCCCACTATCCCAGGGTGCTTCCAGCCCCAATGTCCAGCCTGGCCTTGGACACTTCCAGAGATCCAGGGGCAGCCACAGCTGCTCTGGGAATTCCATCCCAGCCCCTCCCCACCCTCCCAGCCAGGAATCCTTTCCCAATATTCCATCCATCCCTGCCCTCTGGCAGTGGGAAGTCATTCCCTGTGTCCTGTCCCTCCAGCCCCTTGCCAAATTACCATTCTCTGTTGTCCTTGGTCCTGTTGCCTTCCAGACTGGATTTTATCCATAATCAGGTTGGGTTTTCTGACCTAACCTTGAATTGCTGCAGATCCTCTCTCCCAGATAATGTCCCTCTACTCCTTGGTCCCACTCCTACATGGGGGGAAAAGCCTCCCACAAGGAATTTTTCACTGCTGACCCCACATCTCATCCTTGATTTAATTTAATAGAGGTGGTGGTTAAGGAATTGCCCTGGGATAGGGCTTTGCCTCTGGATTCCCAATATTTCCTCTGTCCCTATGTGATTTCCAGGTTCCAGAGTTGCAGCCTTATCAGGAAAAGGAGCTTGGTCCCAGCTCTGCCTGGGAAATCCCTGCAAATTCCTGCTGGGCTCCACCTTGAAATCTGTGGGTTCCAACTGCCCCTGCTGTATCCCTGGATCTGCCCCTCTAAGGGAAGCCAGTCCCTGTAGGAATTCCAGAGCCCCAAACATTTGGATGCTGTGCACATGGCAACATTTGCCAGGGGCCAGCTTGGATCCATCAGAGCATCCCACGCAGGAAGAATTGGGATGATCATTCCCATCATTCCAGGGATAAGCAGGACCCAATCACAGCTGAGCCACTGCTTCCTGTTGGATCTGGGTTTGGCATTTTTGGGTGCTCCAGATGTTTGCTGTTTGTTCAAACATCCAGGACTCACACAGATCAGGAGCAGAGTGCCTGGGAAATGCCCAGGATTAATAAGGACGTAATTCCCACCTGCTGTGTGTTCTCACTGCCTATTATGGGATGGCAAATGGCTGTGCTTGAGTGTGTGGGTTTGAAATCCGAGCCCCAGCCGTGCTGCCCATTCCAAAGGGATTCTGGGGGCTGCAGGAGTGGTGCCTTCTCATGGCCAGGGGACTGTCCCCAGGGCTGGCCACCACCACTGGCCACCTCAGCACAACCAACAGCCTCCTCAAATTCACTTTTCCAGTCATTTAAACTCCAAATCTTGGAGTTCTGAGCTCCTGTCTGAGGGTTTAAGAGCACTGAGATCCCACCTGATCCATAGGGACAAGCAATCCATGCTGTCTTTTGGCTCATTAATTACAGCCATTAATTGCCCCTCTTTGCTTTACAGAGTTTGAGATCTGGTACAATGAAAACTTCTGTCTCCCTAAAGATGTGAAGGAAACTCTGGAGTCTGGTGGGAACATCAGACCTGGAATGATTCCCATCAACAGAGTCATGTGCCTGGTGAGTTATCCTGGTGAGGGAATGAGGGAGCCTCTGGAAGGAGAAGGAGGAGAAAATTAAGGAAAAGCAGGAGAAGGAATGAGGCACAAAGGGAATATCTGGAGCCACATCCTGCTGTCACATTCCCTTCACTGTTTAGAGGCTAAATCAGGACAGTGACTGAGGCACCTGGGCATCTGTGGAATATCAGGAACTGGGCAAAGTGCCTGGGGGTGCAGGGATGCCTGGATTCCCAGCCTGTGGGATCCCAGGTTTGCAGCCAAACTCTTGTGGGACTGGTCAGTACCAGTCCTGTGGTAGGAGCCACGTGGGGACCTGGGTTTTTTCTCATCCTGAAAAGCACATTTCTGTGCAACTCCCCATTTCCCAGAATTCTTGCATCTAAAAAAGTGTGACCAGAAGGTGGAATTCTGCACCTCTGAGGTGAGACCCCACCTGCAGAGCGGCCCCAGCCCCAGGGCCAACAGCACAAGGAGCTGGAGCTGCTGGAGAGATCCAGAGGAGGCCTCAGAGCTGCTGCAGGGCTGGAGCCAGGCTGGGAGAGCTGGGAATGTTCATTTTTCCTGTGGGAAAATCCCAACCCTTGCAGGTTTTTGCCCAAAGCCCTGCCCAAAGCTGCTTCTCCAAGGTGTGGAAAGGGGAACCTTTCAGGGTTTCCCTGGCTGAGTTGGTGTTTGGTGCACCAAGGGGGATCGTTGTCCCAGGTGTCCAGGTGTGTGTTTTGCACATGGAATGGGGAATGCTTTTCCCTGGCAGGATGAAGATGAGCAGGACAAGTTTGAGCGGGTGCAGGAGATGGCGCTGCCGGACTGCCCGAGCTCCCTGTCCTTCTACAGGGCCAGGATGAAAACAGAACAAAAGGTAACCCCAGGGGGAATCCCAGAGTGGATTGGGATGGAAGGGACCTTCAGGATCATCCAGTCCCAGCCCCTGCCACAGGCAGGGACACCTTCCACTATCCCAGGGTGCTCCAAGCCCTGTCCAGCCTGGGCAGAACAAATTCACTCAGAGAGAGCTGGGAATGTTCACCTGGAGAAGGCTCCAGAGACCTTCCAGGCCCTAAAGAGCTGGAGAGGGACAAGGGATGGAGGGGCAGGACACTGGGAATGGCTTCCCACTGCCAGAGGGCAGGGATGGATGGGAGATTGGGAAGGAATTCCTGGCTGGGAGGGTGGGGAGGGGCTGGGATGGAATTCCCAGAGCAGCTGTGGCTGCCCCTGGATCCCTGGCAGTGTCCCAGGCCAGGCTGGATTTGGTTTGGAGAGCCTGGGACAGTGGAAGGTGTCTCTGTCCACGGAATGGGCTGGACTGGGATAATCCTTAAGGTCCAACTGAAATCATCCTGGGATTCCATGAAAACATCTCAAACATCTTTTCAGTGCTCTGGAGAATTTCCTAGGGATTCCTGTCCCCTCCTTGGAGCCTGCTGGGATCTGCTCTCAGCAGAGCAGTGCTGGTGCGATGGGGATTTTCCCAGCCTTTTCCAGCACCACTTGGAAAGTCTGAGAAGGCATTTGGTTTTATTTTTCAGGAAGAAAAGTTTTTACAGGTGAGAACTGTGCTCTGAGAGCCGAGCTGAGCTCAGTGATCCCTTTGTGTTCCCTGTTCCCAGCAAACCTTCAACAGGACCATGGCGGCCCTCCAGAAAATGAACGGGAAACCCGGACTGGTCCCAGCTGCTGGGAAGAAGAAATCCCTGTCCTTCCTGCCCATTGCATAGCCTGGATCCCAGCACTCCCCAAGGAATGCCACCTCAGGAAGTGCCTCGTGCTCACGTCCACCATGGATTTATAAAAATAAACAGCAGGAAAAGTGAACCACCCAACCTTTGGGCAGGCAGGGAATCGATGCCGCTGTTTGGACAGGACACAAGCCAGGCAGTTCCAACAGCACCACTTGTTTTCCTGAGCCTCTGGAAAAGGCAGGATCACAGCACAGAGGTTGCTGTGGGTAATCCAGGCTGCTCCTGATTCCCTCTTTCCTGGTGCTGGAGCTGCAGCTCTCCTGTTGTTCCCATTGGAGCAACGAGTCATGGCTTGGCCTGTTGGATCTGCCTGGAGAAGGGAATGAAACAAAGATTCATTTCTGGGGAATCACAGAATGGTTGGAAAAGGTCCTCCAAGATCAAGTCCAACCATTCCTCAGCACTGCCAAGACCAACCCAGACCATGTCCCCAAGTGCCACATCCACAGGGCTTTTCAATCCCTCCAGCAGTGGGAACTCCCCCTGCCCTTGGCAGCTGGGCCAGGGCTGGAGAGCCCTTTCCAGGAGGAACATTCCCAATATCCCACCTGACCCTGCCCCTGAAGCCCTTCCCTCTTGTCCTGTTCTCTGGGAGCAGAGCCCGACCCCTCCTGGCTCCAACCTCCTTCCAGGGAATTGCAGGAGCCAGAAGGTGCCCCCTGAGCCTCCTCTTCTCCAGATGAGCCCCTCCAGCTCCCTGAGAAGGATTTGGGATCTGCAAGGAGAATGCTGAAAGCCCCAAAGTCAGCACCCCACAGCTGTCAGGAATATCCCAGCACCAGCCATGGCAGGAGCATCCCGAATTCAGGCATCCCAGATTTTCCCCAGGCCACCCCCAGTTCCATGGAGAACCGGGAAAGTGAACGGATCCACGGTGCTCAGTTTGCTTGGATTTGTTGGAGCTTCCTTCTGTGCCCACAGCAGCACCTGGGCCCTGGAAGGGAACTGGAGAACATCCCAGGAATCACCTTTTCCTTGTAATGATCCAATTCCAGAGGTTCCAAAAGCTGCTGGGAATTCAGGCCAGGCTGGACTTCCCAGGAATACGCTTCCACAGGACTAGAACTAAACCTTCCTTTGTCCTTCCCTATATCCACCCCACCTCTGCTTCCCTGGGTTCCTCCTGCCCACATCATGCTCCCAAATCTGGGAAAATCCCAGAAATGTCAATATTGGAAGCTGTAAATGTGGTCTGGAGGATTCCATGTGAACAGGCATCCCAGAAGCAGCTGGGTCTCCTGAAGTGCTGCAGCACCATTCCATGGAGGAGCTCTCCCAGGCACTGGGAAGATGGGAAATGACCTGTGAAAGGAAAAAAAGGGGTTTTAATGATTTTTAGGGCAAATGGGGCCTGGAACAGTCCCAGGATCTGGTGCCAAGGGGTGTGCTGGTGTCCAGGTGTGATCTCAGGGTGTGATCCTGGGTGTGCTGCTGATCCTGGCGTGGTCCTGGGGAGATCTCTGTGATCCCAGTGTGGAGCTGAGTGATCCCAGGAAGATCCTGCCTGTCCCGTGAGTGATCCAGGTGTAGTCCTGCTGATCCTGGCAGTCCTGCAGCTCACCCGGGTGAGGCCCCAGCGATCTCCCATCTGCTCCTGGTGAGATCCTGAGGATCCCAGGGGTGATCCCAAGGAGATCCTTGCAGCCAGTCCTGGTGTGGTCCCAGGGGAATCCCACTGAGATCCCGGGAATAGGGTAGCTCAACCTGGTGTGGCCCTGGTGATCCCAGGAGTGAGCCTGGTATGGTCCTGGTGATCCTGGGGAGATTTTAGCGATCCCGTGGCTGATCCTGGTGATCCTGGGAGCGACCCAGGCGTGATCCTGAGGAGATGCTGGTGGTTCAGGGCTGACCTGGAGGAGATCCCGGCAGTCCCGCGGCTGATCCCGGTGTGCCCCGCTGACCCCTTCCTGGATCCCGGTGGGATCCCGTGACACCCAGGCTGATTCTGGCGTGCCCCCGGCCATCCCTGCAACGATCCCAATACGATCCCAATGCGCTCCCAAGAAAGTCCCGGTGGCGCTGCGGCTGATCCCGGTCCCGGTGCCCGCTGTGGCCTGGGCGATCTCGGGGGCGATCCCGCTGCGTGCCGAACGAATTCCCGGCGGGGCCGCGGCGGATCGCGGCGACATCCCGGGCCCGATGCCGGCGCGTCCCGGGGCTCG
>WBNO01006819.1:22777-69902 GCA_013400575.1 Peucedramus taeniatus
TGGCGGGTCGGCTCGGGGGTTGTATCCCCCCTGCCCCTGCCCGTGTCCCTTTCCCTGTCCCGTCCCTGCCCGGGGGTGCGCGGGGGGAGCCGGGCGGAGCGTGCGGACGTGTCCCGGCCTCCCCGCGGGGCCATTTTTCTGTACCTTCTTTATTATTATTATTGTTATTAATGCTGTTTTTCCTAGTTACCTAGCCTCGTCTTGCTTTTACCCCTGGAATTCACTCTCCCCCCGGGCGGCCCTTGCCCTGACCCCATTTTCTGCCAGGAGGAAGGAGCCGGGGAAGGGGGAGCAGCCTAATGGCCGGGAACTCTGGTTCTCCTTTGGATGGGGAATTTCACCAACCCACCCCCTTGATCCCGCCAGGGCCTCCGGCTTTATCGCCTCTCCTGAGAAGTCACTCCGTGTCCCTGCTGGGTTTCTCCCCCCACACCAGTTTCCCGCTGATTCTCAACGCTATTTTTACATTTTTAGACTTCCTTGGCAAAGGATTCAGGGGCTCCATAAACTTTGCCAGCTCTGGGGTGGAAGGAGCAGACATCTGGCACGGAGCACCCCCCCAAGCGACGGCTGGATTGGAGGCAAAGCTAAAAATGGTGGCTTTTTTGAGCAGGGACAACAGAGCAAACCTTTTTTGAGTGAGTTCTGCCCGTGCCCACCTGGAGCAGCTGAGGAACAGCTTCCCCTTGTTGCAGCTGAAATGGTGCCGATGGCTGAGCCTTCTAAAATTAGTGAGGAACTGAGGATTTCATTTGGCATCCAGATTGTGTTTTGCCAGACGTGGCTCCTGGGATGGGAGTAAATCCTGGTTTACTTCAGCTTAACCCTGGTGGGATGATCCCTTCCCAGGAGACCCTCTGGGTCCAAAGGACTCTTGTTCATCCCAAAACTTTTAGGCTAATTCAGGTGTTCTGCCTTTGTCGTTTGGAGCCCGTGGAGGGACCCTCGTGCCCAGGATTGGTCTGGCACTTGGAATTTGATGTCCAAAAGTGTCCAGGTTGTCTCACGTCGCTGTTTGTTATCTAAAAATGTCCGGTGACGCCAACCTGGGCTGTTGAAAGGAGCTGGATCAGCTCCTCTAACGACTTTTTAATGGAATTATGGATTAATTGGCCTGATTTTGGGGTTTCCTTGGGGTAGGCGTTGCGTGTTGGGACTCAGGAAGTTTTTGGGAGGTGTCCTGGTGTTTTTAGGGTTGCTTTCCCCATCCCCACCTCGAATCCCGGCATTCCGTTCGTTCGCGGCGTGCTTTAATTTGGATGTGCTTTTCCCAGCATTTCCCTTTTCTCCTGCCTGGAGAAAAGGATTGTTTGGGATGATTGGCTGGAGGTTTTTAGGAACATCTGAGGATCTGTTGGGTGTTTGGGAAGGGTGGAATTCAAACGGAGCCGTGCTGGCTCTGGGGTGTTCGTGGCTTCCCCCGTTCCGTACCCGCCGCGGGGTGGGATGAGGAGGGACGTGCAGGGTTGGTTTTTTGGGATGAGTTCCTTTTGTAGCTCGGAATGTTGGGGTGGTGCTGCTTGCAGAGGTTTTATCAGAGCCTGGTGAATCCTCAGGCTCAGCCTTATTTTTCCTGGGATTTATTCACTGGATGGTTTGGGTGGGAAGGGGCCCTAAGGATCATCATGTTCTTCATGGGCAGGGACAACTTCCACTGTCCCAGGGTGCTCCAAGCCTGGCCTTGGACACTTCCAGGGATGCTGCTGAGCTGGAGCTCCAGGCTGGCTGGAGAAGGTGGATGCTGAGCCGGGAGCTGAACGATGACGCGTCCGTGCCGATGGCTTTTACTGGAATTTTCCTGTAGGAAAGGAACTCTGACTCTCTTTGACCTCGTGTCCACTGATCAACCAGAGCTCGCACTCCTGGGAACTTCAGTGTCCAGCACAACCAGGTCTTCTTGACTCTTTGGATGCTTAAATTTGGAACAACCCAATTCCCAGAGCTCAGAGCTGCCACCACATTCCACATGGAGCTTCTCCATGGAGCTGCCCACTCCAGCCAGGACCTGCTTAGAATCCCAGACTGATTTGGGTTGGAAAGGACCTCAAAGCTCATCCAGTGCCATGGGCAGGGACACCTTCCACTGTCCCAGGTTGCTCCAAGCCCTGTCCAGCCTGGCCTTGGACACTCCCAGGGATCCAGGGGCAGCCACAGCTTCTCTGGACAAGCTGTTCCTGATGGACATGGATGGATGTTTGTATCCTGTTGTGAGCAGCAGCCACTTCAACTCTTGGTGTTGCTTTTTCCTGGAAGAAGAGTCCAAGATTGTCCCCATCCTGAGGGTGCAGGAGCCTCTTGGACCAGTGACACCTCCATGATAGGACGGAGTTGAGACTCCAAGGATTTCTTTTCCTCGTGCCCTTCTGTCATCATGGAAACTACATTTATCCACCTGCTTCTGGAGACCTCCCCAACAGGAATTGAGCTCCCTTTTGGGGGAAGAAGCTTTTCCAGCCATCCTGGTGATGCTGGTGGGGCTTGCTGGGTGGTTTGGAGGGCTGGGATTTAGGATCAGACTATGGAATATTCTGTTGGTTTTGTTAACGTGACCCAATATGGATTCAGAGTCTGCAATTCCAGGTTTTTGGTTGTGGCCATTCCCAAGGATTTTTTTTTTTTTTGATGTTCATTGGAGCTGTAGAGTCTCCCAAGTTGTGTTGTCGTCACTTTGGGATGTTTTTTCCTGGGAATCTGGATTCTGTTTTCTGCTTTTCCCTAAGGAAAACCATCCATAAGGTTGTTTCCTTAGGCACAAGCTCCTGGTAAATGTGCTGTGGTTAAACAACCACATTTGGATCCTGGAGCACGTTCCAATCCACCTGGGACACACTGAGGGGAGGGAAAGGCTGAGTTTTCCACCTGCATTCCCTTGGAATGCTCCTCCCCTTTATTAAAGAGATTAATGATGGTCCCATGGGCTGTGGGATGGGGAGAAACTTGACTCTCATTTCCTGAGCGTATCCATGGGTTTTCCAGCTTTAATGTGTCTGGAAAGTTGGATTTTTAAAGGAAAATTCACTTTATATGTTTGGCTTTGGGAGCCTGAATGGGGAATTTGGGATCCTGACCTGGGACATTTCCAGGAATGGGGCAGCTGGAGCTTCTTGGGGCAGCCTGTTCCCAGATCTGCTGGTGGAATTTTAAATATGATTTGTTTGGATATTTAGAAGGGAAGAGAGGATTTATCAACACCTGTTTTTAATGGGCATTTTTCCTTCCAGAATTTTAGAACTCCTCAAGGAAAAGTCTTGAGGATGTCCAAGTGTGGCTCTGGTTGATGGAATGTTGGTAGAACAGGTTATTTTCTTTTTCCTTGATTTCTTGACTTTTCCCATTTTTTGGAGGTAAACTTCTCTAAAAATGCTCCATCCCTGCAGCTGCACCTTTCCTGTGAGCTTCAGCTTTTTGGGATCCACCCCAGAAGCTACAATCCCTGGGAATGATGTGGAGCTGGACCTAAAATTCAGGACAATATGAGCCAGGAGTCAAAATTTGATCCTAAAATATTGATGTGAGGAAGAGGCTGGCTCAGGAAGGAGCTGGAGCTCCTTGTGGAGCCCCATTTCCAGTAGGTTCCCTCTGGATGGCTCCAAGATTTTACAGCTTCTTTGTAATTCCATTTTTTCCTCTGTTTGAAATGCACCGGCGGAAGTTTTCCAGCTGGAAACCCAAAGTGTGTCACTGCCAGGTAGCAGGAAATAATTATAATTATAATTATAATTCCATTTATTTTGCAGCTGGAAATCCAACAGGGAAAATCTCCAGAGCCTGGTGCTTGGTGTTCTCCTGCACAACCCATTCCCAGTTTGGAATTTTATGGCAAATTTCTGGTGTAAAGGAGCATGAAAGGGACTTATTCTCTCCTGTGGAATTGAGAGCAATTCCCAAGGTGTCCCTGCTCCTGCTGGGCAAAATCCCAGGACATTAGACTTCAGCTATAATTAGGTAAGGAATAAATCCTTGGAGAATTTCTATTTATTTCTATTTATTTATTTCTATTTATTTCTATTTATTTTTATTTATTTATATTTATTTCTCTCAAAGGAGTGACTCTGAGCTCAGCCAGGGCCTTGCAATGTTCTGTTTTATATTTTTTGGGTTGCAGGTTGCAGCTTTGGAATGGGATTTTAGGGTCACCTCATAATTGGGAGTTGCCTTCTTGTTAAATTTGGGCTGAGTTTGGACTCAGAATGGGATATTTGGGGCTTTGATCTGCTGAATTTCGGGAATATTTGGTGTTGCAAGTGTGTGAAGCAGGAGATGGTGACACTAAAATTTCCTGGTTTTGCCTCAGTGTGGATCTTGGGATGGAGGGGACAGGATGATTCTGTTTCTGGGGATGTTGGGAACGGGTGCCACGCATCCATCTGTGTCCCAAAGAGAGAATTCCTTGTTTTCCAGGCATTTTGGGAGACAAAGGTGCCGTGCAGTGCCTGGGGGGGTGATGTCATTCAGGCTCCAGAAGATCCCGGTTGGAATTTGCTGCCCCATTCAGGGAAAATCCCTGGCATGGGGATACCTGATAGGTCAGGGAGGTGATGGAGAGCTGAAAATCCCTGGATTTCCTGGGAAAGCAGCAAGTGCTGGATGCTGGGGCCATTCCCAATCCTCCCCCTCTGAGGGAGGGGCTTGCTTTGCTGCTCCGAGGAGTTTTTCCCCTGATTTTTAGCACAAATCCCAAATTCTTTGCTCAGCTCAGGTGGATCCTCAGCAGCTCTGCATGTCCAGGTGCTGGGAGTGAATCCCAATCCCTGGGAATGAATCCTCATCCTTGGCAATGAATCCCTGTCTCGGTCCCTGCTAGCAACAATTGTAAGTAAACTGGGATTTTTCTGATTATTTATTTTATTATTTTAAAATTCCTAAATTCCCCAAGTTTTCAGCTTCCAGGACTTTCCTCCTGAAATCCTTTTCCTGCTCAAATCTGTTTTAACTTAAATTGAAGAATTTAAAAAGAGCAACTTAGAAAAAAGCAACTTAAACAGTGGAACTTTATCTGGGAACAGATGATTTTGGGATTTAAACAAAATGATATTTTTTTTTTTCTCTACTATTCCCACTAATTCCTGCATTTTCAGTCCTGAAAGTGGCTTTGTGCTGGTAGGGGAAATGTTTTGGTGGTGGAACTGAACCTGAGCTTTAAATCTGGCCTCACCTTGGCTTTAAGACAGTTTTAATTTGAATTAGGAATTGTTAATAAGGGGGGAAAATCCAGAGTGAAATGATGTCCTTGGCTGCTCTGATCCCAGGAATGCCCCACACCTGTGTCCAAAGTTTCCATGGAATTTTGGATTTAATGTGGGTTTGGGACTTCTTTGTACACCTGGGTTTTAATGTGGATTTGGGGGTTCTTTGTACACCTGGGTTTTAATGTGGATTTTGGGGTTCTTTGTACATCTGGGTTTTAATGTGGATTTGGGGGTTCTTTGTACAGCTGGGTTTTAATGTGGATTTTGGGGTTCTTTGTACATCTGGGTTTTAATGTGGATTTTGGGGTTCCTGGTGCAGTTCCCACCTGTCCATCCCTCCTGTGGAATTCCACAGGGAGAGATCCATGAGAACCCATCCTGGAGGTGCTGAACTGCACTTGTGTGTGGATCCAGGCCCATCCCTCCCTCTGCAGCCTGGATGGACTCAGGGATGTGCCCAGATTTTGGGATTTAAGTTGGGAAAATGCGCTTCCCTTTTCCCTTTTGTGGGATTTTTTCCTTGGAAGGCTCTTTGTGTCCCAGGAGGGATTTGGGGCAGGGATTACCTGGGAAGTGATCCCGTGGCCATGTGATTTATGGGAAGGTGCTGACTCCCAAAGCTGCTGCTGGAATCTCCTTCCCTGCTCCCAGAGGAGGAGGAGGAGGAGGGGGAAGTTTTCCAAGAGCTTTGAATTCCAGTGGGGATTTGTGACTCTATTTTGGGTCCCATCCCACTTCCACCCCCCTCCTCATCCTCACCCTTCCATCCTCCTCCTCTCCCTCCCTGTGCCAGGTGAATCCCTTTCCCATCCTCCATGGGAGCAGCTTTGCTTTTCCTGATTCCTGTCAGGATTTCAACTGGAATTTCTTCCTTAGGTGTGCCCTGAACAGAAAGGGAAAAGCAGGATTTGGGAGGAATTTGGGAATTTTCAGGCAGTTGGGGGAAGGAGCAGAGAAACTGGATATTTTTTTTTTTTACTGGATTTTTTTTCCTGGAGCACATCTTGACTTCTCTAAAATACTAGAGTTATAACAGATAAATTATGGAATAATTAATGAATGAAGTCACTCAGCCCCTCCTCATTTTTATAAATGAGAGGATAAATCCATATTTTCAGTCTATTTGTCTCCTTTCCCTGGAATATCCAATCTTTCCTATTCCAACACAGGAGAAACAGTGTCCCTTCCCCTGCTCCAAACTTCCAGCTCCAAACCCTCAGTGGGAATGTCTAAACCAGGAAATGGGGATTTTGGGAAACAGGAGAGCTGGATTTGGGCATTTTGGGAGGTACCTTGACCTCATTTTCCAGGAAACTCAGCTTGGATTCCACCTCCTGGTTAAATAAGATTTTTTTTCCAGGGATTTTCCCTCCTCACCTGAGTACTTTTGCCTTTCCACTCTCCATGTTTTTTTGGGAAGGAGCAGGATTGCCTGTTACCTTCCCACTCTTTTCTTGCTGTACATTCTCCATTTGCAGTGTGGTGTTTTTGGGAGCAGGGACATGTTGGGATATTAAAAGCCCAGTGCTCTGCACAAAAGCCTTCCCAGGAATTCCTCCCAATATCCCATTAATATTCCATTAAACACAGGGACAGCTGCACTTCTGTCCTTGGTTTTTATCCCACCTTAGGGATTCATAAACAAAGGAGCAAAAGCACTTCAGGCCTGGGAGTGTTCCAGCAAATCCTTCAGTCTGGAGGATGGGAATTGAGGGGGAATTTGGGGATAGATGTGTGGAAGGAATTCCTGGCTGTGGGGGGAGTGAGGCACTGGAGCAGTTTTCCCAGAGAAACTGTGGAAGTTCCATCCCTGGAAGTGTCCAAGGGCTGGGAACAGCCTGGGGTAGTGGAAGGAGCTCATGGCAGGGCTGGGAATGGGATGAGCTTTAGGGTCCCTTCCATTCTGGAATTCTGGGATTCTGGGATTCTGTTAATGAGAGCAGCAGAGAGGGAATTTCCTCCCATTCCCAGCAGAAACCCATGGGTGCAGCTCTCCATCAGCATCCAGGAAAAATGGTAAAGAATTCCTTTTGGGCTTCAAAATCCTGTTGGAATTCTAAATTTCCATCTGAGCTGCTGGTTTGGTTTGTTGCTTTCCAGTTTCCTTAGCCCTGCTGCGGATGAGGGTGATGATCCATGGAATTCCAGCTGCATCCAGGATATTTCTGGCTTAACAAAACAGGTTAAATCCCAATTTCCTGAGCTGAGCTTCCCTTTCTTTGGACATTGTGGTGGCTTTCAGATGGATCTCTGTGAATTCCTGAGCTGAATTCCTGCTGGGAATGGGCCTTTTCAGCTCCCAGGGCTGTTAGGCTGCTGATACTTAGATAAGAAAAGCCCCAAGCTTCCAGATTTTCCTCTTTTAAAGGGAAGAAAAGAAAAAAAACCCTCAGGATTTAGGGGAGATGGGGCTCCTAAAGTTTTGTCATTTAGACTTCAGAAGCCTGAGGGCATTTTTTTGGCTCCTTTTGCATAAGGATAACCAGGATAAAATTCCAGTTATTGTGTGGATTGCACTTAAAAAAGAGAAAAATTTCCTTCAGCTGAACCTGTTGAAGCACCAAGAAATGCTGAAGCTGCTGAACCCTGGAATTAAAATGAAATTTTACTTTTTATCACCATTCCCGTGACAAAATTGGGATGTTCCCATCAAGAGAGAAGCTGATAAAATTTAAATATAAAAAGCTTTGGTCAAAATATATGTAAGGAAAATTCCATATAAGGAATTTTGGTGGAAATGTGGTCTCAGATAAATAATTTTGGTTGAAGTGTGGGTCCATATTAAAAAAATATAGAAATGTGACCTATGTAAAGAATTTTGATACAAATGTGGTTCTGTAGCCTTAGAAAAGCTTTTCCTGGGATTTAATTGGTGTTTAATTTTTATTTCTTAAAAAAATTAACACATCAAGCTGCTGGAAACAGATCAAAGGTGGTGAAGCTTCCTGGTGCTGAGGTTATCTTTTTGTTCTTTGGTTGATTTTGTGGTTCTTTAGGTTATTTTAAAAATTTATTCAGCACTTCTCAGGGTGTTCAGTTTTATTTTGGGTTTTGCCAACTCTTTTGTCCTGACTTTCCCAGGAAGGAGCCACAAAAGTGCAGGAATTCCGTGTTCACTTTCATCCCAGTTGTGGTTTTGGTGCCTGCAGGGAGCAAGGTGCAGCTGAGGGAATTGTTCCAAACCTGTGGAGCTGGAGAAGTGCTGGAAAAGCCCTGGGTGATGTGTTGGGATGGATCCTGAGCTTGGAACAGAGGGGGATTTTATGTAACTTCATCCCAGTGTGGGAGGAATTTGGCACAAGGTTCCTGAGGGAACGGCAGCGCCTTCCCTAATTTTGGAATTCTATTTTTATGTGTGTTTTTTGGTTTTTTTTTTTTGGGAGGAGGAAGAGGCTGGGAAGGAAATGGGATCCATAACCCTGCTTTTATAAGGTCAACACCTTTTATTTTAATTGATGGATTCCCAGAATCCTGAATGGTTTGGGTTGGAATGGGATCATCCTGTCCCACTCAGGGAGACCTTCCACTATCCCAGGTTGCTCCAAGCCCTGTCCATCCTGGCCTTGGACACTTCCATGGATGAGCATCACCTGTTTTCTCTCCTTTTCCTGCAGGATTTTTCTGGGATTTGAAGGATCCCGACTCTCTTTTCTCCTTGTCATTAATTATCCTTGTTGTTAATTATAAATATGAAATTTAATTACCTCTCTCCCAATATACAGCTGATTAAAGATGGATTTTTGTGTATAAAGAGAGTTATTTTTGCCTTAGAACCCTCACCTTCCACCTGGTGGTCGTGATTGTCTGCTGCATCTGCTTAGGAACTCTGGAAATTCTTCTTGGAATCACCGAGGTTGGGAAAGACCCTTATATCACCAAATGCAAGGTTTTTGTTGTGTTTACCCCACAAAACCTCAAACCCAAACCACGTGATGCTTCCTGAAAGTCCCAAACTCCTCTTTTGGTGATCCTGAAATTGAAAGCTCCTTTTAGGCCTTAATTCCAGTCAAAGTGGTGCTCTCAGAGAGCTCCTGAATCTGTGGGATTTGGAATTCCTGCCTTGCCTGACCCCATTGAATCCCATCTGTGCCCTCAGGCCAGAATGGAATCAAACCCCGTTGGTGCTGCTCTGGGAATAATTTATGGTCTTTTAATAAGCTGGATCAATTGGATGGGAGCCTTTGGAGAGGCAGGAGAATATTCCTGAGGGGAAAGTTCTTCCCAGCACTTTCTTTTGCTCCCAGTTCCCAGCTGGTGATGGTTTCAGTGGGGACTCGGGTGGTTCTTGTGCCGTCACCGCGTCTGCGTTGCTCCAAAACAAAAATTTTGACTTTTTCTTCCAGAGTTGGGTATTTCTCATTAAGCTGATGCTTGAGGTGGGATCTGTGAACTTTTCTGTGGGGAAATCTTTGGCTTTGGCTTTCAGCACCACAAGGGTGCTGAAGAAAAGCTGGTAAAATACAGGAGAATTGCAGCTCTGAGCTGTGGTGGAGAGGGCTTTTGGGATCTCCAGTAGATCCATGACAGAGGAACTGTTGATGTCTTGGCTGAGGTCTGTTGGTAGGGCCAAGAAACTCCCTGACACTCTCCAAGGAATTGAGCAAAGCAAGGAGAGGGAGTTGTGTTCTGTTCCCTCTTCCATGAGGAGAAACGACTTCGCTGTGGGATCGGAGCAGAGAACTTGGGAAGAGTGGAAAATTGGGAAAACCCAACTTTCCTGTTGGCTCAGCATGGAGAATGATCCTAATTAATTCATTTTCAAGCTGCCAAAATAGGGATTTATTATGCAAATAGCCAGGGCAGATGCACAGCAGTCAGACCTTCGTTAATATCTTTAATTTCTGTCAGTGAGAGGCAGAAACTTTCAGTTATTCAGGAAAGTAATCAGGGAAGTGTTCAAATGGAAAGAATCCCAAATCCACCTTTTTCAGTCACATTTTTAAGGGTTTTATTCCTGCAGTGTGTTGGAATAACTGGAGACAACACCAAGCCAGCAGCTCTCCAAAAAGGTTTGCTCTGTCCTAATCCATGTGGGATTTTCCAGGGAATTTTGGAGCCTCCCAACTGTGCCGTGCTCTCCTCAGAGCCGGGTTTGTGTCCAGGTGCCTTCGGTGTTTCCCTCACTCCGTGACCCAAGTCCATCCCATTCCAAATCCAGATGTCCAATGTTCCATTTCGTGTTCCTGCCTGCTGTTCACACCTTCTTTTCCTGTTTTTTTTTTTTCCATGTTTCCCTGGCTGGATTGCAATAGAGAAGAAGAAAATGAGGTGAGTAAAACCAATTCCAACGTTCCTGGACCTCTTGTGAGCCCAGCTTGGGTTGGTTTGACTGAGACATTCCATGAATCCAGAGCCACTGAGGGGCTGGATAAAGCAAATGGGATTCCTCTGGTTAAATTTGGCAAGGAGGGACAATAATTCCCATTAAATTTTGGAAAAAGTGGCAGTAATCCAGTACCACTTGTGCCACAAGCACACGGGAGGTGATGGCAGAGCTCGGTGTGGGTTGGTGCTGATTATTTAAAGACTTAATTTGTAAAAATAATGAGTTTTGCTGCCTGTGACTCAATGAATTTATTGGGAAAAGAGAAAACTTGGAGGCCTGGGATAGATTTTAATCTTCTGGCTTTGTAATGAGAGCTCTTAATTATTTTGGATGTGCTTTTTTTTTGCATTTTGGGTAATGTTACCTTTCTGTAAAACAGGAGAGAAAGGAGAATCCCTTTTCTGGAGAGCTTTTAAGTAATTCCCACCTATTTACATTTACAAGTTACCTGTGGAGTGTGTTTCAAATTCTGGGAATTGTGTTTTGTTCAAGTTGCTGTTATTTAAGGAAAAAAAATCTCTGGAAGGGTGAACACGTGAGGGGAAATATCCTGGAATGTGTCAGCTCTGCTGAATTAGCTGTGGGAATGGGAAGGATGGAAATGTAGCAGCTCTTTTTTGCCTGCAGATCCCGTATTTGGGAAAAGGTGGATCTATCCAAACCCCCTTATTCCTGTTATTTCAAAGCAGTTGTGCTTGAAATTAGAAGGATTTTGATCAAAACATTGACACTTAAAATAATGGTGCCAAAGTTGTAGCAAGAAGGAAAACTCTGAAATGCTGATTCCCTGAATTTCCAGTATTTTAAACTATATTAATTTATTGTTGATAATTGAGATGATTAAAGGATCCTATCCCTGATAAGAATTTGGGTTCAGATCTGTGGAGATCCTTCAGGGTATGGTTGGAGAGGAACCTGCTCCCTTCTCTTGTCCCAGGCTGGAGTAAAAAAAAAGTGGGAATTTCTGGTTGTAAGGATAATAATTGATCCAGGAATCCCCCAAAATGCTGTTCCCTCACTCTTTGGGAGGCTGAACTCCTACAGGAGGGTGGTCACAGTAGTGTTAATTTTGTCCTTCATTTTTCCATGAATTAATTGATATAAACTTGTGGATTAATCCCAGGATCACTTTTGATGTGTGGATTCTCTGGAAAACAGGGATGGCATTTTCAGCAGGACTTTGTGGAGATGGTTGTGAGTTGTGGTGAGAGGAGCCCATTTCAGAGCTGGAGATTCTCCTTTTTTCCAAAGTCAATGTTTTGGGTGCCCTTTTAGCCATGAAACTCCTTTAAAATTGTCCCTGAAACGTCCCCTCATAACACCCACAGATTTCAAGGGAATGCTTTTGAGTTTTGCTCCCAGTTTTCCACAGTGAAGGGAATTTGCTGTTGCAGATCCAGAGTGATGCTAGGCTGGGTCACCAGGACGGGTCACGGATAGACCATTAACAGGTGCTCACAGTGAAACCCCCAATGTGTTGAAAAAGAGGAGTTTTTGGGATATGTGATGTCCCAGGGTGCAGAAAACCCGGGATTTCCAATCCACCAATGTCTCATTTAATCATTTACAGTGATGCCTTGATCCTGGGCAGCTCCACGTTGTTTTCCATGAGTTAAAGGATAACAAAATCCTTAATAATTCACAGGGGGCTGCAAGAAACTGCTGCTCCTGCCAAAAATGTGCTCATGGCACAGCTACAGCAGCAAAAGCCGGCTCTGGACAATTTGGAAACTACTCTTTCCATTGGAATTAGAGTTAGCACTCAAAATGTAATTTCCAGAGAAGCTGTGGCTGCTCCTGGATCCCTGGAAGTGTCCAAGGCCAGGGCTTGGAGCAGCCTGGGATAGTGGAAGGTGTCCCTGCCCATGGCAGGGGTGGAATGGGATAATCCTGAGGATCCCTTCAACCCAAACCATCCTGGAATTCCATGATTCTGATGCAGTTTGAATTTTTGGAGATAGGCACTGTGGACAGCAAAGCCCTTTTCCCACTTTATCTTCTCCAGGATTTTATTCCTGGGATACAAATGAGCTCTAAGATTTAAAACAGAGGGAGAAATGCCCAAATGGGTGAATATAGGGTGCTGTGTGCTCTGAAAATTAGTGAGTTTGGACTTGAAAGGTGCTGAGTGAGCTCCTGGGCAGGAGGCAGCCAGAAGCTCCTGGTGGGAAGGACATGGAGCTTGGAATGGTCGGTTGATCCAGAGGTGACGGAGTCATCACGCACCACTGGGTCCTGATGGGAATTCTTGGGGAGCTGTTAATTAATGCTGGTCTAGGCCTGAGGCTGGGAACTTGCAGGAATTAGTGATGACCAGGAGACGGCTGTTGGGGGGAGGTGGGAAAGGATGGGGTTTAAATTTCTGCTGTAATTGTTGTTGGTCTGGTTTATGCTGGGACCAAATTCCAGAATCCCAGAATGGTTTAGGTGGGAAGGGACCCTCAGGATCATCCAGTGCCATCCCTGCCATGGGCAGGGACACCTCCCACTGTCCCAGGCTGCTCCAATCTCTGTCCAACCTGGCCTTGGGCACTGCCAGGGATCCAGGGGCAGCCACTGCTGCTCTGGGAATTCCATCCCAGCCCCTCCCCACCCTCCCAGGCAGGAATTCCCAATTCCCAATCTCCCATCCATCCCTGCCCTCTGGCAGTGGGAGCCATTCCCTGTGTCCTGTCCCTCCATCCCCTGTCCCCAGTCCCTCTCCAGCTCTCCTGGAGCCCCTTTAGGCCCTGCCAGGGGCTCTGAGCTCTCCCTGGAGCCTTCTTCACTACTGGAAGGCTGCATCCAGGTGGAGTCACATGAAAACAAATGCACTTTAAGCTTAAAACTCTGGATCTTTTGTAGCCTGGGACCACAGAAACAGCATAAAAAGCAGAGTTTTGCCCTCAATTAACTTTATAAGCTGAACTCCCTTAAAAAAAAAAAAAAAAAGAATTAAATGATGAAAGGACTTTGAGCTTGGTCATTAATAAGTCAGATAAAAAGCCTCAGCCCAAACCTCAGAGGAGGCTTAGTTTCAAGCTGGAGAAGTCTGAAGAATTGATTTTTTCAGGACAGAGCCAGGCAATAAAGACAGACCCAGGGTATGCATTTCTCTTTTATCATCATGAAAAATTCATCAGGTGAAAGAAAATGCTGTAGAACTCAGTTCAAACCCCCCAAAATCCAATTCCTCCAACTGCATCTTCTTTTTCTTCCACAGGGCAAACCTGAAACGGTGCCGAGAGCCGGTTTTATCAAAGGCCCCGTGTTCAAAGGCGTCGCCTCGAGCCGCTTCTTGCCCAAAGGCACCAAAACCAAGGTTAACCTTGAGGAGCAGGGAAGACAAAAAGTGTCTTTCAGCTTTAGTTTAACCAAGAAAACTTTACCCAATCGATTCCTGACTGCTCTGGGAAACGAGAAACAAAATGAAACTCCTACCCCTCCAGCGGTTCCCCTTCCGACTGATTTTAACCCCAAAAATAAACTGGACCTGGGGGACACCGCCAGTTCAGCCGAGGAATCTTCACCTCCAAAACCGAAGGTAGAATTGGGGAAGATTCATTTTAAAAAACATTTACTGAACGTCACGGCAAAGCCACCCCCGGCTCCGGCGGCACCGCTCCCGGCGCCGGTAACGGAACCGGTGGCCTTGGCCGTGGATCTCCCCCCCACGCCGCCCNTGCTGCTGTCGCCGCCCGGCGAAGCCGAAGCCCCCGTGCCGAGGGAACCGAGCCAGGCGCTGCCCAGGGAGGCCTTGGAGCCGGACGCCAAGCAGGATCCGGCGTCGCGCGGCTCGGAGGAACGCGTGGCTCAACCTGCGCCCGAGCAGACGGAGATAACCCCGCCGAAGGAAGATTCCCATATTGGGAAGGAGGATGAGGTTTCCGACGGCTCGAAGGGTGCTCCCGTGTGCTCCCGGAGGCAGGGGGCCAAGAGGAAGTTCTCCCAGTCGGACGGCGCGCTGCAGGGCTCCGAGTCCGATGAGGATTCTGTGAGGACCTCCTCCAGCCAGCGGTCGCATGAACAGAAGATCTCCAGCACGGAAAAGGAGAGAGATCCCAGACGGAGCTCCGCGTCCCTCCGGGGTGATGACTTGAGCAAGTCCTCATCACGCTCCAGGTCAGACAGGGATGAGAAGTACTCGAGCTATTCCAAATCGGAGAGAGACTCACGGTACTCGTCCTCCCGCTCCCGCTCGGACAGAGAGAGGAGGCGAAGCCGGTCTCATTCCCGGTCCCGCTCCGATCGCAGCTCCCGAACCAGCTCCTCCTACTCGAGGTCGGAGCGCTCGCATTACTACGACTCCGACCGCCGGTACCACCGGAGCTCCCCGTACCGGGAACGGTCGCGGTATTCCCGGTCATACGCGGACAGCCGGGCGCGGGAGAGCTCGGACTCAGAGGATGAGTACAGGAGGACACATTCCAGGTCCAGCGACTCCAGGCGTACGTCCTCCCATTCCTCCTCCTCCTACAGAGACTCGAGATCCTCTTACTCCAAGTCGGACAGGGACAGCAAAGTGGAGTCGTCTCACGCCGACGTGGACAGGCGAGGGAGGTCGTCTTCGAAAGTGGATCGAGATTCCAAAAGGACTTCTGAAAGTGAAGTATCCAAAAGGTGCTCTCCCCTCGATGAACTGGGCTATCGGAAGGGGACATCCCATTCCAAGCCCGACAGTAATGTGAATTCCTCCCGCTATAAATCCACCCCTTCCAAGGCCCCCGCACCAAAGCCTGATAAATTTAAGAGTTCTTTCTGTTGTACAGAATCGATTGAAGAAATCAAGTCCAAGTCTAATTCTCTAGATTTAGAGACCTCTTGTGTAAAGAACAATGAGATCAGGGTGTCCAGTGTGAAAAAGTTGGAAAGGGAAAAGACACTTTCTCCGATAAATCAGTTCAACGATTCTCCCGCTTTGCCGAAGGCTGAGGAATCCAAGGTGGGTTTGGCAAACTCAAAATCCGAGGAACTGGCAGCAAACGAAGGCCACGACAGTGTTAAGGAGCAAGAAACATTCTTAAAGGCAAAGCACGATCCCTTAAGAACGTGTTTCCCCACGGAATCGAGCGTGAATGGCTCCCCGGAGGGTCAGGATGAGGGTCTGGCAACCTCCAGTGCCTGCAAAGCAGAGGATGTCGCTGCGTCCTCTGACCACGACCCGGCTCGGTCGGAAGCATCGCCTGCCATCAAGACCAGCCCATCATATCCGTTACCATCCAATGGGTTTGAGAGCACGGATGCGTCCCAAGAGCAAGAGCTGGATGATTCCCGGGTCCAGTCCAGCGAGTGCAACAGCCTGTTCCAGGAAAGGGAGGCTCCGGAGCCGCAGCAGCCGGAGGAGGCCGCCCCTCTCCCTGTCGTGAATGTAGATCCCACTGACACTGTCCTTAAGAAGTTGGATGAGGAGGTGACTCTGTGTGACAAAACCAAAGAACCTGTTTTTTGCTACATTTCCGATGATGCCACCCCTGGTTTGTACCACTCGGAAGTGGAGATCGAAGCGGAACCTGCGGATTTGAAAGCGACATCCGAGACTTTCCTGGATGTGCAGGTGGAGCCACAGACGGTGACGTGCGATTACGAGAGCACGGAGGATTCCCATTCCAAGTCTGCCGGGGAGGATGAGCAAGGCCATTCTTCTTATAAAATCAGCCTGGCAGTGGAAAGCTCAAGCAGGGATTCCTCCCAGGATGGCTGTTCCCAGAGGCTCCAGTCGGATCATCCCGTGCCGGAGGAAAACGTCTCTTCCAAATGGGATGTGCCCCCGCCGGGTGTGTGCCAGGAGCCGCTCCAGCATTCGGAAGCTGAAGAGATGCTGGAGTTGGATGCTCAGCACGTTGATCTCGGCTCAGCCAAAGGCAAGTCGTCGTTCCAGAACGAACATTCCTACTATTCGGAAGTGCCGCTGGAGCAGCGCCGCAGAGAGGTCATGGAAGAAAGTGCTGTTTCCACCGAGGGAGCTGAGCTGGATGAGATGGAGGTTCAGTGTCCTGGCATATCGGCCGAGAGGGATGAGGAAAGCGAGCCCCTGGTGGCCTCGGTTTTTCCAGATGCTTTGTATCCATCCTCCGATGTCATCGTCACTGCAGAGGACACGGAGATGGTGACCCAAGCCCCAACATGTGACAGCAGCGGCAACGCCTTGGAATTCATTCCTGCTAGCCGTGACGATTATTCCGACACGGGGGACAGCGACAGCGAGGTGGGCAGCGAGGACAGCGACACGGAAGACTCAGATTCTGATGATGGGACACCACGGAAGAGGCTCCAGTCAGTTGTGGTGGTTCCCAAGAACTCCACCATAGCCATGGAGGAGACCAGCCTGGGCTCCTCCCGGAGCAACCGGCGCTTCTCTGACCACTGGGATGATGAGCGCCCCGAGCCCAGCAGGCCTTACTATGAGGAGAGGTCAGAAAATACGGGGAGTAAAGGTGGTCCCCAGGTGGAGAGCAGGTGTTCTCCCAGAGGGATGGAGAAGAGTCCAGCAACCTCCACGGAGCTGAGCAGGAAGGAGCCGGAGGAGCTGCGGGCGGATCCGTGCCAGGCCCAGAGCGACGGCGTGGACAGCACAAGCCAGGCGGACCTGACGGCCGATTCCCACGGCAAAGCCGGCACGGAGGAGAGGATGGTGCTGCCGGACGTGGTGGCCATGGGAAGGCCCATGGGCCGGTCAGAGGAGCAGCCCTTCTGCGTTCCGGAGAGTTTGGAAAGCACCGACACGTCCCGGCACCAGATGAGCTCTTCCAAGCCTGACAGTCGGCAAGGGCAGGGTGGGCTGAACCAGTCTGGCCTTGGAGACTACTCCAGGCCGGATGGTTTCCGTGCCCCTGAGGAGATGGGTGCTGTGGGCTGGGACTTCTCCCAGCCGGAGAAGCCCAGCAGCACCTACCAGCAGCCAGACAGCAGCTTTGGGATGTACTCAGGCTACGTTTACCAGCCGGGCTCGGGAGCCTATCCCAGCTCCCAGAGCTACTGGCAAGGCAACGGTTACTGGGATGCGAGGGCAGCCAGCAGAGCCTCCGTGGTTAACTACGAACGCGTCCAAGGGCAGGTGCCAGATTCCCTCACAGAAGACCATGAGGAGTATGAAGAGGATGAGCGTTGGGATGAGGAGTGCAAGCCCTGCTTTCCCAGCCCCTCTGGAAAATCCCAGATGCCTGGGCAGAAGGAAAAGGGCTCGGTGCAGGCACACGAGATCAGCAGCAATTCCACCAAGGAGCCGGTGCCGGGCGGGGAGAAGAAGGACGAGGTGAAAGCTTTGGAAAAAAATGACGTGAAGGAACGAGGCCCACCAAAAAAACGGCGACCGGAGTTGGAGAGCGACTCGGAAAGCGACGGCGACTCCGGGGAGAAGAGGAAGGGGAAGCTGGAGGGGGAGCAGGTGGAGCCAGCTCCTCAGGATTCCTCCATGGTGGGCAGGTTATGCATCATGGATGACTTCAGGGACCCCCAGCGCTGGAAGGAGTTTGCCAAGCAGGGGAAGATGCCCTGTTACTTTGACCTCATTGAGGAGAACGTCTACTTGACAGAGAGGTAACTGCTGCTTTATCCTTGTTTTAATTCCCTGGAGCAAGTTTGGGATTTGGCTTCCATTTGGTTCCGGGGTGGTTGGGTTTTTATGGCCAAAGTGGCATCCTTTGGAAGGAGGGTCAGGGGTGTTGCATTCCCCACATTTGGCAAAGCCACCCTGAGCTCTCTTCTCCTAAAGAGAATCGCCCAGTTTGGCCCAGACAGTCCCAAGTGCTGAGAGGAGTTGGAAGATGGGAGGATCAGAGGGAAAGGTTAATTTATTTGTACCCTTTCTTATGGCTTTAGTAGATCCTACCTGTTTAATGTCTCCAAATGCCAGCTCGCTCCCTTTCTGTTGGCACAGGGAATTCTGTCTGGGTGTGGAAAAGCTTCTGGACAAACAAGGTGCTTTTCCAAAGGTTTTGGTTACTTCCATGTCTTTATTTGTCATCTCAGAGTAGCTTTTCTAGATCTAATGGCCGTAATTTGATTCTTTTTTCTTACGGATTTTTTTGCCTTGTTGGGATCCAAGTTCCAGACCATTCTCCATATCCTTCATGGAATCTAAAATATGAGTTAGTGGATGCCCTGCTTTTTGTCTACCTCTGATTTTCCTGTCTTTTTCATTCTCTCACTTGACAGCAAAGCAGAGGCTGAAGTAACCAAACCCTTCAATTTGCCTTATTAAAGTATGGGTGTCCAAATAAATGTAGACAGGGAGAAGAAAGGAAAACCAGCTAAATATCCTGGGAATTCTCTTTAAGGAATCACCATTTGTCATCACAAAGTCACCAGCAAGCCAAGTGTCCTTGGGTATTCCTGTCCCTTGGGTTATCAATCCATACATCAAGAAATTTATTTTCCATTTTTTCCAAAATATGATAAGGATTGAGGAGGAGTTTCTTCACCTGGCTGCTGTCTCACCTGTATTTCATGTCTTGGCTTCCCCAGGAAGAAGAACAAATCCCACCGGGACATCAAGCGGATGCTGTGTGAGTGTCCCCCTCTGTCCAAGGAGGAGCGGGCGCAGGGGGAGGTGGCCTGTGGAGAGGATTGTCTCAATCGCCTGCTCATGATCGAGTGGTGAGTTGGGGTCCATGGGTTGGCCTGGAGGTGTCCTGGGAATCCCTCAAATAACTTGGGAATTCCAGGGAGGTGGAAGTGAGGTGTCTGTGCTGGCCTGGAGTGACCTTCGGAGCTGCCAGCAGAAGTTGTGGCTGCTCTGTCCCTGGAAGGTTTCAGGGGTTGGATGGGGCTTGGAGCAGCCTGGGACGGTGGGAGGTGTCCCTGCCCATGGCAAGGGGGTGGAATGAGATGATCCTTAGAGTCCCCACCCAAGCCATTCCATGATTCCATGATTTAAATCTTTGGATGAGCTGCAGGAGATTAGCCCTTGCAACCTCCTGGGTCTCCTTTCTCCAGAGCCTCTCCAGCCTGTGGCTGGTGTCTCCTTCTCCCTTTGGAAGAGATTTGCTGTTCCATGGGAGCTGGAGGCAGGGACAGGGTGCTTGGTGGGATTCCTCCCTGCCACAAGGATTGTAGAAGGATTGGAATTACCTGGCAGAATCCCAATTTTTGCTCTTAACTTGTAGGCCAGACCTAGGGCAGGGAATGTCTTAAAGGAATAACCCCCAAAACAAGGGGAGAAGAGCCCAGGGCTCCTCATTGGGATGCCCTGATACAGAAATACAGTGGGATCAGCATTCCCAGTGATTTTATCTTTCCAGAAATAAATGATCTGCATTTGCATGTTGGCAGTCACGTGGTCCTGCTTTTTATAGCAAACCACATTGGAAGGTTTCGCACGGAGTTTCTCATGATTATTTGGGATTTATTTCCCATCTGAGCCCTTCCTGTTGGTGCTGTTTTCCTGCTGGGAATTGATTTGCTCCCTTCCCTTCCATTCCATTCCCTTCCCTCAGCTCCTCCCGGTGTCCAAACGGTGACTACTGCTCCAACCGGCGCTTCCAGAAGAAGCAGCACGCGGATGTGGAGGTGATCCTGACTGAGAAGAAGGGCTGGGGGCTCAGAGCTGCCAAGGACCTGCCATCGTAAGCCTTCCCTCTTCCCACAGCCTTTTCCCACCCTTTTACTCCCTCCTGAAGGGAAAAGGGCCTGTGGGGTCTGCATTTCCTTGGCAGGAGATGGATGGGCTGAGGTTCTTCCAGCTCGTCCTCGTCCTTGCTGGGTGTCCCTCTTGCTCTTTGGCATCTGCCCATCTATTGTTTGATCTCCCACTCTGGTTTTGCTCTTCCTGGTTTCCCAACAGCTTTTCCATGGCTTATTCTTGGGACGAATCTGCTTCCCCTTTGTCTGTCCCTATTTCACTCCAGTTGTGTCCATTCTTCTCTTCCCATCTCTGCAAAACTTCTCTGCCTGAGTCCTCCTCCTCCTCCTCCCCTTTGGACAATAAGAAGATCCAGAGGGGATCTTTCCTCCTGTTGTTAATTCAGGGTTGTAATTCCAAGTGCTGGTTTAGATGAGGCCAGGAAAGGAGAGAGAAGTGAGTTCATGGAAATCTCCTGAGGCACAAGGGAGGATCAGGATGGGGAGACCAAGATGAGGTTTACTGGGAGAAGGGAGCATCCTGGAGTGTGTCCAGGGCAGGGAACAGAGCTGGGAAGGGGCTGGAGAATTCCTGAGGGAGCTGGGAAAGGGGCTCAGCCTGGAGAAAAGGGGGATCAGGAGGAATTTCTGGCTCTGCACAACTCCTGACAGGAGGGGACAGCCAGGGGGATTTGGGATCTTATCCCAGGGGACAGGACAGGAGCAGAGGAAACAGCCTCAGGCTGGGCCAGAGCAGGCTCAGGGTAGGATATTGAGAAAATTCCTTCCTCAAAAGTGTTTTCCAACCCAGAGCAGCTGTGGCTGCCCCTGGATCCCTGGCAGTGCCCAAGGCCAGGTTGGATGGGGTTTGGAGCAGTCTGGGACAGTGGAAGGTGTCCCTGCCCATGGAATGGTGCTGGAATGGGATGAGCTCAAAGTTCCCTTCCAACCCAAGCCATCCTGTAATTCTATGAATATACTGAATTTATAGAACAGACCCTGCTCCAAGGGAAGCTTCTGTCACCTTCCCATGTGACAGTATAAAATCCCAAATTAATCAGAATTCCCTGAGATTAAGGATTAATTAATTAACATCATTATTGCTGCACCACCAGGATGGCCAGGCTGGGAGTCATGTTCAGAGAATCCACCTGAACAGGGATTATTTTGTGTTTATTTGTGTGGTTTTTTTGCTAAGAAAATGGATGTTTTCCCTCTTGCAGCAACACTTTTGTCTTGGAATACTGTGGGGAGGTGCTGGATCACAAGGAATTCAAGGCTCGGGTGAAGGAATATGCCCGGAACAAGAACATCCACTATTATTTCATGGCCCTGAAGAATGATGAGGTGAGCAGTGGGAGTGCTGGGATGGCCTTTGGGAAAGGCTGGATTTAGCTGTGTTCAACACCAGCTCCTTGGGAACCCATGGAGCAACATCCTGAATGCATTGGGAGTGTTTTCCTGAGGAAAGGAAAATTCAAGCCTCTGGATTTTTTAACCCATTGCTCAGTTCCAGCAAAACTCTGGCAGCTTAAATTTATCCCAGTGTCCTTAGGGAGGGGAAGGTGTCTTTCCAAGGGAAAAGATGGAGCATGGCTTCTTGTTCCATGGGAGAGAAGTTTGGGAAGATGCTCCAAGCCAAACTCGCCCTTTTTGGGTGCCCAAATACACCAAAAATCCATGTTTTCTTTCACATTAAACTCCATGAAATTGAGATATTTTAAGCTGGCAAAGTCCCTCTGTGCAGGATTGCCACTGGAATATTTATATGTGGGATATCCTTAATTATTTATGGCTGCTTCAGCTCTGAGGGATGTGGAACTGTTCCCTCTGCCTGAGAACAAGGGGGATAAATAGAAATTCCATCTCTTATTCTCTTTATTCTCCTTGTCTCTCCTGTGAGGACTTTTGGGGTCTGGGGAGCTTGAGAGAAAAGGAGCTAAAAATACTCAAAGTGGTTTTTCCTGGGTGTTTTTCCTCCTAAAATAAAATAAGGATTTTTGAGATTGTTGTGTGATTTTAAGTGTCACAAAGGAGCATTTCCAGTTATAAAAGGAGTTTTTATTTCTGGGATGACTTTTCCCTTGGAGTATGAGGCGTGTGGGAGAAAAGTTCACTGTCCCAACCCCTCATGGCTGCATCAGAAACAAAATCCAGGATCTGCATCCAGCTGGAGAACTCTGGAAAATGAGGAGCCGTGTACCTACGTGCTCTTTTTGGGGGAATTAACATCCTGACAAACCCCAGTCTCTAAAATAAAGATGGGGAATATCAAATAAAGAGTGGGAAAGGAGATGATTCCCACATGGGTTGTGTTTGTACTGCTTCCCATCCCAAGGAATGAGCCTTTTCCCTGCATTTCTTGGTCCTTTTCAGATCATCGATGCCACCCAGAAAGGAAACTGCTCCCGCTTCATGAACCACAGCTGTGAGCCAAACTGTGAGACCCAAAAGGTAAAATGCCAAACTGTGAGACCCAAAAGGTAAAATGCCAAACTGTGAGACCCAGAAGGTAAAAAGCTGGATCAAATCCAGCAGCTTCTCCCTCTGGAGAGCTCAGAGTGAAAGGTGTTCCTTCTTTATTTTGGGAATTTTCATTGCTGTTGTATCAGTGACATGAGAACACCTGGATTTCAAGCAGGCACTTTGCCCTGTTTTCAACTCCTCAGTGCTGCTTTTCCAAGGATTGGTGTGTTCAGGGAAAGCAGACCTGGAGTTGAGCCTGGAATAACTCCTGGCATGTTTTTTTTACAGTGGACTGTGAATGGGCAGCTCCGGGTTGGGTTTTTCACCACCAAGCTGGTCCCGTCGGGCTCGGAGCTGACGTTTGATTACCAATTCCAGAGATATGGGTACGTCCCCTTTCCTGGCCCAGGAATTCCTGCTCTTCCCCTTTCCCACTGCCACTGTTCCTACTTCAACCCTTTCATCCTTTCTCTGCTTCTTCCTGGCTGATTATTAATTAGGCTTAATATTCCTCAAGAATTCCCATTCTGCCCTTCCCACTCCTGTTTTATGGCTTTGCAAGCACCTGAGGAGCTGTAAAACCCCCTGGATAACTCATCCCCTCTTCCTGGCCTAATTCAGGGAAAGCTCCAGCCTGGAATTGGGATCCCTTTGCTAAACCTGAGCCTAAGGTTCCTCCATTACTCTTTGGTGAAGTATAACTTGAGGAACATCCCTTCTGCATCTTTCTCCAGGCCCTTCCTGTAAGCAGGAATGAGTTTTTAGTTGCATTTTAAGATTATTCCTCCTTCCTAGAAATTCCTGGAATTGATCTTCCCTGCTTCTTACCACTGCAGAGCCACGTTCCTCCAGTGGGTTCCACATATTTAAAATAAAACCCTATCATTTTCCCAAGGAATTGTGGAATGGAGTTTAAAATGGATGGTGTGTCAAGTGGGAAATACAGAGGCTTGGTAGAAATATTCCTTAGGAAATATATTTATTATATTTATTATATATATTGTGTTTATTATCTATGGCTGAACATCCACAACAAATTTTCCATGTGGATTTTGCTGCTTCCATGAATCCTGAGCTCGTTCTTTATCCTGTTTTGAGCTCTAAAATTCAATATATGAGCTATAAAATGCTGTGAAATGGAAGCTTTTCCTAATGGATGTGTAATCCTGAGGCTAAATTCCTTAGGAAAATAAGGATATTGATGGCAATGTGGGATAAGATGTTGTCAACCCCGCCAGCTCCACCTTTTCCTCTCTGGTTCCTGGTTCTTTGACCTGTGGAGAGCCTGGAAGTGAGGCAGGCTTGGCTTTCCAGCTGCCACAACTGGAGATCATGGCAGCTGTGTTGGGAATAAAGATTATTCCCAGCATTTATTTGAATACTCAGTGGCTTTTCCATGCAGAGCCATTCCCATTCCTGGCTTCTGAAGGTGCAGAGGTTGCTGTGGCTGGGGTTGAGCTGTTGTTGAACCTCCCTTTGTGTTTCCCCACAGCAAAGAGGCCCAGAAATGTTTCTGTGGCTCCTCCAACTGCCGGGGGTACCTGGGTGGGGAGAACAGGGTCAGCATCCGCGCGGCCGGAGGGAAGATGAAGAAGGAACGCTCCGGTGAGTTTGGGGATTGAGCCTCTGGGATTGAGCCCAACCATTCCCCAGCACTGCCAAAACCACCCATGTCCCCAAGTGCCACATCCACGTGGCTTTAAATCCCTCCAGGAATGGGGATTCCATCATCACCAACCCTTTCCATGAAGGAATTTCCACAATATCTGACCTGAGCCTCCCCTGGCACAGCTTGAGGCTGTTTCCTCTCATCCCATCACTGTTCTTTGGGAGAAGATGATTCCTGATGACCTCGGGGTTCAGTGTCATTCAAGGTTGGATTGCTGATCTTGGAGGTCTTTTCCAACTCCAGTGATTTTATTTCATAAGACCCCTCAAGATTTGTGTTTTCTTGGTTCTTCAGTTAAATCCATATTTCCTTTCTCCTGGTTATTTAAAGTCCCACCAGAGAGTGACTTTCCCAGGTCCAGTATTTGCTCATCCATAACTAAACCCCACCATAAATTGAATTTAAAAATGTGGGTTCCTTTCCATGGTTTTTAAACGTTGATGAAAGATGAACAATATTGCCTTGGCCATTTAGGGCATCACCTGAAATTTGGCAGCTCCAAGGGCAGAGGTTCACCATCTCCAGGTTGGGAAGTGGAATTTTAGAGACAACACATGGAACTGCAGGGATGGGTTCACAACATGTGGAAAAAGTGCAGAGAATCCAGAGCAAGAGGAATTTTTTTGGTGAAGTCTTCTGCAAGAACCTGCACAGGCTCTTCTTTAATTCCTACAAATTGTAATTATTCCATCCTTGAAGGGACAAACCTCTGTTCCTATGGAGAAGATTTATTCCTAATTCCTATGGGAAGTTTAAAAATGCCAGTTTCATTTTTATTTGCTGTATCAGAGAGTGAGGAAACCAAGAAATAATTCCTAAATCATTTATAGGGTGTTTTGAAACACTTAATTAGTCACTCAATGACAGGGTGATGTTCCAGTGTCTGTGTGGAGAGGGAATCTCTGATTGTAAGGATTATAAATCTGTTATAGTTTAATCCATAAATCATTACAATTTTATAAGGAATTTATACAACTCAGAATATAAAGAATAAGTTTTACCTGCAATTAAAGATAATTTATTAGTTTGTTTTCCTGTATGAAAAGATAAACTCAGAGCCAGGAGGGTTTTGGTGCAACCACCTGGAATTTCCAGAATTTTCCTTAGGGAAAAGGGAGCTTGGAGTCAGGGAATTTTCTGGCCTGAGCCTGAGGGTGTTTTCCTGTGGCTCTGCAGGTGGATGGGGAGCTGGAGGCACTGCTGGAGAACGGGGAGGGTCTCTCTGACAAAAACCAGGTGCTGAGCTTGTCCCGGCTCATGGTGCGGATCGAAACCTTGGAGCAGAAACTCACCTGCCTCAAACTCATCCAGGTGAGGAGCAGCCTGGGAAGGGGAGGGATCCACGTCCTGTTCAAGGGACATCCTCAGAGGAGCAGGGGGAGTGTGGGAGGCAGGTCCTGCCCTTTTTCCTGCATCCTGAGCTCAGCTGAGCAGCTCAAGGATCCATTGACCTTCAGTTTTATTCTCCAGTATGAGCTGTAGTGGTTGGAATGGTTCTGCTGCTGGATCCCTGCTCCAGTCCCAGCAGTTCCAGCCACTCAGATCAGCTCAGACCTGCTCAGGTGCTGAGTTCTAGCTCTGCCATGGCTTTGACCATGATCCCAGTGGAGCAGTTTTCCATGTTTTTGCCTGGAAGTCTCTGACTGTTCCCACATCTGGCTCTCCAGAACACGCACTCACAGTCCTGCCTCAAGTCCTTCCTGGAGTGTCATGGCTTGTCCCTGCTCTGGATCTGGATGACGGAACTGGGCGATGGCAGAGGAAGCACGGCCAACAACCTGAAGCTGCAGCTTGAGGTCAGTGATTCCCTGGGACTGGGAGCTCTCACAGAATCCTCAAGGTGGGAAAAGCCCTTTAAGATAGAGTCCAGCCATTCCCCAGCACTGCTGAGGGCACCACTGACCCTTGTCCCCATGTGCCACATCCACAGGGCCCTTAAATCCCTCTAGGAATGGGGATTCCAGCCTGTGCCAGGGCTGGCCAGCCCATTTTGGGGAAAAGGATTTTGGCAGTTTTGCTGAATGCTCGGGATCACGAGGATTTTCTCTTTCTTCTGTTTTTTTAAATACAAATCCGTGCCAAGTGTTCATTGAAAACAACCTCAGGTGCCTCAGAACTACAGGCCTGAAACTTCTGCCCTCAGGCAGATCCTTAATAAACGGAAGGAATTTGCTCCTGTGGTTTTCCTTAGATTCCTGACGTAGATTCCACGAGCCAGACTTAAAGATTGTTGCTGTTTATTCCATGCTGAAGCACGGGGAATTTGATATCCTGATAGTCTGGAGCTGGAATGTTTCAGTTTTCCATAAACAATTTGGGATTGGATGCCCAAAGATTGGAAGTTCAAGGTCACTGAGTCCAAGCTGTGCCCAGTCCTCACCTTGTCCCCAGCGCAGAGCACTGAGTGCCACCTCCAGGTGTTCCTTGGACACCTCCAGGGATGGGACTCCACCACCTCCCTGAGCAGCCCATTCCAGTGTTTAACACCCTTTCCATGAAGAAACTCTTCCCGAAATCCATCGCCCGTGACCTGTGACCGTCATTAAATAGATGAGATCAGATATTTAGATTTTAGATTTTGGGATATTGAGAAGGAATTCTTGGAAAGATTTAGATCAGGGGTTAAGAAAGAATTATTTCCTCCTGTGAGGGTGGTGAGGTCCTGGCACAGGCTGTCCAGAGAGGTTGTGGACTTCCCATCCCTGGAAGTGTCCAAGGTTGGACACGGGTTGGAGCAATATGGGACAGTGGAAGGTGCCCCTGGCCATGGCGAGGAGAACTGAATGAGGTTTAAGGTCCCTTCCCACCCAAACCAGGATTTTATGACCACCTTGATACTCCAGAGCTAATTCTTCCTGAGAAAAACAAATTATTCCAGGTTGGACACAGCTTTAAATCCTGCTTGTCCTTGCCCTTAGATCATGAAAACCCTGGAGCTGCTGCCCATCCCTACCAAGAACATGCTGGAGGAGAGCAAGGTGCTGCCCATCATCCAGCGCTGGGCTCAGACCAAGACGGCGGTGCCACAGCTCAGCGAGGGCGACGGATATTCCAGCGAGAACACGTCCCGGGCCCACACCCCGCTCAACACCCCGGAGCTCCTGCCCAAGCAGAGCGTGGAAGGTGACACAGACACCCCCAAGAAGTTGGTGTTCCGCAGGCTGAAGATCATCAGTGAGAACAGCATGGACAGCGCCATCTCGGACACCACCAGCGAGCTGGAAGGGAAGGAGGGCAAGGAGGACCTGGACCAGCTGGAGGCAGCCCCAATGGAGGTGACAGAGGAGCAGCAGCAGCAGCAGCAGCAGCAGCAGCAGCAGGACATCAAAACTGCTGTGGAGGCGCCGGTGGAGAGCAGCAAATCCCAACCTGCAGAGCTGGAGGCCGAGCCCGAGGCAGAGGTCAAGGAGAGCAATGGAACGAAGCTGGAGGAGCCCATGGCCATGGAGACGCCGTCGCAGGATGAAGAGGAAGGAGTTTCTGACGTGGAGAGCGAGAGGAGCCAGGAGCAGACAGATAAAATTGTGGATGTGAGCGACTTGGCCACCAGACTGCTTGACAGCTGGAAGGAGCTCAAGGTAAGAGGCAGCTCCGTGCAGCTCCAGCACCTGGAGCTAAGGAAAACATGGATTTGGTGGTGGTGTGGTGCAAATGGGGTTGGTTTGATGTCTTTTGGTCAATATTTGGTAACTAAATGGCCTTTTCCACACAAAAAGTGCTTTCTGTATAAATCCTCTGGTGGCAGCTGCCCTGGGTGTGACCTGAGAAATGTCTGGGTGTTGGTGAAACCAGCAGCTGGTTGGGTTTCGCAAGGACACCTCAGTCATCCCCTTAGACTTCCAGGAAATTGCCAGCTCTGAGGGACTGAGATTCCCATGAGCATTTTGGGTGGAAGTGCCCACATCCCTCAATGTGGAAACAGATGGATGGACTGTCTGCTCCTGAATTCCATCCTTGGAAGTGTTCAAGGCTGCTCCTAAATGCCCCATCCCTGGAAATGTCCAAGGTTGGACAGGGCTTGGAGCAACCTGGGACAGTGGAAGGTGCCCCTGGCCATGACAGGGAGTGGAATTGGATGATCCTTAAGGTTCCCCCCAACTCAACCATTCTGGGATTCTCTGAGTTGAGTTATCCCAACATTCCCAGCTTTTCCTCTCCTTTCAACCTCTGCTTTTGATCTGCACCATGTGGAACCTCCAGAGAAGGGTCTGTTGGCCATGCCAAGTTCTCTCAAAAGGCAGTGTTGGATCAACCCCTGGGTGTTTGCAGTTGGAAATGCCCGGATTTGGATGTTATTTGGGACTTCAGTAGTTACACTCCCATCAAGGTCTTCTGGAGCTGAAAACCTCTTCAGGAGAAGGGCATGGTGGTTCCCTCTGTCCTCTGGAATCATTTTCCTGTCCCATAGGTGGCCAGTGGGATCTGCAGCCAACAGCTTCTTTTCCATGGAATGTAGGATGACATTCCAGTAACAGTTCTAAACTAAAAGAGGAAAGATTTAGATCAGTGGTTAAGAAGGAATTAATTCCTTCTGGGAGGGTGGGGAGGCCCTGGCACAGGTTGCCCAGAGCAGCTGTGGCTGCCCCATCCCTGGAAGTGCCCAATGCCAGGTTGGAGCTTGGAGCACCTTGGGACAGTGGAAGGTGTCTCTGCCTGTGGCAGGGGGTGGCACTGGGTGTCCTTTAAGGTCCCTCCCCATCCAAACCATTCCATGGTTCTATGGATCTCACTCTACACTCAACACTTCAGCCATTCCTGGGGTTTCTTTAGATCTTTGGAAACTCTTCACTGATCTGCTGCTCCTGTAGGATTGCATTCCATGTATTATTTCATAGTCCTTGTATTGAAGGGCAGGAGGGCTGGGAGCCTCTTTAATAACTCCAAACCCAGTGATTCCTGAGGATCCAGCAGGAATTGAAGGCACTGCCACAATTCCAGCTTTGTGTGGGCTTGGTGGGACTTGGAGGCTCTTCTTCCCTTCTCTTAATCAACCACCAGCCCAGCTTTAATTACTGGAAGTAGTTTTAAGCAAATTCATGTTTTCTGATGCATCGTAGAGCTCAGGAGTTTATTTACCCATTGGCTTTGATAATGAGTAATGATTGAAAGAGGATAATTAAAATAATGGGTGTTAATTGTGCTGCGGCACCAGCACAGGTGGAGGAGACCTCACCTTAAGCTTTACTTGTGCCATTTCTGGAGCTGCAAACTCCAGGATTTAGAAATGCAGATATTCCCTGGAAAATTCAGGGACATTTTACCTCAGTCTGAATTTTTCAGGAGGATCAGATGCTCCTGAACTTTCACAGATTTTGGGCACAATCATTTGTGACACTAATCTTAGAGGGGGAAGGAGTGAGGTAAAACACATTTCTGTAGAGGGGTTGGGTTGTGGTTTGGTGTTTTCCTTCCTTTTTTCCAAGTGGATCTGATCATTTACCAGATTTGAATTTGCAGACTCTTGGTGTGGTTTTCCTCTCGAAGCAACACTGTCAGGTTTAATTTGTGGTTCAGTTGGGAAAATTCCTTTTCCATCATTGCCAAGAGAATTGTTAAGGTTGGAAAAGATCTTCAAGATCAAGTCCAACCTGTTTTAAACTAAAAGTTAAGTCAGGCCTTAGTCCTGCTCTGCTTTGGAGACAGAGTTTCTCCTTTGGAACAGCTGTGCTCCCTTCCACACTCATGTACATGGAACAGCACAGAGAAAATGATAAAATATTAATAAAATGTGTGAAATTTCACAAAACTTCCCCAAAACATTGGTTTAAGACCAAATTTGATCTGATGGTGTTGTTTTATCCCCAGTATTTGTGTGTTCTTTGGAACTTGGAGAAGCTCAGCTTGGGAATCTACAGAATTTTGTCGAAGTTGTGGTGGGACCATGAAGTCCTGACACATTCCCATATTTTAGATGTGGATTCTCATCCTCTCTGTGTATTTATTAATGAACCTCAGGTCGTGGTCTGGTTGTAGGGATGGGGTTGGATCTCATGAGCTTGGATTAATCCCAGCAAATCCACCCCAAAAAAGCAGGATCGTGACACGGGGCTGTGACAACTCATTTCTCTTCTATGAAACAATTGTAGGGAAACTGGGAGCTGGGAATTTATCCTGTCCTGGACTTTTTCATGGCTCTGGGAGTTAACTGCCTCTGTCCAACTCTCACCTCATATGGTGCCACCAAAGCCCATCCCGGATGTCTAAAAGACAAATCCAAGCTGGAAGGGGGATGGATAATTCACCCCCAGGTGCCTTTCCCAGCACATCCAAGCTTTGGAAAAGCCGGGATTTTGGAGCGGTGGAGCACCTGGCCTTGTCTGGGGGGTGGGAGGGTCGGAACCGTCGTGACTTTAGCGCTGTCCTCTCCAGCCTTGCTGATGACCCCCTTGTAATTTCCACCGTTTCCATCCAGCTTCTCCGGGCAGCCAGAGCTGACCAAGGGGCTCCTTTTCTCCAACTCCGTGCGGAAGAAGGGAGAGGACATAGCGCGAAGAGCCGGGAAGATGGTTGGGAAGCTGGCTGATGCATGAGCAGTGTGATAGGTGAAAGGAGGACAGAGGTGGTTAACTTGGGGATGCCGACGTTATTTTGGTGCGTCCATTGCCGGCAATGGACGTCGCTCCGGGGAAATCCCAGCTCCTGGCCTGAAAGGATTAAGTGAGCTTAATTTTCTTTCTCTACCTCTACACACAGGACTTGTAAGTCCTTCCAGGGCTCCAACACTCAGACTCTGTGAGGAGTGCTGGCCACGGCCACACTCCTGGCACGACACACACTCACATTCCCAATGGGATGAGTTTTCAGCCCGGGCTCGTGGGCGCCGTTCCCGCTCTCCGAGGGAGCGCTGCATGGCTTCTCCCGGGCTGAAAACTCCCTCCCACTGCCAAAGGCTGGCTGCTGGACACCCGGCAAGGGCACAGGTGGTGGTTCCACGTGGTTCTTCCAGGTGGATTGTGCTCAGGTAAGGCTCTGTGGGCTGATCCGTGTGGAGAGGCCCGTGCTGGAGGTGACACATGGTGTGATGGCCAACAGACCTCTTGGAATCACCGGAACATGCCATGAGGCCGAGCTTGGGAAGCTCTTCCCAACGTCCTCTTGAGGGCTGAGGTTGAGTAGCTGAGCTGAGGGACAGAGAGGATGTTTTGGTGCTGCTCTGCCTCATGTGGGACCGAGCTTTGGGAATCTTCCCCCACCCCAGAGGAGACCCTCACCTTTTGGGGAAGGGCAGCTGGGAGCTCTGAGGATCCACAGGCCCTTCCCTTGTGACTTGGAGAAGGTCTTGGTTTTAGGAAAACTCTTTTGGAAGAGCCAGTGTTGGGTTTCAAAGGTTTTATTTGGATACTTCTGGCCTTGTGAACGTTTGCGGTGACTTGGAGCTCAAGGCTGAGTCCTCACCCTGACTTGGGCCAAAGTGAACTTGTTTTTTGCACTTAATAATCATGGAATTAGGGAATTGGTGAGGTTGGAAAAGCCCTCAGAGATGATTGAGTCCAACCATCCCCCAGCACTGTTGAGGCCACCCCTGCCCCCTGTCCCCAAGTGCCACATCCACAGGGCTTTTAAATCCCTCCAGGGGTGGCGACTCCCCCCTGCCCTGGGCAGCCTGTTCCACTGCTGGACAACCCTTTCCATGAGGAGTTTTCCCATTATCCAACCTGAACCTCCCCTGGAGGCCATTTCACCCTGAATGGGACATCTTGGGTGACCAAAGGCAACTGAGCTTCCATCTTTCCCTGGGATGATCATTTCAAGTCTCCTCTTGGAGAGGAGAGATTTATCTCTGATTTATCCTGACCTCTCTGATTTATCCTGGTAAAGCCTCTTGAAGCTGCTCTTGCCTGTCCCTTTCCCAGTGGAGCCATCCTGGAGTGCCTGGCTCTGGCTCTGGCACACACATCCTGTGCTTTAATCAGGAATTTTATAATCTGTTAGAACAGGGAATAGTTGGGGAAAACAGTAGGGTTGGGGAGTGGCCAGGCCATGGTTTGCTGTGGGATCTTCTGGCCCTCAAGCAGAGATTTCATGGTGTTGGTCCTTCCTCTTGCTCTGCTCCATCCCTTGGGGTCATGCTGGAGCTGCAGGGGAAAAAGAGGAGAGGAGGGAGGAAGGGAGAGAAGAGGATCCAGCCTGGTAGGGGATGGATTTGGTTGCACTGTTCCTTAGACAAATCATCAGAAGTTCATAGAATCATAGGATAAACTCATGGAATCGTTACAGTTGGAAGAGACCTCCAAGATCATGAAGTCCAACCGTTAATTCAGGCAGCTGAGGGACAGATTTGTGGAGAAGGTTCCATCAAGACACAATCTTCCTTTCCCGCTGCAGAATCCTTTGAGTCGTGACTCCATCCTGCAGCTCTCTTCCCTTTCCCAAGCCAAGGCTGGGTTGTGCCTGAGGCTGGACAGCCTAAATCCCATTTTTCCCCCCCTCTTTTGTGTTGAACAGACTCGTGTCACTTTTCCTTCTGCATTTAATTTTCCGTGCAATCCCTTCAAAGTTGTGCTGGAAGCTCGGGAGCCATTTGGAGCCCGTTAGCGGCGGTCGCGTTGATTGAGGAATTCTGCAGCTCCGAGCCAGCAGCTTCCGTTTCCAAAAATAAATTTGGCTTTTCTTGGGAGTTTCCCCAGCCTGGTCTGACCACCATCTGCTTTTCATGGAGCAATTTGGACAAATCCCTCCGTTTGTTCCTGGTTCAAAGCCTTTGCTGCCTCCATCTTCCCACATGGAATGGATGCTGGAGGCTCCATTGAGTGGAGCTGGAGTTTCTCTCCAACAGCACAGAGCTCACCCCTGCTCATAATTACCTTGGATTTTGGGCTTCCTGGACTTCTTAGGGCTGGCCAGTTTGTTGGGGTGGATCCTGGAGTGGGCTCCCCCAATGTTCTGGTGAACCTAAAGCAGGGTGTGGCAGGAGCGGCAGTGCCGGGATTGCCGAGTCCCTGTACTCCAGGTGTTCCTTATCCTCCTTCTCTTCCCTCTGAGCCTTTTCCTGGTGATTTCCCGTTCCCCATCCTGCTCTTTAATGGGACAGATCTATTTTAGGAGCTGGGGACTTGGTGTAGTTCAGCTCTTCCCAACACTTGCATTGTCCTTCTGCTCCGGGCAGTTCATCCGTGATCCCATTCCTTGGTGGCTCCTCATTCCCCCTGGGAACAGCCAGGGCAGACTTGGGGGGAGTTTTTGGATGTGCTGCTCTGAAAATGAACATTTTTAGGAGTTTAATGTGGGAAAGAAATAAGAAAAACCTGGCAAAACCCATTGGTGGAAGGTGATTTTGGGGCTTCAGAACCTGCCCCTGTGGTCCCACATGAGGTAGCAAGAGGCAAAGTCACCCCTGCCATCCATAGCTATGGAATTCTGTAGGAAAATAAAATTAAATGATGATAATTATGATAAGATTATGGCTGGATGGGGCTTGGAGCACCCTGGCCTAGTGGGAGGTTCCCTGCCTGTGGTAGGGGTTGGAATTGGATGAGCTCCAAGGTCCTTCCAGCCCAAACCATTCCATGATTCCATGATTCCATTATATGGATTACATCATTTATAAATACATAAATCCTATATAATTATGGGCTCATCCTGCATCCCTCCTCACTCCAAACATGGAGCTGCTGCTTTGCTTCTTTACATTTCATCTAAAAAAACTGGATTTGGAGTATTGTAGCCCATGGCAAGCACATAAATAAATTGTAAAACTTTAATTTTAAGGGCATTTTTTTTAAATTTTAATGCCTCTTTTTTTTGTAGATACTTCAAATTCCACGTGCTGTGTTGGGGCTCCACAGAAAAGCAAAAATATTTTTAAAAACCTAAAAATCTTGGCCCAAATCCCTTTTTTTTTAGCCAGCAGCAGCACTTTTGAAGTGGTTTTGCCTCATGGACAAACCACAACAGAATTTCTTCTCCTTCCCTTTTTTTTGCTAAAGGAAATTCTCATTTTTAGTCCATGCAGTGCTGGAGGTGGACACGTTGCTAATGAGCCCCCTGAGCCACCCGTTAATTAATTCCCAAACAGCTTGAAAAACTCAAGGAATTTTTTTAAAAAAGTATATTCTGTAAAATCTGAGAGTCAAGTCAAGGTAAACTCCACATTTCTGAGCATGTGGAAGCTTTAAATTCCCAGCTGGAGCAGCCTTCACCCCCCAGGAAGAGTCAAACCCATCTTTTTTCCCACTGTGCCTCATCCAGGGCCTAAATGAAGGATATTTCAGGGAAGGTGCCCTGGGAAAGCTGGAATGTCAGCACAGCTCCCCAGAACAATTTATTTGTGTTAAACTCAGCATCTCCTTTATGATTTAATGGGGTTTTTTTGGGATGCAGCTGCTGCTCCAGCAGGGATGCTCCATCAGGCACAAACCAGCTGGTTCATCACATTCTGCTGGAAATACCTGGGAATTCTTGGGAATACTGTATTCTTCAGGAAGGGAACAGAGCAAGGGCTTGATAGAAGCTGGAATTAGATAAAAATGAGCTTTTTATTCCCAACCTTCCATCACTTGGACAGTCAGGAATGCTGTAAAACCTCGGTAGGATCATGAGTGTCCCTGAGGTAAAATGGGATTTACACTGGGAATGCCAGAATATTCCAATTAAAAACAAAATGGAGCATGGAAAGGTGCTAATTAACTTCATTTCTTAATTGGAGGGATGCACAGTTGGTTCCAGTGACACGAGAAGGGCTGCCCAGTCCAGGGGGGTTTAACAAGGATATTGTGCTAAACCTGGACTTTAGGGAAGTTCTGGTCCTCATTCCCAGCTCTTCTTCCCTCTTTTCCCACGGTGCCATCTCCACCTGGAGTTGCCAGGACCTTTGGGATCATCCAGTGCCACCCCTGTCATGGCAGGGACACCTCCCACTGTCCCAGAGTGCTCCAGCCTGGCCTGGGGCACTGCCAGGGATCCAGGGGCAGCCACAGCTGCTCTGGGAATTCCATCCCAGCCAGGAATTCCCAATTCCCAATCTCCCATCCATCCCTGCCCTGTGGCAGTGGGAGCCATTCCCTGTGTCCTGTCCCTCCATCCCTTGTCCCCAGTCCCTCTCCAGCTCTCCTGGAGCCCCTTCAGGCCCTGCCAGGGGCTCTGAGCTCTCCCTGGAGCCTTCTCCTCTCCAGGGAACATTCCCAGCTCTCCCAGCCTGGCTCCAGAGCAGCAGGTCCTTCCTGGATCTCTCCAGCAGCTCCAGGTCCTTCCTGTGCTCAGAGAGGAGCTGGATGAGCAGAGGGTTTGGGGTTTGCTGCTGCTGAAGGTGTGGTGGGTGTTGGGTTCTGGTCTCAGCAGCTTCAGCAGGTCCTTGGTCAAAGGGGTCACTCAGAGCTGGGCCTGCTCCTCCTGCTCATTTCCCTTGGGATGCTCCCACATCAAACATCAGAGCTTGGGAGCATCATGGAAGTGTGACCCTGTCCCCAGTGAGGCTGTTGGGAGCTGGGAGAAGCCCAGGGATGGTCCAGGAGCAGGGAGAGCAGATGGTGGCCACCAGAGCAAGGATCACAGAGCCATGGAATGTCTCCAGGCAGAAGGGATCTGTTGGGATCACCCAGCACAACTCCCTGCTCCTTTGCTGGGTCATCTCAAACTGCCTTGGAGACCTGGACAGGGACAAGAGGAGCTGCTGCTGGGACACTCTTCCATCACCATGGAAGGTGTAGGACCCTACAGCCCTGCCCGGAGCTCTTGGCCCAAAATTCCACTGAAATCCATCAGAAATCAAAGAGGAAATATATGGAAAGCACCACAAAACTCCAGAACTTTCCTTCAAGAGACCCTTTTTTGGTGGTTTCTTGTAAATGATTTATGGGATTCTTGGCTGTTTGGGGTGGTTTTGGGAATTCTGGAATTCTGACCCTGCTTGTGGCTTTTCCACAGGAGGTTTATCGCATCCCAAAGAAGAGCCAAGCAGAAAAGGAAAGCAGTGGTAAGTGCTCACCTTTTCCCATGTTTTCTTCTGCTCCCATGAAACTGCTTCATTTTCCCAGTTGGGAATGTCAGGGGATGTTCTGCCTCCACAGCTGCTCCTCCTGGGAAACAGCTCCTGGGAATAGGGAGGATAATCTGAGCGGTGGGTGGGGAGAGATGGGGCCTGAGGGTGACATGGAGCAACCTAGAATTAAAATCATGGAATTGGTGAGCTTGGAAAAGCCCTCCCAAGACTGAGTCCATCCATCCCCCAGCACTGCCAAGGCCACCACTGATCCATGTCCCCAAGTGTCACTTTCATGGGGCTTTTAAACCCCTTCAGGGATGGGGACTCCACCCTTGCCCTGTCCCTGGCCAGCCTTTTCCATGAGAAATAATTCCATGAGAAATATTCCCAATATCCAGCGTGAACATCCCCTGGCACAACTTGAGGCCATTCTAAGAGAGGGGAGCTCTTAACACCCAAATTATAAAAATTCCCTCCTTTTTTCCCCCTGTTTTCCCAACAGCTGACCGTGGGAGGGACACAGCCGGGCTCCGGGATCAGACCCCCACTCCCAAAAACCCCATCCTGAGCCGAGAGCGGGATCCAGAGCGGCAGAGCCAGAGCAAGGAGAGGAAGAGACGGAGAGATTCCCTGTCCCCTCCGTCCTCAGCCTACGAGCGGGGCACAAAGAGGCCAGAGGACAGGCAAGTGGTGGCAGGGAGCTGCTATATTCCAGGGATCTGCCACGTTCCTGGGTAAAACCTCCAGGAAAAACCGTCCTGGAGATCTTTGGAATCCCCCCGGGAAGGGGAAGGGAGTTTTCTCCTGGAGGAATCCTGGTGGTGAGATTGGATCCTGGTGGGAGTTGGGCGGTTCCTTGGTGTTGGTGGCTTCTTCTCTGGGGAAGGCTGCACCTCCATCCTCAGGTGTGTTGTGGGAATGAGGTGGGAAATGAGGGAAGCAGTGCCAGCTCCTGCACAGAAATTAGGGGTCATGGAATGGTTTGGGTTGGAAGGACCTTAAAGCCCATCCAGTCCCACCCCGTGCCTTGGGGACACCTTCCATTGTCCCAGGTTTCTCCACGCCCCATCCAGCCTGGCCTGGGACACTTCCAGGGATCCAGGGGAACCCTGGAATTCCAGAATGCAGCCCTCCTAGTGCAAAGAGCTCCCTGGGTCCTTCAAAACCCTTTCCCTTCTCCTGCTCCACCTCTTCCCAATATGCTGGGAGTTATTCTGTCCTTGGAGCAATCCCTGCCTGTACATGAGGGAGCAGTGCCCAAACCAGGATTTTTAACTCCAAAACTTCCTTGACCAAGTGGTTATTCCCTAAAAATACCTGTAAGGACAACAGTCCAGGTGGGTGTGATCCCAGCAGGCTGGTGCCAGGTCTCCTGCCTTTCTTTGGGAATGGTGGCATCGCTGCCACGGCTGAGCATGCGACTCCTAATGAAGAGAAGGAAAATATTCCATGTCTTGCAGTTCAGAGGGACTGGAGATCATGTTAAAGGCAGCAGAAATACCGTGGAATTTCCTTTAAAGAAGTCACTTCTCTGTTGTCTCTCTCAAAGCCACTCCATAATTAGGGAACAATTGGTGCCGAGTCAGCCAGACGAGGAAACCTCGTGTTGAGCCGAGCTGGGAAAGTTGGAAACATCTGGATTAAAAATACAGATGTAAATCTATCCCTCTGTAACGAGGCTGGAAACATCCCCAGGAAGTAAAACCTGGATTTCTGGGGTTGTTTTAAACAGAACAAGCGTTTTTTGGGTGAGGAGCTGCTGCTCTGGCTCTTCCCCTGTGCCGGTGAAGGACCAAATTCCTTCTCTGGGAATGTTCTCCCCACTCTGAGATCTCTCTTTTTTTTTATCCCAAGGATTTAATAAGGAAAATAATCAAATAGATGGAGAAAGGAACGTTAAACCCTCGGTTTCCTTCTTCCCACTCCCTCCATGGCAGCTGCTTCTCTTCCAAACTCTCCAGGCAGTGCCAGGAAAGACTTCAATTAGGGAAATCAAACTCCTCCCGGCAATGAGGTTCCCATTAACAGATCCTGCAGCTCCTCTGGGAATGCCAGGAAACAGCTCCAGCGGATCTGTTGGTAGCAATGTGCTTTTGATATGTAAATGGATCCCAGGAACACAGAATATATGGAGAATATCCTGGATGCTTTGTAGAATGGATTATATTCAGGCTGCAAAGCATTTTTCCTTGTAATCCCTGTTTTACCACACTCATAACGTCTGGAAATATCCACCTTTGATCTGAAATTTTCCTTGTTGGGCTTTGATCCAAGTCCTTAGGCTTTTTTCCCCCCCTCCTCTTTTAATTCCCTGGAAAAATCCCTCCAGCTGCTGCGTGTTTTGGGATGAAAACTCTTAAGGAATTAAAAAAACCCATCCACACCATTATTTTTTGAAGCTGAAGCTGCGGTCTGGGAACGAGCAGAATTCCAAACAGGAATGTGCTGCTTGTGATTCCCTTGTTCTGTGCCGTGTCTGCAGCTCCCATGTGGGGTTCTGGGCTGGAAAGATGGAATTCTCACCCCAGCACTGGAATTTGGGGGGGAAGGTGCTGCGTTGTGAGTTGCTCCTGTTTGGGAACCTCTTCCAAATTCCTTGTTTGTCCTTTTTTGGAAAAAAATGGCAGAGTGTTTCCAGCAGGGCCTGTTTGAGATACACTGCAGATTGTGACCTTTCCTTGGGTTCTCTTGGAGATGTTCCCTCCCTCTCCAGGTATCCCAGAGCAGCTCCTTCAGACAACTTTTGTGGCATCCTTTCATCCCCATCAGCAGCAGGCTGACATTGGCCAATCCACTGGGATTGCTCATCCTCTGCCCTGGCTCCCTGTGGATGAGCAGGACCAGCAGGTGTTCTCTTGAGTTGGTCAAAAAGCTGGAAAAAGGGAATGTTTTTAGGAATCCATGGTGGTGTTGGGCATTACAGCTTTTCTACTGTCCCTTTTGCTGCTGGAGCCCTGGACTGCAGCTCCCTGAGGCCTCACGGGCGCTTTCCCTGTTCCCTCTCTCCCAGGTATGACACCCCAGCATCTTCCAAGAAGAAAGTCCGGCCCAAGGACCGCAACAAGCTGTCCACGGAGGAGCGCCGGAAGCTCTTCGAGCAGGAGGTGGCCCAGCGGGAAGCCCAGAAACAACAACAGCAGCTCCAAAACCTGGGAATGACGTCCCCGCTTCCCTACGACTCCATGGGCTACGGAACGCCCCACCACAGCTTCATGGGATACCCACCGGGGTACCCCATGCAGGCCTACGTGGACCCCAGCAACCCCAACGCCGGCAAGGTGCTGCTGCCCACGCCCACCATGGACTCCATGTGCTCTCCGGCGGGATACGAGCATTCCCAGACTTTGGTGGGGCACACGGTGGAGCCGGCCCTGAGCACCCCGCAGCCGGTGCCCGTCGTCCAGCACGTGGCCACCACCATGGAGGTGACCGCGCCGCAGTACGTGGCGCAGAGCGACGCCGTGGTGCACCAGGAGGCCAACGTGGCCGTGCTGCCGGTGGCCACGGCCGGGGCGGTGCAGAGCCAGAGTTACGGGGTGTGGGATTCCAGCCAGCAGCCCGCCGTGGCTGTCCAGCAGCCCTATTCCCCAGCCCAGTCCCAGCCGGCCATCTACTACCAGGGCCAGACCTGCCAGACCGTCTACGGAGTGACCTCGCCCTACTCGCAGACCACCCCGCCCATCGTCCAGGTAATTCCAGCTGGGAACGCCCACGCGACCCGGGGAGCCAGCTGGGAAAACACTCTGCACATCAAGGTGCTGCCTCCAGTAAGAGAGGCACGCCCACCATGGGCTCCATGTGCTCTCCGGCAGGATATGAGCATTCCCAGATTTTGGACACTCTGTGCTTCTCTTATTGGAGCATCTTCTTAGCTCTTCCCAGGGAGCTTCCTGCCCAAGAGTAGGAGGAAAGCACATTCCAGGGTGTTTTCCATCTACAAAAGGCATAAATTAGAGAATCATGGAATCCTGGAATGAGTGGGGTTGGAAGGAACCTTAAAGAGTATCCAGTGCCACCCCCTGCCATGGCAGGGAGACCTTCTGTTATCCCAGATTGCTCCAAGCCCTGTCCAACCTGGCCTTGGACATTGCAAGGGATGGGAGACGCTGAGAACATCCAGGGATGGGGGACAGTGAACACATCCAGGGATGGGGGACATTGAACACATCCAGGGATGGGGGACATTGAACACATCCAGGGATTGGGGACATTGAACACATCCAGGGATTGGGGACATTGAACATGTCCAAGGATTGGGGACATTGAACATGTCCAGGGATGGGGGACATTGAACATGTCCAGGGATTGGGGACGTTGAACACATCCAGGGATGATGATTCCATAGCTGTTGGGGCCAATCAGGAGTTTGCAACTTGCAGGAATATTTTGGTTTTTTGACCGTTGAAGGGAGATTTGTGATTTGTGGATAAAAGCTGAGGAAATTAGTTAAACAAGGATGTGGGAGCTCAACTTACACTGGCTTTTAGAAGTAGAGTCTGGAGCTACCAGAATTAATGATAGTACAAAAATGTGAGGGTAATATTGGGAAGGAATTCCTGGCTGTGAGGGTGGGGAGGGGCTGGGATGGAATTCCCAGAGAAGCTGTGGCTGCTCCTGGATCCCTGGAGGTGTCCAAGGCCGGGCTGGACAGGGCTGAGAGCTCCCTGGTGTGGTGGAAGCTGCGCTCCTGCAGTGAAGGTTTTTTTTGGGAACATCAGTTGAGTGTGATTCCCTATTCCAGAGCTATGCCCAGCCAGGTCTCCAGTACATCCAGGGCCAGCAGATCTACACAGCCCATCCACAGGGAGTCATCGTGCAGCCCCCCACGGCCGTCACCACCATCGTGGCAGCTGGGCAGCCCCAGCCCATCCAGCAGGTGAGGATCCAAAGGGATGGGGAGGCTTTTCCCATGGGATAAAGAGCTGCCAGGGCACCTTTCGTGACCCCTCACAACTTTCTCTTCATCCCTTCCCTGCTGTCTGCAGCCAGAGCTGGTGGTCACCAACAACCTCCTGGATCTGCCTCCGCCTTCCCCTCCCAAACCCAAAACCATCGTCCTCCCTCCCAACTGGAAAACGGCCCGGGATCCTGAGGGAAAGATCTACTACTACCACGTGGTCACCAGGTGGGTGTGGGCATCTCTGACCCCTGTCCCCAAGTGTCACATCCACAATGCTTGGAGGTCACACTGGGATGGGCAGTGCCCCCCTGTCCAGGGACAGCCCTTTCCATGAAGGAGTGTTCCCAATATCCAACCCTGGCACAACTTGAGGCTGTTCCTTCTTGTCCTGTCGCTTGTTTTTTGGGAGAAGAGCCCAGCTCCCACCTCAATGGGAAGAGACATGATTTTCCCAATGTTTTTCCTACACCTTTCCCATCAGTTTTGGAAAGAACCACATTTTGGATCAATCCCTATGAATTTACCTGATATTAAAATAATTTTAAGCTTCTAAAAGGACTCCTTAAAAATGTCCAACTCCATGGGAGGTGTGGATGGGGATCCACCTCTGAAGGGATAAGCAGGAATATTTTCTTCCATATCCATTCCTGCTGTCAGTTCTTGCTCGTGGCACACATTTCCCTGCATCCATGAATCTTTTCCATCTCCCTTTTGGCTTCCTCCCTGCTCCCTGGCACACAGCAGAGCAGGAGACCTTCAAACCCTTGGAATTGAAACCAGTGGATCAGGAATTGGTGAATTGTGTTGTTTGGAAGTCTCAGGATGAGATGAAGAGACCCCAGGGAGCCTTGGTGGAGGCTGAACCTTCTCTGGGCTCTCTGCTGGGGTGTTCCCACCTTTCCATGCTGGGAATTCCATCCTGGTGATGGAACATCCTTGATCCCACAGTGTCACCATGGTAGAAAATGGTGCAGATTCCCTTTTTTCCATTTTTCCTGCTTGGTTTTAACCTTCTCCAACTTAGAAACCTTCAAATTAAGAGCAAGGCCGTGGATTCCACGTGTCAGGAGTTCTGTTGGCTGATGGAGTCCTGATGTCCCAGTTGATAGGACAATCCATGAGCAGGTCCCAGTCTTTCTAAGGAGGTGACAATGGTGTGTTTTCCTTCCTCCAGACAAACCCAGTGGGATCCTCCAACCTGGGACAGCCCCGGGGACGACGCCAGCCTGGAGCACGAGGCCGAGATGGACCTCGGGACCCCCACGTACGATGAGAACCCCATGAAGGTGAGGGAGACAAATCTATGGGATGGACCATGGGATGGGAGGTCATTGTGGAGCTGGGAGGTGGCAGAGGGACAGAAGTGACCCCAGATCCTTTGGAGTGGCTCCGTTGGCCACACTCAGGGCTCGGCTGTTCCAGCCACAGCTCGAGTGGACACCAGACTTCCCTGAAGTTCTGCCCTGGGTTCCAACCTGTGTGTGGAGCTGGCCAGAAAAGTGGGAATGAGGGGGAGTAACACTGAAAAAGGACAAACTAAGGGTGTAGCTCAGGAGCCTTTCCCATACCTTTCTGATTCCTTAAAAAGCTGGAGAAAATCCATGGAAGGAGAGGAATCAATTCTCCTGCTGCTCCGGTGCTCGCACATTCCCGGGATTTTCCTGGAGGTGTTGTCCATCCTGCAGCTCCCAGGAGCATCCCACGTGGCTGCTGTTGCCTTTCCATGTGCTGCCAGGATCCCAAGGGTTAATCCCATTCCTGGAACGCCTCCGAGTGCTCCAGCCAGGAATCCTGGCGAGTTCACTCCAACAAAATTACGGACAAATATTTATCTCCCTGGAAAAAAGTTAATTGGAAAATGAGCTCAGAGCTGGCACTCCCCGCTCAGCCAAGGGGCTGCTGCTTGCACAGAGGAATCCAGGGAAGCCTTTTCAAGGGTTTTTATCCCTGGATCAGTGTCATATTTATCCCATGACATTCCCTGATATTCTGGGATCTTGGGGTTGCAAATACTGTTGAAGGATATTGGGATTGAGCAAGAAAATGTTAATTGGAGGCTCCAAAGGGAGATTTGAAGCTGGAGTAGCTGGGAAATGCATCCCTGTGGAGGGATGAGCTGAAGTTCAGTGGTGGAGAGCAGCTTGGAGATGTTTGGGAACGTCCCTGGGATGGGAACAAGGTGCTGAGGAGGAGTTTGGGCTCTTCTGAGCAGAGAAATAGATCTGTGCTGGTTCTTGCCAGCTTGGGAGTTGTTTTCCCATGGAATTCTGAGGCTCTCGGTGCTGCCTGCACAGCAGAGGGAGCAGCAGGGGAAGGAGCTTCCATGAATGTGGGCTTTTATCCCATAAATTGGGATAAAGAGGAGCTGAGGGCTGAGGTGACCATCCAAGGGCTTCACCCCAGGCCGGACACGGACCAGCTGCTCCTTCCAGGTTTTGTTGCTCACTCCAAACCCAAAATCCCTGAATTTCCCTGAATCCCTCATTCCTAAATGAGCCAGGGCTCTGGCTGACCTCAGGCTGAGGTGGTTCCTACTCACTTCAGAGCTTTAATTCCTTTTCTTCTGGGCCAGGATGGCCGGAAGGTCGGGTTTTTCCTGGCTCTGAATTCCCATGGTCGCAGCTCCTGCCTCCAACGCTTCCACCCTAAAATTACAACCACATTCCTTGGATTTTTTACCCTCCTCCCCACCCCACACCTTTCCCAGATGGATTAAACCCCCCCAGGAGGGATTAAACCCACTGGCACCGTGTCCAGCAGCTGCTGCTGCTATTCCCGGTGTTCCTGGGCCGTGGGGGAGGATTTTGATGGAAAGGCACAAGAGGAGTGGGAAGGCAGGATCACTATTCCCTTCAAAGCACACTTGAAATCCTATTTTACCCTTGGAAAATGGCTTTCCTGAGGGAGTGGCCCAGCAGGAAGGCTGGCAGGGACACAGGGCTGGCTGCTGAAGGTTTTGCACCCTTTTAGATGGAAAAAGTTTGGATTTGGGATGAGTTTCTCTGCCCATTGGTTCTCCTTGGAAAGGTTGGTTTCAATAGAGCCGATCCCAGCTGCTGGAAAAGAGAATCCCAGGTTTTCCCAAACATTTGGCTTCTTGATCCCATCCCAGGCTGGTTTTCCCCCCATCTTTGTGGCTTCTCCATTCCCATCTCCTCCTGAGGCTGGAAAACAGGGACAGCACCACTCTGGGGATTTTCCTGGGTTAGTTTTCCTGGCAGCCTTTGGATTACGGGATTTCACTTTGGAGGGGTGAGGGAGGAAGGCCTTGATAAGGAGGTTTTGATGTTAAAATAAGTTTAAAATGGAATTTTAGCCTAAAATTAGGAAGAATTCCCCAAGGAGGAATTGGCACCTTGGTACAAGGAGGAGCTTGGAAACGGAGTTTTCATTTCTCCTCATCCTTCCCTGCCAGTTTTGACACCGATTTTTGCCCTCATCCCACATGGAGAGGGATTGGATGGGGAAGGGTTTGGGGGCAGAGGAGGGTCTGGGAGTGGAGAAGGGATTGGTGGAGAAGGATTGGGTAGAGGAGAAGAATTTTGGGGTGGAGAAGGGATTGGTTATGGAGAAGAGTTTAGTGATGGAGAAGGATTTTGGGGGTGGGGAAGGATTTCATGATGGAGAAAGGATTGGTAATGGAGAAGGAATTTGGGGGTGGAGAAGGATTTGGTGGGGGAAGGATTGGAGATGGAGAAGGATCTGAGAGTGGAGAAGGATTTGGGGTGGTAGAAGGGTTTGGGGATGGGGAAGGGTTTGGGAATGATGAGTTTGGGAAGGGTTTGGGAAGGATGAGGGGTTTGGGAATGACCAAGAGTTTTGGAACAATTTAGCAATGACGAGGGGTTTGGAATGACAGATGCTTGGGAAGGGTTTGGGAATGATGAAGGGTTTGGGAAATGTTTGGGAACGACAAAGGGTTTGGGAAATGTTTGGGAATGACAAAGGGTTTGGGAAATGTTTGGGAATGACAAAGGGTTTGGGAAATGTTTGGGAATGACAGAGGGTTTGGGAAATGTTTGGGGGGAATGATGAGGGGTTTGGGAAAGGTTTGGGTATAATGAGAGATTTGAGAATGACGAGGGGTTTGTGAAGGGTTTGGGAATGATGAAGGCTTTGGGAAGAGTTTGAGAATGACAGGGGGTTTGGGAATGATGAAGGCTTTGGGAAGGGTTTGGGAATGATGAGGGCTTTGGGAAGGGTTTGGGAATGATGAGGGCTCTGGGAAGGGTTTGGGAATGATGAGGGCTTTGGGAATGACTTTGCTGATGGAGCACTGCAGGGTTTGGTGCCGGAGCCATCCGGAGCCATCTGCTCCCCATTCCCGGCCTTTTGAAGTGGCAGCCGAGCCTGGGGCTGGAGCAGGAGCTTTGATGTCCCTGCTCTGGCCAAGCCTCGGCCATAAAACCTCCCTGGCACGGCTGATTTACACCCTGTCCCTTTGCTCCCGGGATTTTGCAGCTCTGCCCTACAGCCAGGCACATTTTAGGGATTGAAAGGGATTTTTTTTCCTGCTTTTTTCAGTGTTAAATACTTGTAAAAAGTGGGATTTTTTTAATTAAAAGGAATATTGGGACATCATCAAAGAGCAGGAGGAGAAGGGAAACCTCCCCCAGCTTTGCAAACCTTTAACAAATCCTTTTGTTCTTCCCATCCTTACAATCCACGTTTGGATGACCTGGATCCCAGACCTCTCCCAAAAAATGGTGCTGGTGCAGGGATGCTGCTTTTCCCTCCTTAGGCTCCAAGGAGATCACAGAGCTTGGGATGGGAGCGTGTGGGAGGTGGGTGTGGATCCTGAGTGAAGGGATGGGCTCCGGGATGCAGCTGGAGCAGATTCTACTCCTTCAGTAAATCAGGGATCAGTACTCAGGGAAGCAGCCAGAAATTCCTAGAGAATTCCCTTTATCTTGACTGTAGCTAAAGATAATTCGTGTGAATGCTTGTGGGGGGCCCCAGCCCTCCCAGGGAATTCCTGAGGGAAAATCCACCACCACAGAACTTATTCCCACTATGGACCAGCCTGACTTCCCCAGGACCCACTCCTGCTCCTTTTCCAGCTTTTTTTCCAAAGAAAACAAGAGCAAGGAGTGGTCCCTGTGCCTCCCAGCCCAGGAGTGTGCTGGGAATTGTGCCAGGATTGGGCTGGGAAATGTGTTGGGATCGAGCTGGGGAGTGCCAGGAGCAAGGCTGGGAAATGCTGGGACTGGGCTGGGGATTGTGCTGGGATCAGACTGGGAATTGTGCCTGGATTGGGCTGGGAAATGCTGGGACTGGGCTGGGGATTGTGCTGGGATCAGACTGGGAATTGTGCCTGGATTGGGGCGAGGAGCATGCTGGCATTGGGATGGGGAGCTCACTGGGACTGGGCTGGGAAATGCCTGTTCTGGGGTGTGGAGCATTCCAGGACTGGGCAGGGAAGCTCACCAGGAATGAGCTGGGAAGTGTGCCTGGATCAGACTGGGATTGGGCTGGGAAGTTCACTGGGATGAATGGGAAGCTCACCTGAAAGTTCACCAGGATTGAATGGGGGAATGCACCAGAACTGGGAGGGGAGGTTTGCTGGGATAAGGCTGGGAAGAGCACCAGGAGAGGGCAGGGAAGTTCATGGGACCTGGCTGGGAAATCCCTGGTTTGGGGTGGGAGCGTGCTGGCATTGGTCTGGATCAGACTGGGAAACGCGCTGGCCTTGGGCTGGGAAGTGTTTTGGGAATGGGCTGAGGAGAGTGCTGGAACGGGCTGGAACGGGCCTGGAAGCTCATTGGGATCAGGCTGGGGGATCTGGATTGGGCTGGGGAGTGTGCTGGCATTGGGCTTGGGTTATCCCTGGGAACAGGGTGGGATTATCCCTGGGAATGGGCTGGGGTTATCCCTGGGAACAGAGTGGGATTATCCCTGGGAATGGGCTGGAAGCTGTGCTGCCCACCAGGCTGTGGGACAGGAGTGCTGTCCCCAAGGCACAATCAGGGCAGAGTTGCCATCCCCGTGTTCCCCTCTCCAGTCTTCCAAGAAGCCCAAGACGGCGGAAGCCGACACGTCCAGCGAGCTGGCCAAGAAGAGCAAGGAGGTGTTCAGGAAAGAGGTGAGGGATCCCACCCTGGGAATGGGATGGGATGGG